>VZRQ01010868.1:224574-259880 GCA_013397975.1 Machaerirhynchus nigripectus
AATTCAAAAAAATACAAGATGGTCTGTAATGTGCACAAATAAAGGATTCCAGATAAGTGATAACATGTAGGATACCACAATTACTTAATCAGTGATGATGGATTACTCATGTTTGTGTTCTTGAACTAAGGAAAAAATAACATGCTGCTGTGGTACTGTTACCATCTGCTGAAATAATGCACCTACATTTCATCTTTATACCTCTTCACGTGTACCCTCTTTGCAGTTTGTCAGGTACAACCACGTCTTGTTTCATCTGCTCATAAAAGGCAGAAGTCCCATTTAAACTGAATGCAACCGCAGCTCACATTAAGGATTCTAATGGGCTACTGAGTCTGTGGCTATCTGTGGGTATTTTTTTTCTTCGTTAATTTTGATGCTGTGGGCGGTAACTTTTTGCTAGCTATTACTTCTCGTGTTCCCTCTGAAACACAAAAGCACACACCAAACAGCAAGAAGTATTATTACCTCTTTGTCTCCAGCCTTTCTGCGAAGAAACGTTTTTGTATTTGTTTGCCAAGGAGATTCTTCCACATAGTATTATCCTGAAATTCTTTTCATGTTTTTAAGTCCTTAACACTAACAACAGGGGTATCTCAAAGCATTTTTAACCAGAAAAGTGGTGGCGTGTAATTTTATAGTAGGTCACATAACAGTTGGGATTCTGGATTCAGCTATCAAAAAGAATTATTTCTAGGAATAGGGAAAATGCATTTAAAGAGTTTATTTTGCTTGTGAAATATACTGAATTCAGATTTTCCCAGGTAATATACCTGCTTTCCTGATAACACTGAGACATAGAAATTGGGGATGTAGGAGTTTTCCTGGTTTGTGTCTACACGATAACAAATGCAGTGACACACACACACCTCCTGCTTCCCTGTTCCTCCATTTTCTGCATGCAAAGCTTGCATTTGTATTTGCAAACTACTGTCTCCTCATGAGATCCCAGCTCTTGGAAATTGGAACACAGCTGCTGCTGAAGTCCAGGAAACATTATATTGAGAGAAAAGTATTTTCCCCTTTTCATGGCCAAGCAGAAAACTGACATTTTTGCTTTGTAGGGGGACTACCACATAATTAAACAGATGTGCTTATGCACAATCAGATTTGGGGGAGGCAAAGAAGGGGAGCATATCATACCTCCTGTACTTGGCTAAATGGCTTCTCTTTGGCAAGTGGATGTAGTAATTGCTCCAAACTCAGGCAAGCCAGTTGAAATTTCTGGAGGAGGCGTGTTTCAGGCTAGTCTGGCGTGTCTTTAGCGAAGGGCAGCGTGCTCTCCGAGCTGCACAGGGGATCTCAAGTGTGATATTGTGCTCTCCCTGGGTGAGCTGTGCTCCCACGGCCCTGCCGGCGGGAGCTCCAAATTCTGCTTTCCCCGCCTGCCCGATCTCCCACTGCCGGGGAGCCGGGAGCTCGCTGCACACGAGGCAGAGAGGCTATCAGAGTAGAGATCTGCTGTGTGGATAATAGAGGAGAATTTTTGCCCTAAATTTTTAAACACAACACCCCTCATAAAAACAACAAGAGTTCATAACTGGGATTAATGTTTGCAATTTTCAGTCACTTAGACATGGGGTCTCCAATAGATGGCTTTTGGTAGAGTGGAATATGGCTCTCTGTGGGATTACAGAATTTTCCTCCTTTTCTTATCTCTCTCCTCCCATCCTTCGCCTGCTTGTCTTGTCAATGTTATGTTCCTGAAGCGCTTCCACTTTGTATTTTTTTGCAACTTAGCCAAATAGGTATTTCTCCCTAGTCCCTCACATCTGGGGAGCCTTAATTACTTTAGAAACCGTGTTTTGTTTTGACGGTTTACAACAGTATAGTTGCCTTTTTAAGGCCTAAACTGCTCAAAGCATTTCCTCATGTTCCTATCCTGCCCTGTCTCATTCTTCTCTGCAGCGCTTGTTTGGTTTTCTCCTATTATTTCTTCATTACCTCCAGAGAATCTCATTTTGTGCCAGGGCACAGGAGTCAGGGACACTGAGAGCTGGGGCAAGTCGGTCCTTATGCTGTGTTTTATTTTGTCTCCTTCATATTTGGGCATTTTTACTTTTTAATCAAAAATGTCATTGCAGCGAGAGTTACAGCTGCAATTCTAAAACACCTTTTGACTGCTTCATATGCAACTGTTCATCCAGCTTCATACTGATTATGCATTTTTCACTTAGTGAAAAGAAATAAAAAATGGGCATGACTGACGTGCTTGCTCTCAGTAGACTAGAAACAAAAGACGACCCCCCCCAAATATCTGTCTGCAATGTAACAATTGGTACATTACTTCACCTGCTCAGCAGCAGAGAAGAAAATCAGAATTCAGGCTGCCACCCCATATTTAACTTGTCCTGTTGTTTCTAGGTACTGCAGGGTCTCCAATAAGCCTGTGGTGCTATGCTGTAAGTGCTGCAATAAATGGACACAACAGGATGACAAAAGGACTGACTGTCAGGCTTAACTCTTAATTTCCTTGCTTTTGTGCTTTAAAGTCAGAGCCCCTTACCTGTGACCAGCCAACATTTTTGGCTGCATCTATTTTTACTGCTTTACAGCATTTTGAAATTATTTTATGGGAAGGATGAGGAACTAGATGAAATCAAGTGGTGGAGCATATTTTTTTAACACTCTTTGGCCTTGGACAGTCTGGAATTCCTGCCATCAGCATTAAATCATTTTGTATTCACATCTGGAAATTGCATCTTTGAGTGTCACTGGGTCATTTTCCTTTAATCTTGAGAATGGCACTACATTAAAAATTCCTCAGTCTTACTGTAAGATCCTTTCCTTGCCAAATGTCCCATGAACTATTATTTGTGTGCATGCACAGTTTAGGGAGAGTGAAGGAGGATGGGAGAGAAGATTCTCAGGCTGGTCTGCAGTCACGCTGTGTTTCACATTCGTTTCGCTGAGGCTGTATTCATGTGCCCTTTCATGGGTGGCTCTGGAGGGTATGGTTCAGTAGATGTTCACTTTGTTGTAAATGATGACTGTCTTTTGGGAACAGGTTCATCCTAAAGTGCGTTAGTCCAAAGAGGTTTAAAGACAGATTAACTTAATAAAGTGGAGTGAAGGGTCTGGATGTGCTGGGAGCAAATCACGGGATGCGACACCCCTGCCCTCTGGGTCAGCGGCCTAAATCTGGCCCCCATTACTAAGGGGAAAATTCATCGCTAATCAGTGGCTGCCCTGTTGTCTGAGAAGCAGCATTCACAGACATTTTCTAGTTATCTGTGGATCTAGTGTACTTTGTAGAAAATTTAAGATGTATTGGATTGGCCCCTTGCTCTTAGGTCAGTGCTTGTGAAGGATCTGGCCAGTACAGGCAGCACAATAGTGTCTTTCTGAAAGTGGTCAACTCGATTTGAGGGGTGGTAGGAAAGAGGGTGAAACTGGGTGTTTGCTGCTTGATTTGGTGATTTCTCGTACAGGAAAGGAGAATTTAAGACTCCAAAGTTCGTGCTATGTTGCCACACATTAGGCACTGCATTCACCTGAGGAAAAATACCTCTGGTTTTTTGTGACCAAAGGGCAGGCTGTGCCAGCTCCTCCTGTTTTCTCATCAGTCTCTGAGCTCTCTAGCAGAGAGTGACTTACCAGATTATACTGTGCCATACCATGTGGGGCAAACAGGTTTTACTGCAGGAGTGCATTTGAAGCAGGGCCACGGTCTAAGAAGCACAGGCCAGTTAACATAAGACTCTCACGGCAAATGCACTTCTCATTTTCACAATGCATAAACCATGAGCTGTGTGTAAGCGGACACCAGAACCACTGACCTGGTCTGCAGTTTCACTGGGGCAGGTCAGCCCACACCCTACGTGGAGACACTGTGTTGCCCTTCTTGTGGCAGATGTAAAGAATACTGGTGTGAAACAGCTGGGGAGAACTCCTCTCTTCCGTAATGATGCTACTTCTGGCTAGTTTAAACAAGGAAGGGTCGAGAACACTCTTTTTCCAGCCCATCATTTTGCAAGATATGTTGGGAGAATTGTTTTTGAATCCTTCTTTCACACAGAAATGCCTGTCCTGTGACTAAGCTGTTTCTTTTGTTTTTGTTGCAGAACCATACGATGACCCAGCACAGCAGTTAGTGCAAGGCCCGTCTCTTCCAGAGAATTCTTTGTGGCACAAAAAGGGAACACATTTTACTCTTTGCACGAAACTTTCATTGTTAATGTATATTATTCAGAATCATTGTATTGTACCATAAAACTTGTATTATCGAAACTGTTGGATGTTCATGTGTTTGAACTTTTGAGCACCGGATAGACTTCCTGTATATAAAGTGTTGCACATGTATTATGTTGTCTGATACTAAAATGGTCTTATAAAGACAAGTGGACTTGGGCCCTATTCAAGAAAGATACAAATAATAATAATACTGTGTGAGGGGAAAAAATAGCTTGAGAAAAAAATGTCGTTTTCAAGGAGGAGGGAGAAAGTAATAGCTATGTTCCATTACAGCTCTGTTTGGCCTCCCTTTCGTTTAAACTTCAGTCTAGAAATCTCTCTTTTGGTATACAAACGGATGAATCTAAGACTATTTTTTATTGCTGAAGATTCTTGCAAAAAACATGAAGAGACTCTTTCTCACAGAGCAGGAACCCACAGTTGAATAAGGCCCGTATATATATTTGTAAGCCTTGCGATATGACAGATAGCATTACCATATATGCAATAGTTGTTATGTAGTTTGTCAAAGAATTTTTTTTCCTGGATACCATTTGAAGCTTTGAGTGTTCAAGACTTTCCTTAATGATTTCACACGGCCAAATTCTTGAATCAGTTGAACTAACCTGTATGTTACTGTTATTAATGTTTACTCTGCGGTCTGAACCTGGAGATTACTGGAATTGTTTTCCAAACGGAAATAAATTCAGTTTACCATTATGTGTGAGCATGCTTTGTGTCTTGTCTTTTTCCTCAGAAAGTAGAGTTATTATTACGGCTGCTGTATTACCTAAAGAACCACCAAGATCTGGATTGTATCAGGATCTGTACACTGCTCAGTAGGAAAAGGTTGCTTTTCTCAAAGGTGGTCATTTAAATAAATTTGATAGTAGAAACAGATCTGCTGGCCCATTGCAAAGCAATGTGTGCTTGAGGGTGATATTCACTGTTTTCTGGGTATATTTGTTTCTTTTATTTGTCCGTCTCAGCAATTTCATACTTACACACTTGACATGGTTGCCAGAGGAGTCACCACGCATCTTCTGGGTATAATTATTGGCAAATTTAAATGCAATATCACTTAGAGAGTTGGGTCTGGTGCTGATGAGAGGGAGCCACCACGGCTCTGCCAGCAGCGCTGTGAAGATGACATCCCCTACCCTCTCCTCTGGCATGGGAAGCAGAATTGGAGGTGGTGCACCCCGCGGGGTGATGCTCACTGGCACCGCGCCCTGGGGGGAGCTCTCACAACACCTCTCAGCTTTGCTCAGGTCTCAGTTGGCTCCTGGCTGCCTGCAGTTTCAAGGAGAAGAAAAAAGGGGATAAAAACTCTCCTTGCCTACCACTGTCCCCCACTACTCCAGCTCAGCTACAAAAGAGGACCAAAAAAACATTCCCCAGCTATTCCAGTATCTTATCCTATTGCTGGAATTCTGGTTTTGTCCCATGGAAAGCAATGCTCCTGAAAAACTCCCTTTAAAGAGCTGCACATCACAACAAGCCCAAATGTCTAGAACTGCTTGCCTCATGCTGTCAGGGTAGATATAAAGTGTGATTTCCAGTTTGCTGAACTGGAGTAATAATTTGACTCCTTACAGATGGAGGAGAGAGAGAAAAGAAGTAAAGTCAGAAAGTGTCTGGCTACCAGATATTCCAAGAAAAAGTGTGTCATATTTAAAACTCCAGCTTTGAAAATATTGTGCAGATTTTGCTAAATACAAGAAAGAAATTCCTGGGTTTTGTATGAATATCTCATTTGTGCTGACAAAAGGATAAATTCAGGCATGAATACACAAGGCTTGTAAAATGCCAGCTCTATTTATAAGTCAGAAACCGTTCCCATTCTTATTCTCATTAATATATTACTCATCTCAGCCAAATTGAATGTGATGATATGTTCTTTATTTTTGACAGATACCTTAAAGGATATAAGGCATTTCAGCCTTCATGTGTGGAAGTGTGACATATTGGTTAAGACTGAAAATAACATGTTTGTAGTAGAGTTCAAGTATATAAGAAATATTACACCCTACTGTTTTTGTAAATGCCAGAGTGCCACTGAGTTGAGACAGATGGTAGCAAGGAAAGATGCAATCTTATAATCAAAAGCTAAAATATGTCAAAAATATGTTAGCAAGCAAAACATAGTCTATTACTAGCGTCTCATGTCATGACAGCTTGCAAAACATGCAAAGATGTTGAATTTCTAGATGTGTAAATAAAGGAACAGTAAACACAGCAACAGCAAATGTGATGAAGACTTCATGCATCAATTGTCCCTTGAGGTCGGCGCAGGGGAATAGAGGGGTCTTGTGGCCACGGGCAGCCCCAGGTGGCTTCTGAGAGCTGGCTGCTGGTATCAAGTGCTGGAATCCTCTTACCTTTTCTAAAGTAACAGGTTTCTCAGTGATACCTAAATAGCTGTTTAAATAGATTATGGAAGACATCTGAACTTCCCAATGAGAACTGAGTATTGCTTGGGGAATTACCACAGCATTTAGAAAAATCAACAGGAGAGGCAGATCATCTTGCCTGTTGGAAGAAGAGACACGGCACTCTGTGTGCGTGGTGTGCCTTTCTCTGCCCTGGGTTTGCAAAAGCTAAGAGAAGCCCCTCCTCATGCCCTTAGCCCGATGTAAAAGGATAAATCTGTTCAAGGGTTGTGTGGCTAGATTGATGGACAAGGTATCCTTTTACCTCTGAGACCGACTATATTCCCAAGAATTCAAGTGGACATGAGTTTTCCTCTAAGTGATAGTTTAATAAAGCAATTAGTCCTTCAGCTTGTTTGCCAGAGCTATGTTTAGGAAATGTCACAGACCTAAAGCAGATATAAATACAGAATTTATACTGCAGAAGTGAGGTGACCTACCCAGACAATATCTGAGCACTGGATTTATGAGGAAATGCACTGATTCTTTATCTGAACAAAAGATAGTCCAGGAATAAGCCTGTATTACATCTTTATGACATTCACCTTCCCAAACCCAGAATTTCTACCATCATACATGTGTTCCTAGCCAGTTACCTGTAAGTTAGTCTATCCAATCCATTTTAGGTGGTTCAGTCCACATGGAGGTTATCGGAATTTTTTTGGTTCACTCCAAGCCCAGTGCTCTCACTGCTTTCCCTGATTTTCAAGTCACTCTTCAAACCCCATGAAAAATGTTTCAAAAGCTCTGCTTAGAACCCATTAATAGTTATCCTTTCCTTCTTAATAGCAGGGGAAAAGCTGAAGTCCTTTCCATGTCTCAGTGACTGGACTTTATTAGTAATTCTGGCACGACCACTCACTTTGTTTCATTACCACTGTCCTCAACAACAGAAAAAGGGAGACGTCCCTTCCTTACCAACATATGGCATTTTCTATTTATAACAAGATTAACAATTCATTCACACCTTGATTGAATCCCACTTTATTGAGATGTCACAACAGATTCTCACAGCCTGCAAAGGGAAAGACTTACAAATGTTAATATTGTGACAACCAGGACACATAAAAGTAAATGAATTATAATTGGTGACAATTAAAAATAGCTCAGTGTGAAAACAGAATATTGTGCTGCTGTAGCAGCCCTATCTAGGATGAGGCAATGTGAAGGACTCCATAGAATAAGACTGTCCACGAATTTAGAAATGTTACCTTGATTCCTGCTTAATGTGTTCAGTCATACATTGATGCTCGATTAATGCTCACACGCCCTTCACATCTTAGTGGGCAATGTGCCATTCTCTTTAAAGTATTTGCTTCACTGCTCTATAGCGGCACAAAAATAAACAAGTTAAGGCCTATTCTACCAATTCCGTTTAATACATTCACTTTCCCTCCCTATGCCACTTCCCTTATTGGTATGCAGAAGATTTCTTTAATTATTATTATTGTTGTTGCTGTTGTTATTAGTCGTAGTGAACTGTGAATGCTACAGCAATGGAGTCCCCCAGGAGCTGGACAGTCCCTGGCCACCAACTCTTGTGTGCAGATCTTCTTGTGCGTGTGGCACACAAAAGCCTGACAAGGTCTCACTCTTGTTTCAAAGCTCGTTCTCTTTTCAGAGCTATTTGTTATTGTCTCCACCATCACAAGTTTAAAAAAGGAAAGTTAATTAAATATGGAACAAGACTGAGCAACATCTTTTAAACCATCATGTCATTAGAATTGGATCCCTCTGAGAGCTGCTTAAAAGGGTTTTGAGAACAATGACTGTTCAACCAGATATTTATGGGCATAGTTATGTAAACACACTCTTTATTGTCTATGTATATTTAATATAATTATCAGTTTTGTACTTGGACTCTCAGGAGACCCAACAAATCACAGTGTTGCTTTGAAAATGTCAGCAGAAAAGACAATTATGTTGCGAGCAAATATTCATAAATTATATTAAAAAGTCCTGTGAAAATGTACCCTGTGTTGCAGAACTGCTTTTGCACTAGCAGAATCATCACTGCCTTTCTCTGATTTAAACTCTTCTTGCCAGCAGCAAGGAAGTTGCTTGAAAAAAAACCTTTAACACTATGGAGGCTTCTGTCTCTGCCTATGGGACAGTGTAAATTGTGGACAAATTCAGAGGGCTTATTCAATTTTGTTAGTAATATTCTGGGATAGTTTTAGAGATTTCTAAATAAGGTTTCTTGAAATCTTATGTAAAAACTAATTGCACAAGAGTGCCTAGGTCACTTACTTTTACTTCTCTTCCCAGGTTATTCCTGACAACTTGCCATGTTTTGCTTATTATGTATTAGGGAAAAAAAAGAGTGGAGAACTGGGACAGTGTTCAGTAAATTAAATGTGCCACACATGCTAAACCAATACGTGTGCTGGAGTTTGATAAACACCTAGTAAGTGCCTGCAAATCATCTCTACTGCAAGATATACAATCAGCATATCAACATCTTAATTAGCAACTAATGACATTTGAATGGGAAGGTTAACGTTAAGCACACAAATGCAGTTTAGTAAAGGGTAAAATGAAATACATTGAGATATTTCATTCCCTATTTATTTTCAAGTATAAACCAGATGGCTTTTGTAGTAAGCAATCATATATGTGAGCAATATCCCAATGCTTAGATGTGTTTTGGAATAAAAACTCCAGGAGTAAAAGATCTTTTCTGGTTCATCCAGTCCATGTGTAGGACAAAGAGATGACAGAATTCTGCTTTTCTGCAGGAAAAGGCATTTCCTCTGTGCCATCATTTTTCTTATGAGCACACAACTAAATTTTAAGCCGGGTCAAGATGGTTCAGGCTGGTCTGTAATGCTTCTCTTATTCATTATTTTCTACACTTAAGTTTTCAACAGCAAAATTCTCTGGGATGGTGCAAAGCAAAGTATGTTCATGGTTGTTTCTGCCGTAATGTCATACTTGCTTGGGCAGTGATCCTTCTGGATGCCCAAATCAGAACAAATAAGAATCACTGAGCTATTGGGAAAGAATCTGCTGCTATAGAAATGGTTGACTATGCTGTTGACTTTGCCAGTGGCATGGGCCCCTGTTGAGCGTCCTACCAAACCATTACTTTTGCACGGACCTCAGGGAGCAATGTAGAGTGCTTGCTTAAAGATTTAAAATGCAAAGTGGTTCCAAGATGCTTATCCTTCGAAGTCTTATGGCCATACAGGCCGCTGTGTTGGCTGCGTCCAAGCGAGCCTTGCAATACTGCATCTCTAATCTAATGGTCTCTCCCTTGTTGGTCTGGGTGTTTAATTTTTGCATCCATTCTAGAATCTTGTTCTCAGGCAACGTTCATCCTTGTTTGTGGGACCAAAGATACACTTGTTTAGAAGAGTGGTTAGAAGTTCAGTAACATATTATGCTGCTTTGTTTGCTGAGTCACTTTGCCAAGATCAAATCATGTTGTCCCAAGATATAGCAATACCTCCACAGGGTGAATTATGTCCTTCTACTTAAATAATGGGCAGAGGGTAAGTGGAAACAAAGCTGTCTTTGCAGACAGTGAGACCAGAGGTCAACAGCAACTGAGAGTCAAAAGGCATATTGAGATTTCTAATTCAGGGCAATGCCCACCTTTCAGAGTCTTACATTCTTTTTTTTTCCCAGAAAACAATGATTAGGTGTTTCCTTTTTACTTGACTGCCATCATTTCCCTCATTACTCCCCATGCTTTAATTGTTTAATGATTGACACAGGATTATTTTGATTTTCTTAATTAAATTTGTGAACCCATATTTGATTTGGTGACTAGGTCATCGTTCCTCATGAATTTAAGATTCATGCTGATTCATTCATTCTTTGACATATTTTATTTCCAAACACCTTTGTTCTTTTGGCTTAATTCAATAGAATTAGTTTTCTGGCATAAAATGAAAGACTATGGTTTTGATTAGATGTTAGCTGCTTGATGGGTTATTTGTAAATGTTTAACTTAATTCGCAGCTTTTTCTAATCAATATCTGGTCTTTTCTAGTTCTGCTTTCCTCCTCATAGTAATATCTGCCCACAAAACCATCTCCAGATTCTTTCAGACATTTTCTTCTCACTGCGGACTCTGTCTCCTTCAAAAACTCTTTTCTTGCAACATATGGAGGATCAGATGGAGTTTGAGAGCTCCTCTCAACACTGCCTTGTTCTTGTTGCATGTGTTGCTTTGGTATTCGTAGTCTGTGAAATCAGAAGAAGAATGACTTGCTCACTTTCATATTTGACAGCTTATGTTGTTTGAGGGGAAGGTCTGAATTTACTTTTGACTTACCATCAACTAAAGTCAATCAGTCTCTTACCCTATTTCTGTCTGACATTTAAGTCCTAGGAGTCTCTCTTCTCTCAATGATAACATGTTTTCAGAATCTTTCAACACTTTCTTAATTGCTAAAATTTGCAAACAAGAGAAACACCGACGCCTAGCTGTCCGCCAGCAGTTCCCTTGGTCAGGCTTTTTCAATCTGTTGTCTTCTAGTGTTTTCCTCCTCAGATTTTCAAGGGGAATGGAGAAGATTAGAGGGTTATCCAGAGGTTACATTCAACTGTTTGTTCATTAGATTCCTGGCTCACTTGGTTGTTCAAAGGAGTTCCTGAACATATGAATGATGTTGTTAAATTACACAGATTTTTTCATACACAGGGTTTCTCTGGGCTGATTCCTGTCAGGCTGAGAAAGGCAGGAGCCAATCTGAAAACCTTCAAGGCCTTTGCTGAGGGAAGTACTGCTAATTATCATCATTTTCTGAATTTCCTTTTCTCATTTGCTTGCCTTGAACGTAGGGACGGAGCAGAGCTTCGGAAGCCTGACAAATATCAATCAGCCTGCTCAACATTACAGCTCCACGACTCTTTGCTTACTTCACTTGTTAGAAGCTACTAGATCTTTCTGTAGTATTTGAAGTTACTAAGCAAGAGGTTTTGTTAAAGATCAAAAATGCTGGTGCTAGTCTGTCTGTGGCAACACATGCTTGAATTTTTCTCAGAATGAGACACAGAGTGTCTAGGGTTTGGTACTGTATTCCTACACTACTTAAGTCAGTATGAGTTGGCCTAAAATTTTATCCAAGCAACATGTTCTTTCTACACTCTCTGTGGGCTGTGTTATAGTTTTTCTCAGTGCATGCCATGAGTGGCATGCATTTCTTCTACAGTGTGGGTAAAACCCTGCACTGCATGAAAAAATGACATGATTTTACATTATTATTTTTTCTGTGGTCCTAGTCTTGGGGCCGTGAGCAACCTGATCTAGTGGGTGGCTACCCTACCCATGACAGGGGGGTTGAAACCAAATGATCCTTAAGGTCCCTTCCAGCCCAAGACTTCATGTAGTTCTATGATTCTGATTCTTCCTCTTTTAAGGGCATGCCTACTAGCTGAACGCTTCTGATGGAGGCACATTGTTTTAAGTTAAGCACAAGGAGCTCTTTGGAGATTGAGGAACACCTATGAGATTTGCTACAAATACAGAACAGTGACACCTGGGAAGAGCTCTACTGAGACAGACCAAACACTCCTCTGGGCCAGGACTGGCAGCATCACTGGCCAGCAGCAAATGGCAGGGAAAACATGCAAGACTAGGACAATGGAGTAGTAACTTGTTTTTGATGTAGTTTCCTGGCCTCAAGTGACTGCTGCCCCAGGACTTCCTTAGTCTAAACTGAATCCTGAAATTTGACAGCTTTGGGTGGCTTTTTCCCTTATTTGTCTAATTAGCTTTTTGAGCCTGTGTAAATGTCCAACACACAGAAAATACTGACATAGGGAGTTTGATTTCTTAACTATCTATTGCATGAAAAAATGCTTCATTTTCTTTGGTTTGAGTCTGTTTCATTTAATCCCATGACAGAAAATAATCAACTTGCTTCTTATCTTTTCAATTTCTCCCTGTGATTCAGGCCCACTTTACAGACCTTTGCCACAACCTTTTCCTTTCACTCTGTGGTCTTCCTCACTGCTCCTCTGAGCAACGCAGACCAACCTTCTGACCAAAATCCCCTGTCCCACCAGTGTGACACAGGAGCAAAGTGTGGCAGATCTTGCTTTGGCTCAGAAGGGGATGGTACATCCTCAAGGCATGACACTGCACAATCCCATGCAGAGACAGTACACGGGGTCCCCAAAGCCATACAGCCAGGTTAACACTGCCTCTCGCAAGGGCTAATTAACTCAGGACTAATTAATAGCATCATAGCACACTGACACAGCCATCCAGAGCCTGCTCTCTGGCTGCTTGCTTGGGGATCTCCTCACGGCATGGGAGTCAGCACAGGTATGTCCTCAGGACACTGCCTGCATGTAGCCCAGAAACTGGGGGGTGACACTGCAGACTTGATTATCCACTCATTTACAGTAGTTTTAGCTCTGAGCAAGTCTTCTGAAGTTATTGAAGTTACAGTGGTATCTTACCAGTGAAATACAGGAGAAAAATCAGGTACAAAAACCTTGTGTACGCGTGCATGTGTATACAAATCTATGGATTGCCAAAAACAATAATATTAAAGTCACAAATTCAGTAGATCAGAAGATTTCTTTGCAACTGACTGTGCACAGGATAAAGACCTCCCGCTTACATGCTCAGGCACCCAAGTTTCCTCAGGCCCTCAGCAGGTACATAAGGGGGACATCAACCACGGTGTGAACAGTAGCATAACATTTTCCTTAACCCTGGGTGCTCAGCTGGAAGCTCTAGATGCCGTTTGCTGCACACTGTTCCCACCTGCCACGATGGACAGGAACATTAACTTCCCCCAGACCTGTTTTTGGTGCTGCTGCCCACAGGATCGGCGCAGCACACCATCGGCACAAACAAATGACATCTACACCCCGCGAGCTGAGGGAGACAGCCTTAGCTGGGGCCACAGGAAGGCATTGTGAACTTTTTGACTTCTGAACCACCGAATTTTTTCACTGATGGAACAGACCACAAAAAGTGAATTTCAACTCACTGAAAATTCTTTTTTCTGTTTCATTTTTGTATATCACTAGAATTCATCCCTTCGCCCAACCAAACCCAGTCTCCTACCTGCTCGTTGCCTACTGTTTATCCTTTAGAGCCACAGTCTAGGACCAGTTTCCATCTGCCAGAACCCCTACGTCTTTCCTAAGTACCTTTTCTTTCTCCCAGTCATTCCCAGGGTAATTTGAAAGCAATGGAAATAAGGGCTCTTCAAGCTTTAACCAATATTTCTATTTCTTATCCCAAGCATTCCTCGCAGTATGAACACCCTTCTGGCCTTATTTTCATGTCCAAAGAACAAGCACACATTGAAGTAATTTGCCCTTATGAGGCACATATGTTTGCCTCTTGCAGTGGTTTGGGGTGCTGCAGGTGAACTTTGGCAACAACTGACACCTGGGTGCAGCCCAGTGCACCCCCAGGATGCTGCATCCCTGCACTGAGATGTTATATATTTAAACAATTTGAAGTTAATTAAGAGTATTGGCTTGGAACTAAATCCAGAATCTCACACATCTGTGTTCCCTTCTCAGAAAAGAGGCAGTTTAAAGAGTGCCTGAAGCTAAACACATTATTTTTTACCTTGCTAAAAGTTGGGGTTTTTTCTTCTCTTTTAACCTACATTGCTAGATGCCTACGAACAGCTTTTTAAAATGCGGGGTGATTTTTTAACCGATAATGAAACTTATTATTTCGTATGCAATTTAACTTCATCCTAACATCAGACTGCATAATTTAAAGTGAGTTTTCTTCATATACATAACATCATAACATTGCAAGACTCGGAGTCTCTAGCGTATTTAAATGCCTGTTGGTGAGGGTTCGCTTCAGATCCAAATCTCCAGCGTCCCAAACTTACTGCTTGAGCCTCATGATAGCTAAAACTAGTTTCAATGGAATCTTCTCCAGCAGGCAGGTTAGGTTTTGCTTATCCTGTTTTAAATCAGATATGGTATGATTTTTATGTCTGCTATGAAAATGGCTTTGATCACACCTCTTCACGCCACTTTCACCTAAGCACTTTCAGATGTTGTGAGCCCCCAATGATTTGTTCAAAGGTCTTAAAGAAAGGGAAAAAATTGCAACATCGGATTTTCAGGCATTCAATTGTCAGCTCTGATTTGCAATTTACACTTTACATCATATTCATTATGGACCACTTTATTTTTACTTACAAAACTACATGTTTCGTTCCAAAACAATAAAATATATGGAAATTTTTTTCTTTTCTTAGCTTATAGAGGCACAAGTGATAAAGCACAGCACTAAATAGCACCTTGGTAAAAGAGCAACATGCTGAAAGGTTCAACACAAACAAAAGATGGTTCTTCTTCACCCTAAATATGGCTACAATACAACTCCTTATCACAGGACAGAGCAGAAGCCAAAAGGCTACGTAGGTTAAAAAAAATATCATTAGGAAAATTCACAGAACAAAATGATCAAGTATTAAATATGAAAGTACCAGCTTTCTAAGGAGGACCATGAGCTGACAAAAGCCTTCTGTCACATGTGGGACAGAGGGATGCATGAACCCTTCAGCTAGCCAAACTACCACTGTTCTCACATCTTCCTGATCCCAGGAAAATGGAAGTATAGTTTCTAGCCTGATCATATGATTTTGAGTTGGAACAGTTGATTGAATTATCAGATGAAATTTAAAATTAAATAAAATATCAAGGATATGGTTACCCATAAAAAAGCAAAGCAGGACAGCAGCAGCAGCTGCATGAAGATGTAAGGATCTGAACAGCAAAAGCAAACCCTCCAAAGTGTTTTTAATGTGGAGGAGCAAAGAGTGAGCTGCACACCCCTGATGGTGACACAGGGATGGTGAGCAAGCAAGAAGCTGATAATGGTGAACTGCTTGTAGGTGAGCAGGAGAAGTAAATGTGACTGAATTAACAGAGCTGTAAGCTACATAAAAATAAACCAAAACAAACATAGCACAGTGCAAACATCAACAGGGAAGACTTAATTCAGGCTTCCCTTTTTCTTCAAGTGGAAAAAACATTGCTGTAGGCCTGCATTTTGTCAGCACCCGCACAATGGAGCTAAAGGAAATAACATTTGCTAGAGGCAGGAGGGAATTGGATGAGTCGGGAGACTGCAGGTGAAGAAGATGTGCAAAATGTCCCTTCTCTGACCCATCTGTGCCATGTGTCATGCCAGAATTCCTCTCCCATCACATCCTGCTAAGGGCTCCTATGGCTGCTGCAGTAGTGGAGGCTGAAATGGGCTGCTAAGAGCAAACTCAGTTTTATCTTTCAGTATTTGCAGAGAATCTCTTTGGTATAGGTTCATGCTGGGTCTCACCTATACTTTAGAAACCAGTGTTCACAGCATCCCTGTAGAACACTGATCACTTAGCAGATCTCTGCAATGCTTCAAGCTGCTTTGGAATTTGGAACAATAAATAATTACAATTAACTAACACTGTATAAACATCTGCATCAACAGATCCATGTCATTCATCACAGATGGATCAGGATATATTCCATTTCAGGTTATCTTTCCTCAAAGGCTGAACTAGAAATAGTAAAACCACTGTTCTTGTGTTGTATTAAAGACACCACAGAGACTCCTCATCCAGCCCTCTAATGTGTGGCATTGATAAATACAGGGTAGAGAGAAGGCAGAAAAAAATAGGGGGTTAGGATTCTCTGCAGTGCTCAGATTTTAGTAGCAGAATATCTATAATACCTGGGGAATGTTCAAGGTTGCACGAGGCAGGGCTTTCAGATATGGTTGTTGTTCTGTATTAAAGCATGATGACATCAGGAAAACAGCCGCATGGTTCATACCACCTTTAGTGGCTTGGACATGGCAGAGCTTCTCCTTCTGCAGGACCCAGGTCTGGGGTGAGTGAGGATCACCCATGCATCAGGTACAGCAAGGTGGCACCCTGCAGAAAGAGGCTGTGTCAAACCCAAGGTAGTCCTTCCCTCATGGAAGTTTGGAAGGCCCATGTGTGGCAAGGGACTCCCGGCTGAGATGGAAGTGGAGGTCACTACGTGTGAAGTGCCCAGTGAAGAGAGAAGATATACACTTCCTTTTTCCATGCCCCGTTTAGCAAAACAGCATATGGAGCAGGACATCTGTATCCAGGAGGCTTGATATGAACCCTGAAAACCCTTGAGAATCCCCTTTGGTGAGCTCACTTGCTTTCCTTGAGTTTGCAGTGCTGTTTTTATCTCTTCAGCTACTGGTGTTAACTAGTCCCTGTCACTTAAGCACCTTGAATCCTTCAAGACATGTGGGTTTTGGTGTATGCTAAAATTCAATCATCTATGGAATTTTCTTTTGTCTAAAATATTAACACATATGCAATGGTTATAGCCAATATTCACTGCCAGCTGTAAACACAGTATGATTTTGTGAACAGGGACAACTAGAAGACTGCTTCATGGTGGTCAGTCTAGGCTGAAGCATAACTAATTTAGTGTGGAAAACTTTTCCCAGACTTTTTAAGGCTGCAGCTACAGAAATATAACATAAAGTCAGATCCTGAGGGTGATTGGCTTTTGTGCTTGTGTCACTACCCCACCAGCCACTGATAAGGAGATATTCCTAACAGCATGGAAGTGGGCATCCCTTGAGTGTGTGAAGCCGAGCATCTGTTCCCTCAGCTGCCAGTCAGGTGGTGTCACCTGTGCACTACTGCTCCAGCTTCCACCTCTGTGCACCACAGCGAGGCAGGGGCTCCTTTCCCACCAAGGGTGGTGGAAGCTGCTTGTGTGACTCTTCATCAGCATGATGGAATGGTTCACGGGCTGGCCCCAAAGGCACATTTGGAAAGCAGGTGAGGAGCTGCTTGTGTTTGTCACTATTTCTGTCATAGGCAGACTCCTTTGCAAAATGAATCACACAGGAGGGGAAAAGGAAAGTAATGGCTTACTGAATCTCCCACCATATATTAAAAATATAGAGCACAAGAGGGAACAGCTTGAATATTCCTCCCCCAGGTTACAGGTTTAAAACCAAAGCTCTCGGAGATGAAAAAAGTGAGATCTTGGCCCCCTCCTGCCCTTCCTTGTGCCAGTGGCTGCACAAGAAGCTGGAGAGGTGGTTTGGCCAGCTGGGCTGGGATTTCAGCATTGCTCTTGCAAGCGTGCATCGCACTTATATTAGGCACTTCTCAGGCTGCAAATCAACACAGACCCAGTGTGGAAGCAGCACATGTGAGCGCTTGGGCACCCAGGCCCAGCATGGAGGAGCACACATGTGAGGATGCTGTGTCTCACTGGCATCACAAGCCATAAGCTGACAGCATGGCTGGTGTCCCCAGCACAGAGCTGGCTCCTGGCCTTGAGTTTAGCAGCCTGCTAAACCTCACAGACCTCAGCTGGCATCCAGGTCTCTGTGGCTGCTCCCTGAAGGAGAGTACAAGTTTCTGGCTGAGTTTCTGTGCAGCTCAATTAATATTTCTAATTGCCATGGTCACTTTCCAAGGGGACTCAAGGAAACAAGCTGAACCCCAAAACAAACCCTGCTAGACTTCTTTCAAGCAGCAGTGCCTGTTCCACAGGACACAGAGGTTGAGAGGCAGAGTTCATCCGGTACAAATAGTCACTCCTTAGTGTTGTTGACCTGGCCAGGGCTCCAGGAAAGAATGAGATCTATTGGCTCCAAAAATAACCTTTGAAAAGTCTCCTGGTATCTGTTAAGAAAGTACAGCAGAAATGTTGTGGTCTGCTTCTCCAAAAATAAAATAGAAACCAAGAAAGGTGTATTTATTTTTTCTTCATTATTTCTGTCTTAAATCTTCCTTTACTTCTTTTATAGAGAATGAGCCTATGCTTAACAGAAATGTGTCATTCATCAGTATTTTCTAGTCTGTTGAATGTCCTGCTCCATTTAAGAAGGTGGGAACAGATCCCATAGGGTCAATTTATACCATGCGATCAGAGGCACAGGTGAGCTTCTGGGCTGGGAGATCCAAATTCAGTCTTCAGGTAATGGTCAGGGTTCATCTCATCTTCTCTCTCTCAGCCTTACATCCTTATTTTTGCTGTATAAGGACTTGGATCACCAGGAGAGAGGGAGCTGTGGCATCCTTCAGCCAGAACCTCAGCTAAATGATGAGAAGACAGAGCTTGTAGCCAAGCTGAGATCTACTGTATTCACAGCCCTAGATAGCCCACACTGTCCCCAAAACTGACTTCTTTTTAACTGGTGTTCTTCTGTACATCTTGTCTGCCCACTGTGATGGCAGTTTTGCTATTTTTTTTTTTTTATTAGTTGTATGTCAAAAGATTTGTTATCATTTATATACATCTCAGGTCACGGACCTATATTTTTTAAAGCAAGATGCCATTTGTAGTCTCTCCGTATTGGAGGAATCCAACCCGAAGTAACATTAAAGGTGCCTCAGAGGTGATACCCATCTGTTTTAAAGATGGGAGGTACTGCAACACTGCCACAAATGCTTCCCTGTCCAAGGCTCAGCAGCCCAATGATGGTCATGCTAAAATTCCTGTGCTGATGACACCCTGAATGCAGAAGGACCTTAGCAAATACTTGCTTTTACAGCTGGTGACACAGTAAAATTTTCCCTTTGGAAATCTCCCCCCATCTCCTTGTCTGGAATTTCTGTTTGTGGAAAAGAGCCTGAATTGATCAGGTATTTGGTCTGGGCATACAAATCACTCTGGAAATCTCCAGCTACTGTGGTGAGATGCTTCACAAGCCATGAATGGAAGGGGAAGAATCAGCTGTTAGAGAGAATGGCCAGTATGGGCATGGGCTAGAGGAAAAGAAGAGCACTTAGGACTTTCTGCCTCGTCCTGTGTTTTCCAGCTGCAGGCTTCACTGTTCCCAGTCTCTTACTGCCCACAGCCTGTGCCTAAGCAGCTCCCCTATTTTCTGTCTGCAAACAGACAATGGGAACCAGTCAGAGAAACAGCCATAATCCCTGACTGACGTTTTTTGTCACCTCTGTAACTTCTCTCTAGCGTGACACGTTGCTAGAGAGGGACATCTGTCAGTGTGAAGAAAAAAACAAGTGGTGGGGGTCTCTCGCTCTGGGCTTTGTGCAATTTCCTGGCTGGAGTCCCAGGGAGGCTGCAACTCTCACAGCCCAGCCACAGCCAAACCATGTCTTGTCTCCCAGGTCGGATACACAGTCGACAGTGCTTCCTACGCTTCTTTTGTTCCACACTCATTTCCTGACCTGCAACGCTGTGCTCCGTGGGGACGTTGCACATATCAAAAATGCAGGGTGAAAGTTGTCTAGAAATGGAGACAGGTTGTTTTTGGCAGGAGGCCCTTGAGCCAGAAACATTTTACCAGAAGAAATATGGTCGATATTTATGGAAAGTAGGATTCGACTTTCAATGGGGCTTATGTTCATAAGTCACTTAAGGCCCTTCTAAAAATCCCACTAATAATTCTTAAATTAAACAAGTCAGCATTTCCATGCAAGCTGAAGAACGAAGCGCTGTGTCCCACTTGTGAATCTTAGCTAAGCAACTGAAGAGCCAAAGAAATCTTCAGAGGCTTGGTATGATCACATAGAGTGCTTGTACATTTTTTTTATGTGCAGTATGTGACATGCATCACTCAAAAGAGTCTAAAGAGCCATCGCATTCCAGCAAGTAGTGGAGACCTTGGCAAAATGTATTATCTGGCCTCTTGTACTCAGGATGTAAGATTTAATGACTGCTGATTCATAGTCAGGCTGGATTGCAATAATTTTCAGAAAATGTTTTGAGTGATAAAGGGTTCTGCCATTAGAAATATATCTTCACAAGACTTGGTCCCCATCCCAGATGGTTCCTGTTTTCAACCGATGGTACAAAATAGCCCATTAGAGTAGTCTAAATTTTCTTTGGGTATTTTGCAGGATGTTACATCAAGTCCAGAGAATCCCAGGCCAACCCAGTTCAAGTGAGTTACTAAAATAATCTTCCAGACCACCACAGACACATGCAAGATAGCAAAGGAGTCTGGGTACTGACTGCCTGGAGAGCAGCTCTGCTACAGAAGGCCTGGGGACTTTAGGCTAAGCATGAATCCGCAGTGCACTGTGGATTCCACTGGCAGCAGCGCAGGCAGGCAACATCCTCGGCTGTGTTCACAGGAACAGAGGTAGGGTGCCAGTGGAAGTGATTACTCTCCTTCACTTGGCACTTGTTGGACCACAACTGAAATACTGTGCTCAATTTTACCCCCTGCCCCAGTTCAAGAAAGATGTTGAACTGGAGTGAGATCAGTGGATGCCACCAGGATGGCCAGGGTTGGAGCACTTCCTGTGGGACTGGGGCTGGTTCAGCCTGGAGGTGAGATAGCTTTGTGAGCATGGAAAACTGCCTGCTAATGCCTTGAGCAACTGCAATGATCCCATAATAGTCAAGAGCATTATCAGCTGCAATTGTATCATAAATGCCCCTGAAATCCCAGCCTGGAGTCACCCACCCAACTATTAATTGGGTAAATTTCAGGAAAACCATCGCTAGTTGCTGGTAGACCACTTAACCACAAAACTGCTCCTCTCTCATTGAAAAGTATCAACAGACGGAGAAAGTGATGGAAATTACTTCTTGCAATTACTGCAGTTGGTAAAATGACTTCTCAGACTCCACTTGGGTCCCTTTATAGTATGAGTTAAGGGGGCAGGAAGCAAAACTTTCAAGGTTTCCCTCAGCTTTCAGACCACCTCCAGTGGCAAACAGTGCTGTTGTCCCACAAGCACATAAAGGAAGTGAACGCAGAAGGTAGCGAAACAGGATCCATTCTTCTGAAGAACATCCAAAAAACTTCCTCCAGCTCTTCTAATGACCAACGGTGGTCAAATACTTAAAATACCAGATGTTTCAGACAATGAACAGAATGGGATGAAGTAGGGTGCTGATGGACATAAATCAGTATTTGTAGTTGTATAAGAGTGCTCTCCAGTGGTAACAGTACTCTTTCCCTTGATGAGTGATTCAGACCATGTATTGCCAAGGAAGAAAGAACCCTCTGGTTGAACATGAGTGGTTTTGGTAACCTTGGCAAGAGCTGGAAGGATAAATAGGTCATGACTGTGGAACTACAGTCTAAAATAGCGAAGATTTGAAGCTGTTTTACAAATGGGAGCAAAATTATTCAGATGTGAAAAAGAAAAGAAAGAAGGAGGTTAAAAAATGTCTCTATTACTTTTGGAACTGCATCTGGAAAGGCAGAAAAGGTTTCAAAAGAGATATCACAGTTCTAGGCAAAAAGATAAAAGGATAAAAAAAAAAAAAGGAGGCTTTTCTGATAACATCTATAGTATTACTGGGTAGCTTCCACACAACAACAACATAAAAAGCCCCAACATTGTCAGAGTTTAGAGTTTAAATGACAGAACAACAGTCCAAAAAAAAAAATTGCCAAAAAGGCATGTGGCTGCAGTGGTAGCTGCTCTTAGCTGCGACTGTCAGGTACACAAAAAAAAGTAAGGACTATTTCAGGAAGCAGCTAAGAAAGAAGAGATGCCCATGAAAACTCAAACGCACACCAGTAAGCAAGAAGAAGAAACAACAGAAAGGTGGAGAAAAAGAAACCCTGAGGATGTGGTAAGTGGGACTTCAACTGGAGTGGTAAACAGCACTTTGAGAGAAGCAGAAGGAAAAGCGTAGCATCTGTGGAGAAGGAGGAAGGAACTGAGGAGCAAAGTTCTAGAATTTCTGGGTTATTTTGAGGAAGAAGAGGAAGAGGCACCTAGCTAAACCAGGAAGTATGTTTTCAGTGCAGCTGGCTATCACAGTCCTGTGGAAACATGGGATAATGGCGTATTTTTCTCTCAGTTTTGTTGCCTGTGAGTTAGGAACCCGCAGGACAAAGACAAAGCCGTAATTTGGACCAGGTGAAGTGAAAACTTAGCTAATCTGGGGCAAACAGGTCAGCATCAGATTTAATCATGGAACACACCACCACTTTATATTGCACACTGTTCTAGCAAATTCACATATCTCAATAATCACATTTACCCTTAGAGTCAAATGAAAAGCAAAGCATACCTAAGAGGAGAAAATACAATTTTAGGAAGATTTCCTTTGACACATCAAGTGAGGCAGGTTTATGCAGTGTTCCTGGTATCAGAAACACTCTTATGGAGATTGTTTGAAAGAAAAAGACAAGGCTAAGAATCTGAAGCTCTAACCTCAAACCTGGTATAAACAGGGACATTTATGTGCTGCAGTGGATTAGGCTAATAATCTACCCCAACACTACAGGAAAGATAATTTCCCTTTTAAGGGGATAATTAATTTCCCTTTTAAAATATAATTAACTTCTCCATATCCTAGATGACTGAAATCTCTTTTAGACCCTGACTGAGCAGGTCAGTTTACGTATATGCTTGTCTTTCATGACATACCTCACTGTTCTGATGATCTATAGCTTCACTTTTTAATTTTTAAACACTTGCTAAATTAGACACTATATTGGCAGCCTTTTGTCCACTGCAAATAGCTTTCAGCTTTTTTTTTTAATATAGAGAAGTAGGAATTGTTATCTCTTTTTATACTGTTGAAGAAGGCCAAGATTGAGATTAGCCATTAGCTTCACTAAAGCCAAATTTTAGTCAAAGAAATGCAGAAATTACAGTTCCATAATCCTTCCAAGAAGGGGGTTATATTATTCATGTGACTGCTAAATATATTTTCCATTATTTTGTTCATGTGAATGCATTCTTGAACCACTCCACTCAAGATTTTTATCAGTTTCAGATGCAAAGGCATAGTATTAAAATACTTCAGTAGTAATTTGAGTTGCCTAATAATTCTATACAGTGGAGCTGTCACCAAAAGTAACAACAGCAATACTGCTGACGCTGATTGGTGTGTTCTGTGTTCATTCTTTTCATACTGTTCTTTAAATTCCTACAAGCCACTCTGGGAAGCAGCAAGCAGACTTGAGTTTATTCAAAGAGTTAATAACAAGAAACTTGCTTCCCAAATACTTGTCTGAATGTGCAGCACAACTGATTACTTGAAAGGATTTGGTGGACTATGCCTGCTGTTAAGCCTAAGAAGAAGGATAATTTGTTATATTTTAAAGTGTATTCAAGCCTATAAAACCACTGGTCTTCAGGGATGGGTGTTCTTCGTTTCAGATACCATGCCAAACTGACATTTGGGAGAGACTCTGTCTGAGATGAAGTATAAATGAGGGGCTTTTATGAGAGATACCAGAGAGCCTTTAACAGAGAAGTATGCCCACAATCCATCTAAGCAGAAATCTGGCTTTACACAATGTTGTTGGTACTCTTACATCCTACAGTGTTACAATCTCCAGCAGCAGAAGGATCTTTCTGGTTTTTGCCTTTGCTGGTGGAGCAGCCAGCCATGTCAAATTGCGTAACACTGTTGTATGTCTACTATGCGCTGGGTGGGGACGACAAAGTTATCCTGCTTGTTTTGTTAGCCAGAAAGCTTCAAACAAAGCTATTTCCGTATAGAAACTAGGTTTTTATTGTAGAAGATATATGCTGCTAAAAGAGCACCAAAGCATTTGTTAAAGAATTAATCTGGGAAAAGAAATTAGTTTTTGATAAAAAATGAAGGAGGTACTTTTAGAAAAGGTAAATGCCTGTAAGATGGCATTCTTTCGGGTTGAAGTCAAGAAACTGTACAACACTTAGTTGTCTCTAGCTAGGAACCAGTGCAAACCCAGAACTGACACAGGCCAAAAATAAGAGCACTCCTGAGTTGCTGTAATACCTGCTTCTTCAACAGATAGTGTGGTGCAGCACTGAGGGTGGCTATCACCATTTTGATGCTTTTTCACTGAGCATTTCTGACAGAGGATCACAATATCAGTCAAAACCCAATCCTACCTGCCTTGCACAAGAGCCCCCACACTGTTTCTGAGGCAAGCTGATGGCCAGAATGAGCCCTAAAAGCAGCCAAAATATCTGCTTGGCCTTTACATTTTTAGGTTCTGGTCGGTTCCATAATGAAAACTCATGGCAGTGACACCCAATCCCCCTCACATAGTTTAAAATCATAGAACGGGGGAGAGGACAGTGATTTACCCTGAGTAACCGCCAGACTTTTGCATCCACCCTACACAGGGATGTGTGCAATTCATCTGATTGCAGGGCTGTGCACTGCAGATTGGCAGGAAAGAGCACCCCCAGATTATTTTCCACCTTTTCCCCCATTACCTTTCTGTTCAGTAATTATAAAACTTTTCAAAACTTGTTCAAGAAGAAACCGCTGGGTCTCATAGCAATGGCTGGAATGGCCCTTGAAGGTAGGACTGTGAATTTTCACATCAGCCCCACTGTGTCACCTTCTCTAGTCTCCTGACCCAGTCCTCACCTCCTGCTGGCTCCACCAGCTCAGAGATTTTTAGAACCTGCTTCCATATGAACCAGGAAAAAGCAAGACACTCCATGGAGGGTAAGAACCAATGCTTAAACCACAGACTCATCTGGCATCTGCTCTTGTTCTCAAGAAAGCTCCTAGCATTTCTCATTCACCAAGATTTTCAAAAGTCTTATTCAGCTTGATGGCATCCTTGCTCCTTATGGCTAGAAACTAAGCCACCTCAGCTGCTCCTGTAGAGCACTCTTTGTGCTCCTGCTCCTGCCAGGAAATCCACCCTGTTCCCATGTCTTTCTCCCTCATGGGACCTCCCTGCTCCTGCCAGGATGCTCAGTCTTGCCAAGCTCATACTGTCCTATCCTTTCCACTTATTTTTCCTAAATACTGTGACTGAATTAACCACCAAAACTCTCCTACTGATTCTGCTATCCAAACTGCACCAAAACAAACCACTGCTGTATTTGGAAAATTATCAATTAACAGCCAATTATCAATTAACAGTCTTAAATACCACTTTCAACTGGCAATGATGTCTCTTGACCAGTCACCCTGTTGTCATATATGCTTTCTGAGCACAGAGTGATTTCTGAGCACAAAATGATCCTTCTCATAAGCATGAAGTGGGAGGTAACAAAGGAAAGTAGCAGGAAGCAGATTCCAAACAAGACACAGGAAGAGCTGTAGGGCTCTTTGCTCCAAGATGTGGCCAGTTTGAAATGTCCGCACGGTTTCCAGGGGAGACTGTGCAATTTCATGCTAGACAAATGCATTGAAGATCAATAAATCTGTGGAAAGTACACCTGGTGCAGGAAGTCCTGTGCCACTAATGGCTGCAGTTTGGGAGAGCACTTGGTGGAGGTATCATTTTATACGCTTTCGTGAGCTTCCACTTTTGGCTGCTGGCAGAAACACAACACTGGGTTGTACAGACTTTTGGTCTGATCCAGTACGGCCTTTCTTAGGTTCGCATGTTAATTTGTCCCAGACACATGTAGTGAGACAGCAGGGAGCCTCACAGCATGGCTGGAGGCAGAGAACTTTATTTTCCAGGCCCTGTGCTCTGGGGATTAGATTAGAAACAGATTACAGCTGAAGGATCCCTGAGCAGACACGGACTGTGCCAGCTTGGGAGCCGGGCACAGGATAGCTGTTGTGCCCAGAGTAATTATCCTGGCAGAGCTGGGCTGACATGGCTAATAAATAAGAGATGTTTGAGCTAGCAGTTCTTTACAGCTTGCTCCATCTTCCTCTCTGCAGAGGAGTGAGTTGGACTGTACAGGCATGTCCTCAGTTGTTTTCACCACTTAGTCCTCCGCCCCTGGGGATTTTGCACCGGAGACCTTAGAAATACTCACAGATGCAGAGTGGAAAGCATGACTTTCCATGGAAGTCCACTCATTTAGTGCCTTCCCAGGAAACCCCAGGAGACGTCCAGGCTAACCAGTAAGGCTCCCTGCCTTCTTGCCACCCAGATGCTGCTGCGAGAAAAATATATGAACAGCTCAGGAAGAACCCTTAGCCCCACCATGAGAAAAGCTCGCTGCCAGAGAGGAAGGAGACAGGAGCAGGTCTGAGGGAGGGTTTTACAAGATAGGATACAGGGAGGAGGAGCAGGAGTCAGACAAGGAATTGAACTTTCTGACCCTTTCACGAGCAGCCTGGGAAAAGTTTTGGCACAGAGACAAGTTTGGTTGCGATTTGCAGCATTGTGAAGCAAAGCTCCTCTCCATAAATAAGCCCCTCTTCTATTGCGAATTAGACAGAACTGAAGAGTGTCTTCCTTGCATATTGCTCAGTCAGGCAGCATTTCAACAGAGCAGAAAAACATTCTCTTTTTTTTTTCCTTCATTCCCCTTCAAGAAGCAGGCTGAGTGTTTGAAAGTTCTGTGGTTTGGTTTGGAGTTCAGTCATCCCTACAGAGGACTTGTTCTGCCAATCTCTACATACATGTCAGCCTAAATAGCAACAGATGTACAGTACCTTAGATGTATAAAATTTTCATAAAATATAACAAACGCTGTTTTTCCACTTGGGATGAGTCATTAACCATATGCTTATGATACTGCTCTTTTCAGGGGAAGAGCTGAAATCCTGTGTTTGGGCTAGACAGAGCTCAGTCCTGTGAGGTTTCCCAAGTGCAAGAGCAAGACCCCTTGCACCCCAGTTCCCCTAAGTTCCCTTGGGACCCTGCAGACAGAGAAGTCATAAGTCTAGTGTTTTCAGCTTCTTTGTAGGAGCAATGTCTTCTCCGAGGTACACAACCCAGACTACTGGTGAGGGAAGAATAGTACCCCACTGGAGGTCGGCAAAAACCTGCCAGCACGTGAGTGGGCAAGCAGGGGACATGGTTCCAGGGGATATCGAAGCAGACATGGTCTCATCACACTTTCCGTGCTTCTGAAGGCAGGGAGGGTGTGCCTGAGGCACGAAGCTGCTTGGAGCATAACTAGGGGAGCTGCAGTGCTGCACGCAGTTCTCTGTGGGGGCAGTGACCTTACAGACACAGTCATTTTGACCATTTCTCCTCCTACTGAGCAGTAATTAATCGAAAATACTCTCAGATAATTTTTTACATGATTTGGAGATGGGCCTGTTCTGCCTCCCATTGCAGCTGGCAGGGATTTCCCCCCACCTCAGCAGGAGTGGAAACAGTCTTTGCTGCTGCAAATATGTCCTCTCCCTCCAGGGTTTTTTGCTCACCGAGCCTTCCCTCCAGGTTAGCTGTATGTGCAAATAGGAGTTAATCCCCTGGCTGAAATATTATTTAAAGACAGAACTTACTAAATGCTGCTCCACTGGGGTTTAAGGAGGTTATATTTTAGCTCATCAGCAAAACCAGGGCTGAGCCTAGAAAAACAGCAATCCATGAATATAAACAGGAAAATGATAGCTGAACTTTGCTATGTATTCCAATCCCTCATATGTAAGTTGTACAAGTGTAGCCACTTAATTTTAAAAAGAACTCCAAATTTCAGTTCTATTCAGTACTCCAGGAACATCAATCCAGTTCCCAATGAGCTGTACTAGCAAAACTATGTCAGCCTCCCCTGGATCCCACAGAGGTGTCCATTCCTGCGTCTTCTTGGTCTTAACCTTCACGTAATCTTGGCATGAGGTGAGGAAATGGACAGTGAGAATTCAGTTGGGGAAGAGCTCACAAACCTAGTTAAAGTTTTTGCACAATGAGGAGCATTGCCAAGTCCATCCTGCGCATACACAAAATTTACTTCGGTGTCTGGGAAGAGCCACTAACCTGGAGGACAAAGACGTTTTCCCAAGAGTCCACATGATGGCCCAAGTGAACCAGAGGAGACAGGGAAGTGTCTAGTGCACAACAGCTAGGTCCACTCGGCAGCTCCTAAGATGGAGAAATCTGAAATGGTGCAGCATAGGTAAAGAAAGACCTCTCCTAGCAGTACATGTGACAGCAATCCTAGTGGATTCCAGTGAACTGTGAAGCAGCCAGCAAGGTTTAGTTGGCTTGTGCGGGAGGACTCAGAGCATTGTGCATCTACCGTAACTAGTCTTTATTTCACCTCTTTTTTCACAGACAATGCACAGGTGACGATTAAATCACTGCTGAATTCTGGTGATCCCCGGTCGACACGCAGACAGTATCTCCAACCTTACAACATCATGCCTGCAGAGCGTGGAGGACTATGATCCACTTTCCTTTATCAACCCTAGCTCTGCTGCTCTGTGCACTGTTGACTGCTGTAATCCAGACCATGGTTTATTATTAATGACCTCTTCTTATTTATTTCAGTTACTATGAGCACTTAACACGCACTCATTGTTGAAGATTATGAGTTTGTTTTATGGGGATTATGTTGAGTAATTATCATTCCAAGTAAGAGAAATGAACTGTCATGCTCCCCCACTGCCAGCAGCTTTTAATCTGACCAGACAGCGAGGAACCCAGGATTTCACAGTTTAAACAGATGGAAAGGTCTGGGAAAGAGGTGTATCTTGCAGCTTCTTCTAAATGCGGCCAAGTTCACGCTGAAGCATATTTCTGTCAGGGGCGTATTCCAGAGGTGTGAACCTGGAGTGCCCAGCGAGCATTCAGCTCCAGCTTCCAGCTAAGAATAGTTTGTACAGCAGATTGGAGGTAGCAAGGCTGTTCTTAAATGTCCTGGCCTTTGGCTGTAGTGAGCACAACCTTGAATTTCACCTACCTGTCTACTGCACAGAGAGCAGAGCACTGGCATAATGTCAGGCTGGGGCAGCTCCGCCAGGTGTTTTTTCAGGGGTGTTTCAGGGATTTGATGGAGGTAATGTCAGAAAGTATTAAAACCAGGAGTAAGTGGTGGAGTGCAGTCTGTCCTGTTGGGGATCCTCAGAAGATCTGGAAGTCTCCCTTTAAACAGGGCTTTTGTGCCTAAGTAGGAACATGTTCTTTATATTGTCTTGGAAGCATAAAGCAGGGCTCTGGGAACAGGGGTAGGGCCAGAGCTGGAGCTGGAAGGGGGCATCTCAGTCTGGGTTTGGATATGCGGGGAAGGAGAGCAGGGTCTCAGTGACCTGCCAGTCTGGGTGTAGGTGCTGATCTCTGGAGACTGGTGACACAATGCTGGGTGCCATGAGGTGGCAGACAGCTCCTCGGTGAGGACAGGTAAGACATTGTGCTGACCATTAGCTGTTACTCAAGCTCCAGGTGTGGTCTGAAGGTTCAAACAAAACCACTGCCAGCACAGCCCTGGCCAGGGGACTCTGGGATCTCTGCTCTACTCTGAGTTGTGAAAAGATGACACATCCTAGCCAAGTGGTGTTTAACTAGGTCAGAGGAGGTAGCCATGGGACCAGGTTGGAGAAGTTTTAGTAGTAAAAACAAAATTAGGCTAATGATGGAGCTCATGAGTGTCCCAAATTATTTCTTTGAATACAGAAAGATGTATTTTGCCAGTAAGTAGAAGCCATTTGAGGGACATGGGAGATTTTATTGTCTTCTTTCCCTGGACATTGCTGAGAGCAGGTTATGTGGCAGTGGGACAAGTCCTCTGTCCTCAGTTCAGCAGTCACAGCAGTGCTGTGCAGTACTGCTCTGAATGCAAAGAAGATGGGAGCTGTTAATGCAATGCCAAATCCAGGGAAGGAAGAAACTGCGTCAAGGATTGTCTTGGTGAAGGACAGAGGTGTCACAGGCATAAAACTTCTGTTTGGACATAAGGTCTCTTCTCCCACAAGTAAGAGATCCACGCTGTGGTACTTACCTACTTCTGCTTAAATAATGAACCTCACACTCCTCCCAACACCTCAAAGTGAGGTCCTGGTGTGAGGGCCACGCCCCACACTCTGCATGGACAAGACAGAAAGGTGCACAAAGGCACCGCCATCTGACCCTTCCTGGAGTGGTCAGCCTCCTTATAGTTTGAGATGACATTCAGGATGTGGAAAGAGGGACTATGCTCAGGAGACTGGCAAAAATAGATCGCAGTTTGACTAGGAGATCACACATAAATAAATGTGGGCTGTGCCCAGGCTGTCCCACAAGAGAAGAATTTGGCATGTGTTGAGGATGGGCCAACACACAGGTATTGGATGGTTTCCAGGCATTATTGTTTCTGTAAGAAACACCAACAGAAAGATATTGGATCCCCAGCAGTTGTCATGCAAAATCATTCTCAATCCATTTCATCCTCACGAGAACTGTTGCCCTCCACCTCACCTTCACAAGATATGGTGATAGGACGATCATGTCTAACTGGAGAGAGCTTTTGACTCAAGCTGAGTTTTAGGAAAGGAGATGCATTGGATTGACATAGCTGTGTTGGAATGGCTGATAAACAGAGCTTCCCAGAGCACTGAAAGTTAGAGGCACATCACAGAGAATTTTACTGATATTGGAGAAGCAACAAACACTGTGCAGAAAGAAGGACATATTGTGGGGGGAAGGTGGAAGAAAGGAGAAAAGAGGTGGCTGGACTGGTTTGTGAGTTCCCATTACCCTGTGCCCAGTGTTGCTTAAATTCAAACCAGGCACAAGGAGCATGGCTCTCCGTGAGAGCTCTTGTCCAAGCTGAGACACAGAAAGGAAACCTGAGCTGGAGCGGGGTCTGGTCTGGGCACTTTGAAGTGATTTCTTTCAGCAAGGAAATAATTTCCTTTGTCTGTACATGTTCAGGAAAACTGCCTCATTGGAGACTGTTCTCAGGACATTCGGATCATAATTGTTTTGTCCAGAAAAGCTCCATGACTGGAAATGAAAAAAAAAATTATAAATGGTAGGGGAAAAAAAGCCTTGTGAATATATATTACATCCATATGCGGAGGGATGAAAAAAGGAATCAGGGCTCAGTTAAAACCACAGTCAGGGTCCCATTCTGCCCTCAGCTACTCTGGGTTTGCCCCACCACAAACACCAAGACAAGCCCCGACCGAAGGAGCACAGGCGCATCTGTAGGCAGCCCTCTCCCTGGAAGACACAAGGTTTTGATTGGTTTTGTTTGCTGCAGTGACATTTGGAGTTTCAAAATATCTTGTATTTTTGTCACATCTCTGCACTGTGAGGAGTCAGAAAGCAGCAACAGAGACAGACACAGGACATGCATTTAGAGGTGCTTTGCCAGGACAGAGAGCAGAAGGGACACCTGGTCATGGATGGAAAGATGCAGCAGACTGCCAGTACTCAGGTTTCTTTTCTTTCTGACTGTTTGTTTTGACAGGCTTGCTGTCAATGTTCCCTGACAGCAAGAGTCCAGGAGCATTTGTCCCCTCTCCCTGTGTCCCAGTGCCCCGCTGCCTGTGTGAGGGACAATGAGCAGCAGGCCTGTGCCGTGGCCTCCTCTGGGATGCCGAAGCTCTCATCCCACTTGGGGCCCGGCCTGGGTCCCTCACATGTGCGTAACTTCTACTGCAGTTGGTGCAAGTGTTATGTCTGTGGGATTAGCTGTGTCCCTGGGCGATTCCTAATATTTTTTTCCCTCACATTCTTCACATTGGAATATTTAACAGAGTCATAGGGATCTGGTGTCCAAGAAACCATTCCCCTTCCAGAGCAGGATCTCTCCCTCCAGTACATTTGCCAACACGCTGTCCAGTCCAATTTCAAGTGAGTCAAATGTTGGTGTTTCCATCCTTGCCTGGAAGACAATTCCACTGCTCAAGCAGTCCAAGCCATTAGGAACATTTTCCTAATATTCAGCCTAAATACTCTTTCTCAAATTTATCCCATTGCTCCAGGGATTTATGTTACTGGAGATGGTCTCATACTTAAATCTCCTGCTGTGCCTTTCCCTGGACAGATTCACTTAGTTCTTTCAGAAAGGAAAAAAAAAAAGGAAAGGGAAGGGAAGGGAAGGGAAGGGAAGGGAAGGGAAGCATGCGCATTGTATCAGTCATCATGGAAGCAGAGAAGTGTTTCTAGAGGTCTCACTTCATTAAAAGACAAATTTGAATTCTCCAAGGTGCTTCTTTGATACACTGGCACTTGATGTTCCCTATTTACTACAAAACAGGCACATCATTTGCACCAATAATAAAAGCTTCTTCCCATCCCACTAAAACCCTGTAACTGTACTTTAGAGAGAATGCATCTACCAAAGTTATTCTTTTTTTGTGTCTCATGTAGTCTTTAACCTCAACAGGTAGGACTCAGCTAAACACTGTGACAACTATGGTAAACTCTTTGTTTCCTATTCAGTAAAGGAAAAAGGCAAATGCTTAATTTTAAGTCTTAGCTGAATTCAGTTTTTGTGCTTTGGACATCTGTGAGATTTGAAATGTCCAAAACTACCAACATGCTTCGTGCAGGTCAGTAAACAGCACTGCAGAGAAGGGGCTTTTATTCTCTGTGGTCACCCTCCAGCCTGAGCTAAATAGCTACATTTCCATCAGTTGCAAGCACTCACAGTAACCATCTCATGGAAGGATGAAATAATGGAAAAACTGAAATCAGCTGCTTCCTGCCATAATGTTTCTGAAAAAGCCCTTTGAAGCATGATTCCTAATGTGTATGTTTTAGTTTTCATTTGACTGGTTCACTGGTGTTCAAAAATATCATTCTTGTATTCCAAGAAGGCAACACATATTCACTAATAATGAAAATCTGAGGCATTTATGCTTCTTAAATGAATTATGGAGGTTGTGAACTCCACTTACTTCAGTCTTTTCTTCGATTATTAAAATTACTTTTATTTCCTCCCTTTCTAGTTCTTTTGCTTTTGAAGAATAAATTACAAGTAGCCAATCAGATTATTTCTTCTCTTTAGGGCAACAAATGTGATAGGGGTTCAGACATCTTTCTTCTCAGTTATTACCAGCATTATCTACTAGAGGCAACAGGTTTCTGCAGGCCTCATGCCCAAACCTGATGGTTCCTCAGCAGAATGAAATGCCAAAGCTGTCAGGTGCAGAAGGTATTTGTACATCTCTGTCTCTGCCCTAGATTTTATCTTCCAGCTGCACTGAAACCTCACTCCCAAAGGCTCTTCCTTTTGTGGGGAATCCTTCCTGTGTAGAGGAGAGGAACTCAGATGGGTAAATGTGTCTTAAACACTACTGCATCTTTATCTCTGTTATGTAGAGGAAAACTCTGATAATGGGCACTGGCTCCAAGGATCGCCAAATTAATTACTGGTTGTACCACATGCTGCTAATAAATGCAAAAAGTCAGCCTAAATATTTAGTGTTAGATAGCTGTGCTTTTGGAAAACATGGCAGCCCAATGTTTGAACACTCTGGGCTGTAAAGTCACCTCTGAGCACTAATAAGGGAACACCATCCCTGCCCTGATTAGCTGAGGTGAACAGCCTTCTTCAGATACCACTTTGAAACCCCTGCCCAGGCTAATACCCCCAGGAGAGAGAGGGTGAGAGATAAGAGGACAGAGAGTTAAGGCTAAAAGTGGTGTTATTTTTATTCTTTTTCTTTAATTACAGTGTTTGAAATGCATACCTGATGAGTAAATGCCAATCTGTTGTCTACCACTTAGCATCATCAGTTGTCCAAATGTTTCACAAAATCTGCATTGTTATCCTGAGTTTATTGGGGCTCTGAGACTTTCAAAACAAAAAAAGGTGCTTGTGCACCACTGCGGGAAAGTATAGGTAGATGGATGTTTTTGGGAGAGTATTTTTACTGCTGTGTTTCCCATGTATGTCCAGTGGTTTTGTCCTCACTGTGAAGGTCTGACCTCCAGATGTCCAGAAGTTTTTGACAAAACTCCAGTGTCTTTTTTCTTTTTTTTCCCCTGCCCAGGCAAATTTTCCAGTTGGAAACTGATGCCATAGCCAGGGAAAGCCAAACATATGGAAGTTTCACATTTTGCAGACAGGAAGCACTCAGGGGACCAAAGGTCATCCACCAGACTGGGGCTAAAGCCAGGGTTACAACCCACATTTCCTGACCTCTGAGGCAGTTCTAAACCCACCAAACCCCCTTGTCCTTCTTTATACGTGTTATATTTCCTCTACTCTTTCCGTGGCTTCCTAGAGGACCTAAAGCCCTGTGGACATGGTTTCCACAGTTGTATGTTCAGCTGGCTGACTCGATGGTCCTCTGAAGCCTCAGGCGTTGTTTTAGTTGAAATATGTGGTAATAATAATGCGCCCGCCTGCCCTGCGCATGTTAATACTGTCACCACACTGCTTTGTCAGCTGCCTGGAGCTGCTGGCAAGCCCCAGTCAAAGTACCCTCGCTGGCCTCCCTTTCTGCCAGCGGATGTTCGCCGCGTCCAGGTGCCTGTGCGGCCACATCCTCCCCTCTCGTGTCAGCACATTGCAGAGCAGTGAGAGCAGGCTGGGCTGGGATCGCTGGCATGTTGTTGATGAACTGTCTGTGCTGATTTCAATCCGTCCCAAGCGGCTTGGTGTTTGTACAGGCTGCTGCGGGGTGCTGGGGTGTTCAGGAGATGCCCTAGGCTGTTACGGCTTACTTGAGCAGACTTCCTTCCTAACCTCCACTGCGTGCCTAACCTTCAGAAAAACACTGTTCTTCTGGATTTGGCAGTAAAGCTCGTGGTTTTGGGCTAGGTCCTCTTTTATAGGACTTTACAAAAGCAGTTGGTATCCCTTTCAACATAGTGGGTGCTCTGGGCCAAATCCAGAAAGGCTGCTCTCCTTGAAAGGGTCCACTGGCACCAGAAAGCACATGTCAGAAGGATTGAGGAGGAAGATGAGCTGTTCCCTGTGTGACCATGAGGACTGCAAGTTTTATTTAGACAATAAAAGTGTCCCTCCACATTAGGCTGCATAAGCTGCAGGTCAGTTCACCCAAGGGATGGGACAAAGTTAAGCTTACAGCAAGAGGACATGAGGCTAATTCCAGGAACACTGTGGTAGCCCCAGGGGATTTGTTTATATTCTGTATATCTCCACTTGAAGCTTTAGAAAAAGGTGTATAAGAGAAAGGGAACCATGCCTGTATGTGTATGTACTTTTGTGTTTGTGATGTTCCATGAGAACACCAGCAACAAAACCTCTGTTTCACTTTCCCCCC
>VZRQ01010868.1:259936-313092 GCA_013397975.1 Machaerirhynchus nigripectus
ATTTGTGTTCCATTACAGAAAATGGGCTTTTATGTGAATTGTACTGTGCCCTGAAATTGTTTTAGTGGCAGATCATAATTTACTATTGGGGTTTCAGGAGTCAGTGCAGAGCACAATGCCATCTCCATATTCATATTTCAGATCTGTCAGAGCACCCGGATTGTTCATGTAATCAGATGGATTTCCATTCCAGTCCTTGAGAGACAAGAAAACTGGCCATCACAGAGAGATCCTTGGCAATTAAAATGAATAAGAGCTGCCACTCTCAGTGGATGTCTTCTGGGTTACCATGGGGGACAGAGATTGGTATGAGGTTTAATCAGGCACTAACAGCACCTTGCTGGGAACTTCATGGCTGATAAAGGCAGCAACATCAGACCAAGTAGCTCCTCTCTTTTTAAAGGGAAAGGAGCCTTTTTTTTTTTTTTTTTTAGATATAATAAATCCCATGAAGTTGTGTAGCGTTTGATACAAGAGAAGAGTTTGAGGGTTTGGGGTTACTTTTCTTCTCTTCCCCACAAATGAATCACCCCTCTTTGTGGGATAAAATCAAGCAAAATGTGCATGCTGGATGCTCAATACATTTGCAGGGTGGTTTTTAATTGCTTGTATTTTGCTTGTGCAGTGGCTACTAATGTGGTATTTGGCTTTTTAAAATTAATTTCTCTGTGACTTTGTGGCTATTGAAGGGTGACAGATTGGCAGGCCAGAGTTGGAAATCCTTTACTTATCCCCGGAACAATTACAACGCAGGCAGCAGCAATGAAAGCGTCCCCAGCCGGCGTGGAAGGCCCAGAACAAGGATGAAGGAAAGTCTTCCCAGGCTCTCTGCTGAGACTGCTATTAAAGATACCAATTAGTGCCAAACTGTATTTTGTGATGGAGGAGGCACCGTTCCACTAGGACAGGACTGTAACTGTGGCACGTTTACTCCTCAGCTGGCCGCGGCTTTCAGCCCTTAACAAAATGGCCTGAATTAGCCCCTGCAAGCTTTGTGGCTTGATGCAGTGCAGTGCAAAGCCTCAGGTGAGCTGCAGAGCACCTTCTGTGTGGGTCCATGACGAGGAGGGTCCGTGCAAACCATCAGCACAGAGAGTGACACGGGGGGGTCAAGCTGCTGCTGCTGCCTCCACGGCATCCGCAGAGCCCGTCTCGCTGAACCTGCCTGTCACCCACTCTTTGTTTAATGGGGTTTGCCATGAAAGGAATAAAAGATAAAGGAAATCCTCTCTCATCGTTTTTTGCCCCCAAATGGGCGCCCATGTTTCTGGTCCATCATTGAAAACATTTGTACACTGGAACACAGAAATATTAAGGTTTTTTCTTGTAAGGCTGAAGAGCCACAGCTTCATTTATACATTTGCAGTTCCTTGGCATGAAGCGGGTAATGGAGTGGGTTGTTTAAGGTACAGTGTGCAGTGCTTAGAGCATTCCTGTGTGCAAGGGTTTTCCTTCAAGAAGACTTGACGGTGACTGTACTGCATCTTAGCTGTCAAGCTATTTTTTCCTTCCTAGGTTTCATTTGTGTTTTTCTTCACCTTTTGGAGACCCCTTACCTCTCCCCTCTTAAATCTGTGCTCACCACAGAGCAGACATAATCCCAGATTTTCAGTAAATCAACACTATATGCTCCCTACTGACTAAGAGAATTTGATACTGACAGATTGTTACACCTAAAAGAAAAATACTGCCATAGTTTCTCTAACATGCTTTGCCTGCAACACCGAGCAAGGACGGATGTGTGATATCCATTATGATTGTAACAATACAGGTAGCCTACCATAATACAACTATTTTTAATTTATATTTCATGACGAAGAGCATGGGTGCAGCCATGAATCACTGTCCTCCTCTTTTAGCTCAGTAAAACCACAGTGTCCATAATATTGCAGCCATACAATTAACTACTTCCAGCAGCAGCACTGCAGATTTTAGTCTTGTGCAAAGCCATTGTTTAATCTACACATGTATAGAAGCCACCCAGTAGAATAGCAACATTTTACATTTATATGACACCCGACATCTGAGTATGGCTACGTGCTGGACAGATGTGTAATTAATGTTGCCTTTCAACCTCTTTGTTTGGTGGGTAAATTCTAGACTGGGAACGAAGTTATATTCAATCCTAAGATGTGATGCTGAGCATCAGCAATGCCTGCATGCTGTATAATTCTCCCGTGTACTCAGTGAAGGGATTAAATGCATTCCCCCTCCTCACCCTCAATTTTCCTAGATCCCTTAAAGGGCTACTACTGCCTACATAATCTTCATCCCTGAACTCAAATCCTTTGGATCCTCTGGGGCCCTTATTAACTGCATGTTTGCTACGCTCTGCCTTGAAATGGTCTTCAGTCTCCTTATTGTTTTGCAAAGACCATGCCATGATTTCTGAGCAAATCTTTCCCTTTCATCTACCCTTTATTAGCCCAGATGAACAGAAGTGAAGGGAACTCTCCTTTCAGCAGTGTTAAGTGAACTACATAAAGATACCATATGCAAAACAGAGTTGTTTGGGTCTGATGAACTCTATCCTGTCCAGACCCACCACAGTGTAACCCACTCCAGACTGGTCCCCTCTAAGGAGCAGTGACACCAGCCTGACAAGCTTAGGCTGCTCCTGAAAACCTTGGAGCAGCATTTCAACCTCTGCACAGATTATTCCACCTTTGCAGAGCAGAGATCTTCGTGATGCTGCTTGGTTATTTAATCAGTCTTGAGCTTTCTTCTGGGAATAAACATGGACTTGGGGATGGCAGAGAGGAATAACTGGTTGGATGCTTTCCATGCCAACAGTGGTTAGATTCCCATCTGCCCTGGAGGGAGAAAAGTAGTGAAACATAAAGGAAACAACATGTGAAAACACCATCCTAAGAATGAATTCAAATCCTTCTCCTTCCCCCCATTTCCCTTTGAGGCAGAGGAAGTATGCACTAGTTCCCTGTCTGAGGGAAGCTGGCTTTGGGTGACCAATTCAGTGTGCAAAGAAGGCTGGGGCATTGGCAGGGTCCAAAGAGAGACAAAGACTGCCCTGGCACAGGTTCACCAGCTGAAGTAATTCGCTGGTTCTCCCAGATGAACCAAGACCTACCGTGATGGAGAAAGGAGATCTCTGGACCCCAGGGCAGACCTGGTAATAGCTGTGGCATAGCCCAAGGCTTGGCTAGGCTGGAGAGGGTCTGCTCCTTTCCAAATACCCACAGGACTGAGAGTCCAAACACTAGGACTTGCCAGTGGGAAAAAAGAAATTTATCAAAGAGCTGTATTTCAAAAGAGAACACAAGAATACTGGAGTAGAAGATAAACATTTTATCTGTCCAGTTGGTTAGAGATTACACAGGCAAATTTATAGGTGTTAAATTGGACACCAGAGGGCTTCCATATTGTTCTGTGAATGAATGCATTGCAGAAGTAGTAATATTAAATACAACAGAGGCAAAGCAGTGTTAAACCCTCCCACATGTTCTATACTCTGTTTAGTTGGGCTGACAGATGAATTACAGCTGAAAAGAATTTTCTATGGTTTGGGTAGGATTCACCTTAAATTTTCTTGTCAGTTAGTGATGACTGTATCAACAGAGCAGTGCAGTGCCATGGGACAGTGTTTTAGAGCACCGGTTAAGGTTACTTAGGGCACTGGCCCAAGAAGAAGAATGGCACCTACCAGTAGCCCAGTGCTCACATGTAGAGCACCTGGGGCTTTTCTTCAAGGGCTTCTGTCCAAATACTAACTAGACCCAACCTCACTTAACTGATGAGATTTGACAAGGCCACCTCACAGCAAGATGCTACAGGGAGCGTTGCTTACCAGTCTTGCCCAGATAGGAGGGGAGAAGCTGCAAATAGTAACGTGTGAGAGAAGCAGAGAGTAAAAACAGAGTTAAGGAAGGGGAGAAAAGAAGAGGCTGAAATTAAGAAGTGGTTCTGGAATGAGGCTTACATGTTGGTGCAGAGGCCAAAAACATTCCCAGGCTCCTCTAAAATGCTTATTTGAAAAGACTGAATGAATTTTAGAGCAGAACCAATGCCTCTGTAACCACTGATTCTGGGATAGATTTACAGCATAAACCCACTGGGACAGATTCAATGTTGGAGTGAGTGAACGCAACTCTATTGAAGTTAATGGACTTGTGCCCGCTTATATCAAAGATGAATTTAGTCTATAGAGAAAGAAAATGGGATTTAACCTGCAAATCACCTGTTATAGAGACTAACAACATAATATGTGGTGAAAAGACAAGCAAGAATTCGGGAGTGTGCTTAAAATGCTTCATTCTCTGCTCATCCGAATAGCCTGCATTCCCTCTGTTTCTAATTACCCGAAACCTGTCTAGCACTGGGAAGAATCGTATTTAACATTCATACTATAGTAGCAACCAGAGATCCTGTGAGGGTCCCATTACGCTCAGTGCTCTACAAACACAAAAGCATGCCTAATCCCTGCTCAGAAGAACTTCCACTTCTTTTCAGTGGACATGGAGGCCAATTAGAATTGCTGAAGTTCAGATTTGGAGTCAAGGTATTTAACACAGTGGGACAGATACCCCAAGAGGTAATAACTAGGAGGCATACCTATAGCACAGCCATCATTTGGGACATCAAGACGGGAATATTTGCACTCCAAATATTCAAATACCAGATTAAAATTGATTAACAGAATGAATGAAGAGACTGTCTACAGGATCTGTGTTGTTGTCAATAGGGTAATAAATCAACAGGACTGAACACTGATACAGGGATAAATAATTACTGCTTGTGTATAAAATCTTGCATTGTGCTCTGTGTTTTGAGAAACCTGGATGAAAGCAACTATCATCAAAGTGAACTATTAAGGTAATTTCTAATCATATTAATAATACAAATACTGTTGACTTGTAATTTGAAAGTATCATCTGCTGTATCCTGGCACATGGAAGATGCAGCCAGGTAACCAAGCAATGACAGGTGACACAGGAATCTTTTTTCTCTTGGAGGAACAATTTGTGAAGTGGTTACACAGACACAAAGTGGTGATGGTCATGTATTTGCCATGGCTGCATGCCAGTTCATAAGACAAGCTTGCACCCAGAAACTATATAAAACATTAAAACCAAGGAAAAACAAAATTGGTTTACATCTCATAAAACACTGCTTAAAAAAAAAAAAATATGGGACCAACCACAGAGCCTTCTCCATACCACTTTCTTTCACCACTGTCAGTAGATGCGTTTTTAAGCAGTTGTCTGAAATGGTGCAACTTTCAGCTGGATTATAGTGCATGTGTGTGTTAGTGGGTAGCTCTATGCAATGATTCCTGTCACCCTTTTCTCCCGCTTCTCCTCCAACGTGGCATGTCAGAGGCATGCCAAGATAGGGCAGGTCCCAGAGGGACTGTCAAAAAACAGCACAACCCAGAGCAGCCCTGAGGCTGTTCTGAATTGCACCAGGGGTTAAACCTGCCTCCAGCCTGCCTCAGGATTGGGGGGTGTACACACAGTGTGGCACAGGCCACTATATCCCCACTCAGTGATAAACTGACTGATACTCACGGGCACCTGAGAGCAAACTCAGTAGAGCCAGTCTGGATTCATAGTGTGTGATTCACAGCCAGGTCCTTTACCCCTCCTCTGCCCAGAAGACCATCCACGTTCTGTCTCTCAGCCACAAAACCTAATCCAGAAGAGACTCCACATTTTTTTCCAAGTGTTACCTGTATCCAAACCTGCCATGCAGAGAAATAACTACCTGTCTGCAAATGCATTCACCATGTCAGCCCATGCTAACTCTCCCAGGACAAGCACAAGTAGGGAAAAGCACTGCATCTTTAAGCAGGCATATACGGTTGGAGGATGTATCCTTTGCTGTCCAGGAATGGGAAGCCTCTAACACTGGTTAATTATCTTCAAGATGAAGGGCTTAATTGGGAATGTCACGAACCAAACTTTCTTCTCTTTGAAGAGCTGTCTACCTCACAGGGTGCTCAGAGAAATAATAGACAGCAAAATCAGTTCAGTTTTCATTGTTTCCTTTCAACTCCATAAAAATGCAAGCAGTCGGGGAAATACTTTCAAATGTGTCTCCTATGCTTCCATCTGCATACTCAGTACTTTCTGTGATGACACCCAGACTCAAGCAAGAGAATGATGATGAAGGTCAAGTGTGGAGAAAGGAAACTCTAAACAATAGGGGATGATTTATAGCATACAGTGAATCTTATCTGGGTCACATTTTTGAAGGGCCCCATTTCTCAACTCTTCTAATTCTTGAATTAATTAAGTTCTCATACCCATTATTTTGTTTCTCTTTTTCTATGCAACTCGAGACACAGAGGTGACAGGCTGAGTGATGCACTTCAGAGCAGCGATTCTTCTTGCGCTACGGGAAAGAGCTCTCAACAGAGCTTTGTCTCTGCAGCAACGGGACTCAGAGACACTCCTCGCTGATTCTTCTTCACCTTGCTCTTGCTCTCGCTCTCCTTATTCAGACCAGATTCACATATTCCTTAATGACCACTATCCAGACTTCACTTCAGAGGCCTATTGAACTGGAAGTTTTTCCTCCAAGGGTGCTCATCTAAAGAGGATTAGGACCTTCCTACAGCCCCCAGGCATTTGTGATTACATGGGGCAAGGGACTCTTTCCACAGAGGAGACTACTTAAGGGAAAACACACGCTTATTCTCTGGCATTGCCATTGCTTGCATGGACCTCAGCCATCTTCCTGCATTGACAATCAGACTCTGCTCTTGCAAGTGCAATACAATCACAGAGCTTGTCAGAGCGACCAGGCGGTCATCTCCTTACAGTCTGATCTTCCACATTTTGTCCACAGAAGCTTTGATCCTATAAAGTGCCCCTTGAAGAGCATCCTCGGTGTGTCTCCTGCATGGGTAGCCATCTGAGCTCTTTGTAGGCTGCAGCCTGAAAACCATAAGCTCGAGTTCAGAAAATTGCCTACCAGACTCCTGTGGCTCTGTGAGAAAAGAGAAAACAAAAATAATAATAAATTGTTAAGGGCAATCAAGAATTAGTTCTGCAATAATAAATTGTTAAAGGCAATCAAGAATTAGTTCTGCAATAAATCTATATGCAATCTGTCCCCTGTACTCCTGTGTGTTTACTTATAAGATTTGTTTTATGAATGATTTGCCATTAATGGAGAAAGGAGAGATTAAGAAACAAAAGCTGTAGCTTCAATCCATCATTAGGGAATTAATCAATTGGCAGCCTGTGCAGACAGCTATTTAGATCTGTGGCCTGAACAGCTTAATTGGGGGAAATGTTTTAAAAGGGCTAGAATGATGTTCAAAGTAGCATAAATTAGCCCGTTTTGGACCCATCACATGGCCTAATTTAACAACTTTTATACCTCAGAGTTTGGCAAGTGATCACATCTCTTGAGCTTCTTAGCATCTTCCTATCCTGATATGCCTGTAATGTGTATTTCCATCTGAAAATTATTGACTAGAAACACTCCAGCTACTCAATAAAAGGAAAGGGGAAAATGCCTGTGAAACACTGTCTGTCCTTACTCGGGTTTGCCTCTCCCTGTCCAGCTGTAGGTGTTTGCAGCCACTGATTCAAATGAGGATAGAAGCAGGTCAAGGCCTCCTTCACCTCAGGTCTCAGCTCCCCCATAGGGCTGACGGGGTTTTTTATGTTACTGCAAAAAAAAGAGGGTGCATCTCAGGGTTTCTTACTTTTACTGTTGGTTTCTAAGGTGTTTCAGCCTCTGCAATACATTAAATGAGGTGTTTAAGTGGAAAACCCCAACATTATCTTTTACTAGGAACTAGTGAAAATTCATAAATGCAAGTTTCCTGGAAGTTCAGAATTTTCTGGGATGTGGACCTTGAACTGGATTTGAATTCAGCAGAAAGCCTATTTATGTTTGGCCAAATCAAATCCCCATGAACTCCCTAACCCATTTGCGTGCTTGAAATCTGGGACTGGTCCCAGAGGTGAATTTCTCAGTCTCAGCATGCTGCTGCCACCAGTGCAATCAATGCCTATGTGCTCTGCTCCTCACGCCGTTGAGGCTGCGCAGTTCCAGCTTGTACGGTTACTTCTGGTTACCTCACGTGGGGTCGGAGAGATGCTGCCTGGGGACTTTCAAACAAAACCATTTAGCTTTAAGGCTCTAAATGTTTCAGTGTCTTTGCCAGGCAACACCCTGACAACACAGCTAAACCAAACTAACCTTATATGTATATTGTACATGACGTTTGTTTTGGAGCAAACTTGTTGCCCTGCATTCCAGTCCTCCAGAGGCATCATGCCATCCTCTTTATTCATCAGGAGTATGCCCAAATCCCAGAGTTGGCTAATGTGCAGCCTATCCACATGCTTCCCGTCTCTGAAGGAAAATGCAGAATGAAGCATCCAGAGTCAGTTCCAGGCACAGTTGTTGTCAGCCAGGCAGGTTTCAAATGTTCTTGCTGACAGCATCATTGATAACTGTATGCCCTTTCAAGCTCTGGTAGAGACGCAATGGTACTTGTGCAATTCTTGGGCTGTCTCTTCTGGTAGGTCAATAAAATTCGGTCTTTGGTCTTTAAGGAGTCAAAATGATTGCATATTCTACCCGAGCTGTGCTAAAATGTTTGGTCATTGAGCATACAGCTCTGATCTCAGGCCCTCTGGAGGTATACCTGAATTGTTCTGATTTATTCTGACCTTTCAGAGGTATAAATGGGATAAGAATCTGGTTATCTTTTCCTACTGATATGACCCCTGTTAGACTGATGAACCTGGCATACAAGCAGTTGGTATCTTTTAAGAGATTTTTTCTTACTTATTTACTGACAACTAATTATTCACCAGTTTATACTTGTGACAGGATTTGGTTTAGAGGGTATCTTCCACAGAGCTCTGGGATCCACAGACTGTATATTTTTATAACCAAACCCACACCCAAGGCAGGTTGCAATTTTGGGTATATCACTCTTTATATCTCATTCTTTATTCCATTGGCAAAAGTAGTTACCGAAAAATATTTTCTCTTGAAAACGAGGTAGCAGGAACAAAGCTAAAGCAACACCAAAGCTGTGGCAAAGACTAAAGGTACAGGAGAAAGTGTTCATTTCACAAGATGATGCCACAAAAAGAGAAAGAAAAAACTCAGAAGAAACATCCCTCCATTTTGCCTCTCAACCTACCAGAATGACACGCAGACACTGTCTGGGAGAAGGTGAAATAAAGACACAGTTAATGCCAGATGAAGAATTGCCATGCACTGTCCCTGTTGGGGCGGCCACAACACAAACATACACTGTACTTCATTAATGGCATAAAGCATTATATTTCAGAAAGACTGCATATTTATAGACTTCTGTATGTTATCATTTGTGTTAAAAGTCCATTGGCTACTAAATTACAACAATGGATTCGTTGGCTATCATTTAACTACAGTATAATACTATTGGTTACCTATAGAATAAGCATGCAGACATTCAGAAAAACAACAGGTGCAGATGTGTTGCTGTTGGCTCTTCGATTGTTTTGGATTCTGTACTTCTGTTGATACTACACTTCCACGGGTGACTATTTTCTTCTCATGGGCTTTTCTCATGAATAGAAGCTAACCATGTCCAAATTAAGATCTGTGAAGCCTTCAGACTAGCTGTCAGCCTCAAAAACGCACTACTTGAACATAACCTCGAGCCAACTTCACCTAATAACTGAGACAGGGTGGGGCTTGGAGCAAAGGTTTACACCTTATGGTGTGTGACCACTGAGGAAGTTCTTCAGCTCAATGGCAGTTCAAACACTGGCTGTTATTAAACATCTTCAGTACAGAACAAAAGCAGAGCTCCAAGACGACCACTTAATTATCACCAGTTCCCCGAGAGGGAAAGACAAGAGCATCTGTACCTCTAGGCATCTTTTATAGCACAGAGCATCTTCCTCAGCATGTGACCCCTTGTCCCCTTGCAGGAGCAGACCCATTCTGCTGGGAAATGTTCCCCTTGCATCTGCAAAGACAGGAGCAAAATGCCTCTGATGGGCATGGCATCCATTAGTCCAGGAACACTTCTTCTTAATTTCTTATACAACAGTATCAGCTGGCACGGGAAGTCTAATCTGCAAGCTCAAGCTCTGAGTGGGAACTAAGAAGTGCTTGTTTTGCTGTGCACTGAATTATTTCAGAATAAATAAATAATACTGATGGATCAGGACAGGGAGCAGAAGATTAATCTGTTCATTCTTCCTTCAGCCCTGTATACAACACTGTGTGTTTGGCAGGCTACAAAGCTCTCTCCTTTCTGTGTCTTAAAATACAATGCCAGATATTCTAAAGGGTAGCCTTTTAAATTTTGCACATTAAACATATTCAGTATTTAAAGGAAGGGAAAAAGAAAGAAAGAAAATAATTAAAATATTAAGAAAGAAGACATGAGCTGACAACCTATGCAGTTCAAGCCCATGCTCCTATGCCTAATAGAACTACACTGACCAATACATATATTTCAAAATCCATTAGTTTTCAGAACTCTTGACTTGGTATTTTGGTTACAGAAAAATTCACTTCAGGAAATGATAGCAAAATGGAGAAGTTGGAGAGGAACTGATAGAAATGAAGCAGACTTTCATGGCATAGGAAGTTTCAAGCAGTTTTAGCTAACCTGTTACTTTTCCCTATTCCTGTTATGTATGGACACATGAACCGATGTGTGCAAGAGTGTCAGCCCAGACCAGCTATTGACATTACACAGGAGCTCACTGAAGACACCAGAGGAGAAGCAAGTCACATGAAAGAACTCACTTACAACTACATACTGCTAGCATACTTCCTATCTGTAAAAACTCCCATCACTTATATCAGCCAGAATTTTCTTATTTCATTTTGTACAAAATCAGAGCAGGCAATATATGTTCTGTGCATGTTTTCCCAGCAGTTACTTTCACATAAACTGTAAAGCTGAATGGGAACTGGTCACCATTTGAAATATGTCTATTTACATTTGTGAACAGGCCCACTTAAAGTAATGTAGGGATATTTTCCTTTTAAACATTAAGTTACTTAAGGAAAATTTGTCACAGTAAAGGAGTTCAATGTTCAGTTTTGAATGGACTGTATTTTTGTCACTGTTCTTGCTTCTCGTCTTCTTATGGCACCGCTGCAAATATCTGGTTCTTCCAGTAATATTTTTGTCTCCTCTTAAAATGAGTTTCCACACTTACCTAATTTTTTATGGCATGAGCAAGAAGTGTCTAAGGCTTGGAGCAGTACATCAGTTATAATACTCCTGCTAATTGAAGAAATGTGGGCCAAATCTAAATAGCATGTCAACTTCAGCAGTTTCGGGAAAATGATATGTCAGATATCATTACACTCACAGGACATAGTAGAAGGAAATAGGCAGTAATCAATATGCTATATGATTGAGTTGGAGTTGACTCCTTCATAGCAATGAAGCATTAGTCTGTGCAGACACACCAGCTCAGAAATGCTCAGAAAGCCAATTAGCTTTACATGAGAGCTAGGATAATCCACAAGTAACACAAGAACATTCAGTTAGGTCGTATTCAGATTGTCTCTTTCATTTACTTACTTGTGAGTTGACAGGGTTTTGCAACACTGTTTTCCAAACTGAAATGATAAGAGCAGTGCAGACTGGCATCAGTCAGTGTTCAAGACTTTATCAAATAAACACAGGTTCATAACCTCGCTATCCCAAACTATATTTCTGCTCCACCGCAGCAGCCACTAAATTATTCCTAGCTAAACTCCCTTTCACCATGAATCATCGTACTAATGAGGCATGCCTACTCGCAAATCCCGAAACCAGGCCCCCCTGCTGTGGAGAGCTAACACCCCATCAGCTCTCATACCCCATGTCTAGCACTGTATAATCTGTGCTATGTGCCACGCATATTATGTGCGTGCAGCCACCCTTCATCACAGCTAATGCTACCAGGGCTTGGTTTGATTGGCTCAGATGGATGAAGCAAAGCAGCAGCTGGGAGGAGCTATTTGATTAATTATAAATAGATACAAAGATTTATGATTAACATGGAACATCTTAATGATTTACCATAGCAATGAAACCAATAGGCTGATATTCCAATCCGATTTCTACAAATTTGTATAATCCTCAGGGTAAAACAATTTAATGTGCTGTCTCTTTTATAGTTACAAAAGGCCTTTCATATGATCAATTATACATAAGAGTATAATAAATGTAACTTTCTTCATACTAATCACATCTAACTTAAATTCTCTTGTCGGTCTTTGGAGTGTATGTAGCATTCCCCATAAAGTTTTTAGTCTCAGCTCTTAGCAAAAGTTAATATACCCAGAACTTCCAAATAAATCATCAGTACAAGGGTCTTCACACTAGTAAAACTGTTCAGACAACGCAGTTTATTAGCAAAGCACTCCCTTCTTCCCATGAAGCCCCTTGTATAAAAGAGCAAACTTGCTGCTTCATATCAGGGGGTTGTCTGGACGTTATGGATCTTTAAAGTTTTGATAAGAAGTATTGTATCAACGTCATGACTCAGGGCAATGGAAAAGTAGCATAAAGATAACGTAATAGTAATATTTTGCCTTGCAGATAGATCACAACTAGGAAATGGAACTGCATGAACACGTGCAGACAAAGAGTCTCAAAAGCCATGTGGTTTATTAAAAGTTTTGAGACAGAATTACCATGTAATGGAATTTTGGTTTCTAATTTCCATAGAACTGCAATTCATAAAAAGAAAACTGCATGAAGTCCTTCATATGAAAGTAAAAGAGAGAGGCAGAGACAGAGTGAGGGTGTTCACCTCATATGCACATTGAAAAATAATCTTTAAGTTAAATACAGGGGACTATGTTGAAGGTGACAGCAGACACCAAGAGCCATAGAGAGAGACTGTGGAAAAAGTCTTCCTACTGTGTTCTAGTTAGCTGTTTTGGCACATACAGTGTTCTTCAGGATGCATAACCACAGCATGAAATGTGTATTCATTCATGATCAGACATCCACAGAATATTCGATGGATGAAGAGTTAGTTGAAAAGCAGTTAAGACTACCTGAGCAGGTGAAAAAGAGTAAAAATATCATGTGTTTCAAGGCTGGAAAGAGAAGTTTTGGCACATGCCTGCAAATTCCTATAGTGAAAGAACTCTGTAAGAAACATTTCTTATAGGGCACTAGAAACCTTCAAAATTTTGGCTAAGTGCTAAGACTTTGGGGCCTTCCTTGAAACCAGGTACTGCAAACATCTCAAAGACTTTTGATCTGATAAAGAATAACCTTTGTTGTGTGAAACTCCTTTTCACTTCAGGGTGGAGAGGAATGAGAGAGAGACAATAGATGTAATAGAAGTCCTTCAGGAGCAGGACTTTGGGATCCGTGTGCAAAAATACATAAACCAAATGTACATCCATGCCTGTGATGCACAAAAAAAAGTGACTGAAAATAAATCCAAATCCATCTGGAGGTTGCTCTTTTTTTTCCGTCTCTCTTTTTGAAAGCTTCTAGATTTAGGTTCTCCCTTCTAACCACAGGTGCCAAAACTCCGTATTTTCCAAGTGAAAAGTCCACTTCTGCCATGTTCACCAGACTTTAGGAACTGGCACTTCAAGAATCCTCCTCCTTAGTGTTGAAGACTCTTAACAAAATCAAAGTTACTCGACTAGCAGAAATAACATTGAGTTAATTGCCTATCATACGGTTTTGTAGTATCTGCATGCACTGTCATTGGTGCACTGTTGTGAGTTGACCTGGCTTTTGAAAATATTGCCCTTAAAGTCTGGCACATTTTTAGAACCAGGCTGTCAGTGAAGGAAAAATGAACTGGAACATCATAATCTGCTTCAACCATAGTAAAGAGAGAGACATCTGGTAGGCCACTTGGCAGTCAGCCAGCAACGAAGAGTTGAATTAAAATGATGAACATGTTCTCAGGAGTATGCCTCTGAACTGAAGAAGTTATAAGTCTCGGCTGCTTCTTGGAAGTTGGCTGTAAGTGGTGGCAGTGGGCCCTTCATCGTCACGCTGTGCCACGTGTTTTTTGATGTTGCACGGGCCAGAAAACCACCATCTTAAATACACCTGTAGAGGGTCAGAAATGAAACAAGTGAGTTAGAGGATTAAGAGTGGAACAGTTTCACATTTCTTAGAGCTACACAGAAACTAGGACAACTTCCTCTGTCTAATGGAATTGATCTAACTTCCCAGTCAGGCTGGAAAAGCACCCTGAGGTCCTCCACAGCTGGTCTTACAGGTGTCCTAGATAAGCCTCTGATTTTCCTGGGAAATAAAGAGTTCTGAGATTTCTCACTATAAAAGCCAGAGCAGCCTATTTTACCTCCCAACATATATCACCAGCTCCTACTGTCTTGGGTGTCTAACAAAGGGACAGGAATTGTGCTGGCCATCACTTCCCCTAAGAATCGCTAAAATAGAAATCAATGCCCCAGCTGCAAGCCCTTTCAGGAACAAAGCAGTGAGGAAGGAAAGCCGTATCAGGTGACAATAGACGGTAGCAGATTTCTGTTATTTTGGTTTCAAAGCAAATTCCTAGCTGTGATTTGGCTTATGGTCAGCAAGCGAATGAAATTCCTACAGTGGTGGCATCCAGATCTGGATGCCACTAACCCAGCCCAGTTCTAACAAAATGTGCTGCTAGAGAAGATTTTCATCAGCCCATCTGCAGTTTAAAAAAAAAAAGTAATAAAATGCATGCTCTAGCCCAGTTTTGGAATTTAAAGGAGCAGTGGTTATCCAGTAGATGTGCTGTGTTTAAATAAGAGGTTGGACACAGCAAAATGTGTCACCTAATGAGGCAGCACAGAAGTTCCTACATAAGACCATTTAAATTTGTAATGGTAATTGCTTTATGGCATTGTGAGGTCATTACAGTTTGAGATTAAGATGGCCGAATTGTCGCAGGGAAGATCTTTAGAGACCCTCTTACAAAGCCATTACAAGGCAGTATTACACACACAACATGATTTCAAAGCATGACTTGGAGAAGGCCTCACTACAGTGCTCTTACGGTAAAATCACATTGTGAGACTACAATAGGAAATAAGACTGCAGTGCAAGTCTGTGGAGATTAGACTCAATTATGATGTCAAAACAAACTGAAACAATGTCAATGCAAGTTATACCATTAAGGCTGAAACTTAAACCTAGGAAAGCAAGGAAATTCTGCATTAAACCTGCCACATTACCTTTAAATCACACCCTTGTGCTAAGGTGTTACAGCAGGTAGAGACCTCTGTTAAATTGTGTCTCAGCTCTAGGTATTGTTACATACTGCAGATGATCTCTGTACGAAATCATTGAAGACTCCTTGCACAAATGTTTAGGTGATTAACCTAAAGCGTTTAAACTATAACTGAAGATTCTACAAAACTTAGGATTCCAGAGAGAACTCCAGGTTAACAGCTGATATTTCACTGGGTGTGTTGTGTCCACATGTAAAGGCCCTGATCGCTTGCAAAAAAATAAATTGAACAATTTAGGACCTCTGAGATGAAAAAGTTGTCTCCAATGTCGCTGGGGTTTTTTTTAGTAGGAATACCAGAGCAGCCCAGGTTTTGTCAGAATATACTAGGGTATGCTCCTTCTCCTGAAGCCTACAGCCTGGCTTGAAATAGGAGGTAAAGAGTATAACAGAACATTGATTTTTGCAATGTGTTTTGTAAGAAAGGACCACCGCTGAGAGAAATGTAGGCATGTACTGGGGCCTGCCTTTGTTGCACTTGGGTGCAACAAACTGTGGGAGGTTGAACCAAAGAAAATATCTTAAAATCATCCACACTGGTTAACTCAAGGAAGGCCCCCAATGGCCACACAAGCTCTCCGCTTCAGCTTTGCTCTTTTTGGTTATTGGAACTACAGAAGCGTAAATGGTGATGGGCTGCAGATGTAGCTGATAGAAGCTGGCTGATCCCCAGTGACTTCAGTGGGGTTGCATCCATTTTTGTCAGCTATGGTCCTGGCCCATGAAACCTGTGTATGGTTTCCCAGAGAGTGTATCAGCTGACAGGGAGCTGACAGTCTGTATGCTGACTTTTCTTCCCCGATTTACTACAGCTGTACGGAACACCTCAGGCTGACTCGGCAGGGCTCCCACAAACTGTTTATTCCTTCACTTTTGTTTGTCTTGTGCTAGGTAACATCTGAAGCCTATTCTGGGATCTAGCCCCAAACCAGTGCAAACCCCGACCCAGCTCCTTCCCGATCAGCTCATTTTGTAATCCCAAGTTTCATTTGCTGCCCATACATCTGTAAGCCTTGGAAGAACTTGTCTCAGGTTGAAGGGATGGTAACTCAACTTCCTTGGTTTCTGCTGAAGAATTTTCATGCAGATTTAATATGTATACACTGTATTGGTTTCTCTAATTCTGTAGTTTTATATTGGTGCCATCCACTGTGCTAATTATGCCAGCATCACCATCTGCATATTGATATCATTAATTAGTATAAAGAGTCACTCCTCTAAAATACATGGCAGTGTCTCTCTGACACATTTACCATGAGGGTAATTTAAGTGAAGTACAACACCATAATATACCATATTTAGCCCTCAGCTGTAATAATCTTTATTAATTGCTTGATGTAGCAATGCCTACTGCAGGAAGTGCCATCCTGCAAGGTCCTGATTAGCTCCTCAGAGGTGCAAACGGTCCACATTTCCCCAGGAAACCACATGGAGGACAGAAACTCAGGATCTTTGAGGGAGAACTCTCAATTTTGCCAACTCAGGCCATTAGTACTGTCTATGGCCCTAAGTAAAGACAGGCAACAGTAAGAGTGGATGTATATGCTGGGAAGGTCTGCAGCTAGCAACCAAGGAGCTACTCATGACAGAAAATCCCCAAGGTCCCAACAGAGAAAGTGAGCCCTGGAACAAACAAACACCCACCTGGCACCTCCAAACACTTCTGGAAAATGTTCGGGCCTTGTTTGTTCTCTCAGTGAAAGCCCACGTTTTTCTCAAGATCAAAATAGGGATGCAGTGAAAGGGGAAGAGAGACATACAGCTTGGAGAGAAAAATAAAGGATGTAAGAGTGGAGAACAGCAAAAGTAACTAAAAGGGAGAGGAGGAGAACACTCAGACACCACAGCAAGGGGCTCAAGAAAGACTCAGCAGGGTATGAGGTGTCAGAGACACCACAGGAAGGGGAAGAGCAAGTCTAAGAAACAGTAGGAGAGAACAAGACTGGGAGGCAACAAAGAGCAAGTGGGGGAGAGAAAGTAGGAACAAGATGGTGAAAATATTCTCTCTTCAGAAGTAAACGCAAAGATATGACTGAAATAGCTTCCCAAGATAAAAACACGGGCACTGGTGCTGGTTTTCAGTAGATTCTGTCAAAGCAGCATTGCTGGGAAGTACCAAGAGCTTCCAAAGACAATTTAATTGCCTATCAGTGATGAATTAGTGCTCGAAAGGAACGTTCCTTAATGTTTTCTCATGGCTCTGTCAGTCAGTGGTCAGTGGAGGAGCTTGTGCTGCTGAACCTGTTCGGCTATGCAAAGGCAGCCTGACTATAACAAAAATGATCACTATATGACTAAATATAACTATTTCTGCTAGATTAATCTGCTGACAACTGTAAAGATATTCCTTAATCAGATGTCATGGACAATGCAGAATTTACTGTATCATGGGCCTCATTGCCAAGACCCATCCACTTGGCTCGCTAGAAAGCCAAGTTTATGTTGGGACCCCAAAATTAATGATCTGTCTGAACAAAAATAAAGTTTTAGTTATTCACTGGCTTTGGGCTTCACACAAGGGACCACGCCAAAGAGCCACAATGTGGAGACCCACAAGGCTCAGTTCTCCCATCCTGGTTTTGACATGTTCCGCAAAGCCCCAAAACAGTCTAGAACTCTCACTGACTTGAGCTGATGGCTTGATCGAACAAGGCTCAGATTGAACCTGAGAAAGCTAGAGGCATATTTAGGCTTCTGTATACTTATATATACACCAAATGTGTTGTACTCTTGGCAGTGTCATGGCATATTTAATGTTCATTGAAAAGTCTGAACTATGACCTTTAGTGTCTGTAATCACTTCCCTGAGGAAGTGACTTTTACTTGATTGACTTACAGGTAGTCAAATGGATACCTCTCTGATCCATTTGAGAGGATGTTCAGGTGAGTTAAAGGCAATTGAAAATTCACTTTTCCAGACGCTCAAAGAGCTTGATGACTCAGGTTGTTAACAAGAGCTACGTCAGGGCCCCAGCTTTGCACGTGGCCACTGTTGCGAGACAGCATTACTGCCACTGGCACACAGCGTTCAGCTCACTCTTCCTTCTGGTGCAGAAGTGGCAGCTTCCCTTGCACGCAGGATAAACTGCCCCGGGCTCTGCAACTGTACTGGCCTGCAACACGGCAAGGTGGCTGCTGGTGATAGAGAAGGTGGCCTGGCAGCACAGGCATGCTGACAGCAAGGTGCTTCCTGCAGTGGGGCAGGGAATGGAGGGGAGATGTGCGGAATTACAGCAGGAGAAGCCATGTTAGTAACAAGCAGGCAGGAGCAGGCAAATCCCGGTGGACCACTTGGAGATTCATCCTTACATGTCTTCTACCATTTTACTTAAGGTACCATTAATGTGGAATAAAATATATCTCCAAAGTGAAGAATTGCCTCTAAAACAGTACCATTGTTAATGTTTCTATTATTGATCTGCACCCAGCTGTTGTGTGTGCATCTATGGAGCCACTCGCTGTTTCAGTTGCTGCAGACTGCATCTGCTGTTGGCAAGTTATGAACTCACACGCTTTAAGCAGCACTAATTTGAAGTGAATGCCTTATAAATAATCCACACAAACAATCTTTGGCATTAATACACATTTAGTGATACTAAACCCAAGCAGATAAAGTTCACAGTGGTTCAAGAAGAAGACCTAGATCATTTGTGGCCTTTAAAGCCCCCACGGGTTTTAACAGTAGAGAGAAGAGAGAGGCCATGTTCTTCATGCCGCCTCCAATTACATTTCCTCCCCTGTTTATTTTTCTTCTCCTTCCTCCCCCAGTGAAAATATTCACTCCAGTTTTACAGGGAGGGCTGTGGAAAATGAAGGAACTTTTTTAAAAAGTCTTTTCATGTGTTCTTGAGGCTGGACTGGGCTGGATAACTGGAGGCAGTTAAAATAAACATGAATTTAGGCTGATGCATTTAATCAGAAAGTATGGCTTAGGTTATAATTACATTGCTCAGGCACATAATTAATGGGTCTAAAAAATACAGGTGTACAGTACTGACTGAAAGACCTCTGTGGAGTACAAAGAGCGTGGTGATTCTTGAGATTGAGGGCTCAAGTGTTCTGTGTTTCCATTTGAACAGCTGTGTAAAGTGTTTGCGATGCAACCAGTCCTCCTCCCATTTCCAAACTGACTAACTTTTGGGTTTTGCTGCAAATTCAGAAAATTCGGACCTTCCTTACCAAATAGATCACAAGCCTTTGATAGAATGTGAGTCAGTTTATGGTTTTGCATTAAAATGATGATTTTGGAGAGTTCTGATGCAAAACCACATCATAAAATGTGTGTAAATATATACAAATACATATATTTTTATGTGTGTATATATGCATATATATGTATATATTTTAACTCAACTGAGAGTGGAGAATTTAGGTTCATTTGAGCACAAAGCTCTGAGCAGAATATGGGACATACAGTCCCACATGGGTTGAAACAGAAGTCAGTCTTTGTGAAATAAAACTGCTTATTTGCAGACACCTTCTGCTTGTTTGGGTTGTTCTGCTTCTGCCTCCAAAACTACCAAAGCTTCTCATATTTGTCACGTAAAGAACTGTTATCCTCTTTTGGAAATCGCATCCTATTGTACTCGGTGGCACTTTTGCTGTTGACCTCAAAGATAGAGCTGAGAGAATTTGCAATGAATAATTAATCTGATGAATTTAGCTTACTTTTCTGCCTGCGGAATATCTGAGGGCAGATTGCACTGTCTTCAAACATATTTATTTGAAATTACTTAACACACTTCCTTAGACTGTGAATTTGTCTAGACTGATTCTCAGGGAGTATCGGTACTGAGGAGCGTCCTTGCACTCTTTGCTCCACACAAGTGCTACCAGAGCAGCCCACCATGGATGGAGGTGTCAGAAGTGTGAGGTGCTATTCAGGTAGGACAGCAATCACAGCCCTGTGCAAATTATGCTCAGTCAGGCAAAGTGCAACTTGTTGGTTTTGTTGGTTGGCTGCATTTTCAGAAATTTCACAGAAAATAAAGTTATATTTGTGTTTCTGAACTTCAAAGTGCAGACAAGTCAAACTTTCCAGTCAGATATTTAGGGACTGGAGTAAGGTTTTAGTCTTGTTTGGAGGGACTCTAACTTTTCTTCATTGTTTTTCTTCCTCTCTCTCTCAATTTTCCGATTTCCTTTACAGACACTGAAAATTACTTCTACTCAGTGTACTTCTGTTTTATCACTAGTTACTTCTTGTCACAGATTTATTACGCTGTCTTCTTTTCAATGACCAAGAAAATGCAGAGCAAGGTTGGCCACTTCCCTCTCACTGGCCAAAGTGAGATTTTCTCAGCCATCAGTGTTGTGGAAGGATGTGGGAAATGTTTATTTGCATCACTTAGTTTGTAAACACCTTCCACAACCTGTTTTATCCACCTATTTCCATTTTCAACCATTTCCCTGCTTTTTGACTTCTTTTTCCATAGTGTCCAAATCTTCCTATAACCTGGTGTTTCTGGTTATAAGCATTCCTTATCAAGGACCAGGGTGGCTGGGAGCAAAGCAGTGAGGGGTGGTCTTTCGTGGCCCAATTAACTTGACACGTCCTGCATGATCTTTGTGCCTTGGAATGTGCTTGAAAATATTGCTGCCCCACCATCTGAGACTGCTGTATGAACACTGCAGGAAATGCAGCCTGCCTGTAGGGTTGTTGAACAGCTTTGGGCTGGTACCTGGCACCAGCAGGACAGCTGTGTTTGCCCTGATTCTAGGAGGGGTTTCCAGTAAAGAGGTGGCACCTATTCACAGTTCCCAGTAGCCTCTTCTGCCTTGGCCTTTTCAGTGGCAACTGGCGCTTAAATGCCTCTGATGGAGAGAGCCCATTTGCAAAGGCACGTAGTGACAGGACAAGGGGCAATGGGTTCAAACTGAAGGAGATTAGCCTTTGATTAGATAAGAGGGAAGGAATTCTTTACTGGGAGGGTGATGAGGCACTAGAACAGGTTGCCCAGAGAAGCTGTGGATGCCCAGTCCCTGGAACTGTTCAAGGCCAGGTTGGATGGGGGTCTCAGCAATTTTGTCTAGTGAAAGGTGTTCCTGCCCATGGCAGAGGGGTTGGCACTAGATCATCCTTAAGGTCGCTTCTAATCCAAGCCATTCTCCTATTCATTCTGTAAACTCAAACAGCAAGAGCTTTGCAAGTGGGTTCAGAGGAAACAGCAGGCAGGTATTGAGACTCCACTCAGTGATTTCCCATTTCTCTGATTCCCCTCCATCCTCATGTCTTGATAGCTTTCATTACAACTCTTGTGACAAAAGAGGGAAAGAACAAGGCTCCACATTTATGACTGTAGTCTGCAATAAAGCCTGAAGGAGAAGAAGCATACCAAGGTTTTGTGAGGATTGAAGGTGAATATAGACCTGAACATGTCTTGTATACAAATACAGGTGGGGATGGGAGGACGACACTTGGCCTGATGGCAAAATCATCCAATTTCCTGCCATGTTTATTCCCTTTCAGACAGAACTGGGTGTTCCCAACTCTACAGATTTGTACCATGTGAAATGTCAAGTGCATCTCCAGGGAGCTGGAGTCTCTTGCACACAACTATTCAAATTTCATTCTCAAAATATGTATATGCCATGCAGACCTCGGAAACCACAAGCTGGTTGTGCTGTTTTGCCTCTCCAACCCTTCAAGAAATCAAGAAAATAAAACTTCATCCAAGGCAATTTCATCAGCTCCATCCCTCCATCAGCATTTGCTGTATCAGTTAAACACGCTGCAAACTCACCTGCTTGTGACTGCCCTTAGAGATAGTCCCTGATGATCAAACTGGTACAACACGAGATCTCAATTCCTTTTTGCAAAAGATCCATGACAAATGGGGGAATTGCATGATATAGGACCTTAAGACGATAATATGACTTTAAGATGTACAAATACATAAGATTTCTTGGAATTATACACTTTGCATATTTGAATGAGAGAGTTCTGAGAGAATCAAGGAACATTTCAGAGAGATTACAGGGAACACAAGGGAAATTTTTACTTAAAAATTGTATATATAGAGCCGACTTTAGACACCTGCAGAATAACTATTAAAAATTAAATTACTAAGCCTAAACTAACTAAAATGTCCTAATTCCCCTACCTGTGCCAAACCTTGATCAGCCAGTCAAGTTCCCATGGGGACACAGCCTTCTGGAAAGTGACGGTGTATTTAAAGCACAGTGGTAATTATTCAGGACTCTACATTTAATGATATCTATGGCTGGCCCAGCATTTTGGCTGTGCAGAGCTACACCAGAGAGTGTATTTCAGTCTCCAGACCCAGTCTCTCATTCCCCACTCTTGCAAATCCAGGCATGTGGCAAGGCAAAATGTGCTTGAATGTGGGACAAACTTCTGGAGGAAGTGCTGTCAAGATACATTCCATTCCTTCCATGTTTCCTTGGGCCTATGTCCTCTCCAAAAACCCTCTCCAAATTTGGATTTAAGCCCCACATATGTCTCCTGCTCATCTTGCAGGCACGCATTACTAGGCCATAAGGAAATACTGTCTTATTCTCCCCTGTCTGGAGCAAACCATTGTCATTTTCAGTTGCTATTTGCTCAGAAAACAGTGGCTTCTGGATAACAAGGGCTGACGTGACCCAGTCTGCAAATACTGTGTTGTGGCAGCCTGAAAGATAATGTGTGTTGCCGCTGAATTCACAAAGGAGAAAAACTTTGAAACATTTTAAAAATGCAGGTGCACAAATTACTCATGCCAGGAGCAGCAGTGGCATTTTGTAATAAAATCTTGTGTTTATTCTCCACTGTTGAATACACATACCTTACAGTTCCCAGGAGAGCATCGTCCTGTGCTATCCAATGAACAATTTACAGATGGATTAAATACATGTGCAAAATGAAATAAAACTTGCAGATTTGTAATGGGCATAGGTTAGCCTTGCAGTCAGCACAAATTTCCCATTTATATGAATGGGCCTTTGGCTCACTTTAGCATGTCAGTTTTTTTCCTTATTTTTCCTTTGTGCCAGATTTCAGTCTGTTCTTCTAAGATATTTGAATGTTCAGAATATTACTTGGTTCTCACTACAAATCTACATCCAAATAATCAGCACACACTAATCACAATACAGATCTTTCAAGCATTTTCTGCTTTGATTGTTTGGTCTTACAGAAATTTGCTTTTCTTGACACCAGTAGCATATCTAGAGTAGAGAAAAAGTGGGCCAAGAGTATAATAATGATTTGAGGAAGGTCTTTACTGAATGAATGCTGAGTCTGTGAACTCGAGCAGTAGATAATATAGATAATAATAAGAAGGGGTGCTGAAAACTCATCTATTGATCTGAAGATTTCAGTCTCTTTAATGTGACAGTTATTGCCTAGACTCTATATATTAGTTTGAAGAATATCTTTTCAATACAAATCGTTTGCTCAAAACTCTTCTGGGAAAGCAGGTAGATCCCTCTGCCTCACCCTTTTGCAGCAGCTCCTCTGTATCAGCCTTTGGCCAGTCTTCCTTTTCATTTAAAGCACCTCCTGATCATAACAGCCATCATCTGATCCAGGTATGATTTTGCTCTTCCTTTCTCGCTAGTTCCCCCAGCCTCTTACAGAAAAGCACTGCATTTCTCAGAGCGGTGGGGACAAAAGTCCCATATTTTAGGTCCATGATAATCTTGCTGAAGTAAAAGACATGGGAGAATCTTACTGAAGTAAAATACATGATCCCTGAATTCAGCAGACGTTATATTGCACTGGTATATTTTCACTATTATAAACCACAGGGGTCTTTTGTGAGGAAAAACAACCAAACCAACCAGTCAAAAAGAAACAGAAAAAAACAAAAAAAAAGAAAAAAAAGAAAAAAAGGGAAACAAAACCATACCCTCCAGTATATTATGAATATTTCTCTCCCTCACTATCTGCTGCTGCTAACATCAAGCAATGGCAAGTGTAGATTGATCAGTCATTGTGGGCAGCATGCTGGGCTGATGGATCAGCAGTGGCATATGTGCAGCTGTGCAAGTCTGGTATCAAGGTGTGTCAGCCTGTCTCTGCTACCTCTCTGCCCATCCAAGCCATCTTTTGTTTCTATTGTTGTAGTTCCATCAATCTGGCACACGAAAAGAGGAATCATGATATTTTTCATTGCAGGTCTGTCTGTCTGTCTCACACCCACCAAGCCCTTGGCAACTATCAGCTTCCCCCAGCTGGAATGGGCTTTGTTTTGCCTTCATGAGACCGTTTGTGTTTTGTTCTGAACCAGGTTTTCTTTCACCTGGTTCATTTTAGGGGAGCAAGAGAGGGGATTACATTTGGAGTCCTTGATTCTCTGTTCTCACCTGTTTTGCACACACATAGCTCCACTGGCATTCATCCTAATGATACTTAACCTCTGGAGAGATCCAGGACCTTAATGCAAGTGAAAAGCATCAGCTGTGTTTTTCTCTAGTGCTGTTTCTTTCTAGTGATGTCAGGAGTCACAAGCTGGCGCGCTTGGGAACAGAGAAATTCAGGTGACTGACAACGGTGAGCAGAAATCCATTCGTGCCCCTGGAGAGCCGGAATACCCGACAGACTGGCACACAGGTAAGCGCTGCTGCTCAGGGAGGAAAGTGCCGACACAAGGTGAGACATCAGCAGAAACAGACTGCAACACAGGTAAATCAGAGACAAGCTCCTTGCAGAATTTTTTTCTTTCACATGTATTTTGATTGTAAAGACATCTCACTTGTGGCACGAATTGATGTTTTTTTCTGTTGGTTTCTTTCGCAGGTGTGCTTTGACAGTAGGAGGATACTTGATGCAAGCTTCATCTTTGTTAATACCAGAGAATGTGTACTAGATCAATCCCATTAAGTATACCAACTTACAATGCTTCTCACTAACTTTCTCTGACACAACGCTTATTTAAAGAAGAAAAGAGACAAAGCAACTCAAGAAATGTTGAATATTTCAAGTTTCTTTCACATAAAATCAAGCCCACCAGTACATTGTCTCTGCCCTGGACAGGCAGCAGAGAAAAATGAGAGTTTTCTAGGACCTCAAAAAAAGCTGATGCATTCTTCCATCTCCAATGTATGAGGTAATAAACAAAATTAATCACCACCAGAACAAAAACATAAACGAAGATCTCTAGGACTGAGCAACCATTGGCTACTGCTTGGACTTGCTGAGCACATACTCCACTGTAATTTCACTTTTCATTTTGCTCTGTAAGTTGATTTTTAGCATTTAGTTTTGAATTTTCACTGGGAATAGTCCCAAAACAACTAAGAAAATTGCTTCATTCAATTTTGGTGAATGTTGTACACATCTAGCTCCTATTGACATTAGCACTGGACAGGGACAACAGGCTGTGGAAACATGTCCAAGATGATTCTTTAGAAATAAGTGGTTCCACTGTCACCAAAGCAAAAGTTCACCCAGTGTAGAGCTGTTTGCCACTCTGCTCTACACAGAGGATACAGGTTCTTGATTTTCCCTAGATTGTCCCTTACATGGCTTTATAGACATTTACTGAGTTACTTAGGGAAGAAAAACTTGACCTTTAAACCTTTCTTGGGATTTAACTTGGTATAGTGTGATTTCTCTCATGAGTTTTAGAGAATTCTGCTGTAAGTCCTTATTGTGATTATTTATTTACTTTGGTCAGGTATGTATTTATACACTTAAGAGCAATTTATTTAATGACTTAGTAGGTGAAAGTAGGTGCAATATTTGCAATATGTGTCACATTTACAATGATACAGTTTTTATGGAACTGATATAATTGTGATGCTCAACACTATTTGGAAACTGAGAGGGAAAAAGCATAGCCTTCTTTCATAATTTTCCTTTGCCTTTTATTAAGACCACATTATACATACACACACTGAATGTTTGAGGAGGAGAGGGATGAAGGGTCAGGATGGCAACAGATATGTTGACTTTGAAGCACAGTGAGACAGCCTGTCCCTCTCCTTCAGCAAAGGTCACAGAAATTGCTACTGCTTGGTGCCTGTGATATGCTGTGAGATGTAGTGCATGTTACTATCTACACCAGCACATCATGCAGCGTAAACACACTCTGGAGTCCAGCCTCATAGAATATGTGCCCTTTATCTCAAAAGTGTCCTTCCTTTTTCCAAGGAGATTGCTGTTTGGATACCTTTCAGTCTCCAGCCCTGCCATGCCTTGCATTAGATTATTCAGACATGAGAGTGAGAGGCACAAGGAAATTCCACCTGTGATTACTTCATGAAACCAAGAGCTTTGTATGATCAAGTGATTAAAGTACTGAATCAGAGATAGTTATTATACACTGTAGTTATGCCATAAAATAAGAGACACCATGCATTTATAAAATAGCTGTAGGAACAAAGTGTTATCCTGCCTTGGTATTAATAATCAGTTATATGGCCTTGCAGTACTGTAAAATTGTACGTTCTGACCATACCTTTATTTCTGAATGGTTATAACACTTGGAGGAAAGAAATTTTCTGATCCATTGTGGCCTAAGGACATCGGGGTCACAGCTGTGATTAAAGAGATTACCTTTTTGTTCTGATGCATTCATTACATGAATTTGCAACTTATTAATTGCAATTGCTTCTCCCTTGAATTAATTTATTATGTAATTCTTTATTCCAAAAGTGATCAACACATAGACTTTATGATGCTTTGTTATTTCTTTTTGCAATTCATGTTCTTTACTTGTGCATTTGATGTTTGCAACACCAAATCTGCTTTCACATTTCTACTTGTTTAGAATGAATGTGAACATGTTTCACCAACAGACAGGTAAAGTGCCTGGGATTAGAGACAATTACAGATGAAGTGTGTGGCAAATAGCCACCAACCGAGGTTCAAAAGGTTTCCTTTTAGTCCCTGCAGTGTATCATCCCTGTCAACACAAGCTGCAATTGCGGCCATGGCCCCTAAATGTCACCAGCTGGAGAAGTACACAGGCTTCATCAAAATCAAGCCTCCTCAGCCCCATTTCTTCACTGGTTCCCACCCAGAGCACATGGTAGTTCGGAGATCTTTTCAAAATAAGCAAAGGGCAGCTACAAGCTCTCCAGCTCAGCTCCCACCAAATTCCTCTGGCCAGTCTTTCCTTTCCATAGCTAAGGAAACACTTGCCTGTGTAATTACTCATTTCATCAACAGGTATTATGGATAAATTAAGCTGGTAAGTGCTTTCAGTTCAGCCTAATGCCCCCATGCTGTAGGCTTCTCTGTGCTTTTGTTTCACCATGTTGCTTTCAGTGGGAGATTTTCACTTCTTTTTTGGAGGGCTCAGAGGGCGAAAGCTCTCTCGTGAGCATTGTGTGCTGTGTCACATTCCTCTACAAAGGCTGACAGGGAGACCTGGCACTGCTGCACAGCACTCACCCAGAGCATCGTGGCTCCATTTGCCACTGAAATACCAAACTTGTGTTCGGAGCTTATGTTCCATGGAGCTTTTCTTGAAGGCCCCTGGGACTTGAAACTTTCTTTACTTATAACTCCTCAGCATGAAATGTATACTTTCATTACAGATTTAGCAGAGTCTGGATTAGTACAGCACAGATATTTTCCAGGAAAAAACAAATGGAAAAATCTCCCTTCTTTACCATCAAAATCCATAGCCAGTCTTCAAATCTACTGGTTTTTACCAAAGACCTTTTCCCTGAAACTCAGAAGCATTCATCCCCTCTCTTCAAGCACCTTTCTTCATGAATAACCACTTACTGTGGGAATTCCCTGGGGGGGCAATCATTCTGCTTACAGAAGGAACCTTGCCTTAGATGCTTTGTGGATAGCCAGCCCTTTATAACTGGGAAAGAGATGCAGCTCCCACTCTAAGATGGCTGTCCCTGTGCCTCCCTCTCATCAGCTCCACTCACACATGCACCCCTCCTCATATTAGTGTGGTCTGTGCTTTTTTCCTTTCAGATTATCTTCACCTTGGGGCAAGGGTTGTGTCTTGGTATGTTTCTGTGAAGTTCATATAATCAGATAGCTCTGATCCTGACTGGAGCCTCTCAGCACTACTTTAATATAAATATTATACAACAGTTGAGGAAATACCACGTCCTGACTTGTGGGAATTCCTCCCTGGCCCTGTCCTGCTCTGCCCTCCCCTCCAACCACCCCCACCCATTTCCCCCTAGTATCTTACTCCCTTTATTCTCAAAGCTGGTTGCTACTTCGTTTTATACATACAAACATGTGGAGAAATGTTGCAGTGCATTATCATATTAGCCACTGCCGTCTCCCCCCTTCCCCCCGTATTTGGTTTTTCCCACGGAGATTCTGTATCCCTTGACCCTTTGTTGGCCCACGGTATTTCTCCCCTCCCACGGTAGTCCCCATTGGCTCTGTATCCCTTGACCCTTCGTTGGCCCACCGTATTTCTCCCCTCCCACAGTAGTCCCCGTTGGCTCTGTACCCTTTGCCTGCCACGGTTCAAACCCTGAGTACCTGTATTATTGGTTGTTTCATATCTCCCCCGCGATTCCACAGGGGTATAAGGTCCCCACGCGAACGGTTTTCCTGGGTGCTTGGTGTCCTACCTTCATCCAGAAAAATTCTCCTGTTCCACCACCAAGAAGTCCCTCTGCCTCGTTTCTACCTCCTCCCCGCGACCGGTGGGTTAAGGCTAACTTTGCCAACCCTCCCGCGCCCCGTGAGCAGCCTCCATCATCCTCTCCCGTGCGGGCGGCTGCCCAGCGCTTGTGGTCAGACAGCTAGCCGGACAGATCAGGCTGTGGCAGAGAAAGACCAAGATGTAAGCATTTCACCTTGATTTTTTTGAAGAGTTGTTTGAAGCCATTATATCTGGCCCAGGGTGATGAATTAGTGGACGATCTGTGGATGGAAGAGTGAAGGGTTAAGATAAATGCCACAGACTGATGTCTACCTGTACCTAATGTATATGTATCTTTTTTCCACATCCAAAAACATCCATTAAAGGAATATTAAGGTTGCAAACCAAGCACAGAAGAGACTGGCAATTAAAGAATAAAGTCTTTCTTCATCCAGTGTTTGTGAGAATTTGCAGTATCAAGTAAAGCAAGGAATGTGAGGGGACAAAAAAGGAAGAACTCTTATTTCATATTTGATCTTTTTTAACAATTCTAAGAACTTTGTAGTCTTACTGTTTCTGTCCCCAGTCATAGTGACAGCCACAAAACAATTCTCCTGCCCTATCTGTTGCCTCCCGCTTTCAAGTAGGCAGGCGTTGGTTTCTCCTTTAAAACTGGGAAACCACACCAACTTAGATTCCTTCCATCCAGCTCCATCCACATGTGGTTCTTGTTACCCACAATGCCCATAAAAAGCATTTGCTTTTTTTCCAGCAGTTCATGTTTCCTCCCTTTCCCTGCCCTTCTTCAGAAACCGCTCTCTTCCTTAGTTTCTTTCCTCTGTAAATAGTCAAGCAGAAGTGAAAGTGCATGGGTACAGGACCCCTGGCTGTTACTGCCTGGAGGTGCTTCTGGATACCTGCTGCAGTGTCTCGTCAAGTAAACCCTGCTGAAATGTGGGGAGAGTGAGGAACAGAGAGTAGCAGTGAGAAAGAGCTATCATGCTCTGCAGTGGGAATGAAACCACTGAGAGGTCTGAATTTCCAAGCAAAGAAAGCATGGGAGAGCAGATGAGCAGAGCCAGAGCTGGAGCTGTATGCAAAAATGGCTTAGGGGTGTAAGGGTGAGAATGGGGACAAAACACTGACTTACTACCCTACTGTGGAAAACCGTGGAGAAGAGGGATGAGAACTGGATGAACAGCAGATCCCAGAGGGTCAAAATCAGTGGCACAGGGTCTAGTTGGGGACCTGGCATCAGTGGTGTCACTCAAGGTTCAATACTGGGTCCAGTATTGTTCAACTTAGCCATCAATGACTTGGATGAAGGGACATGCTTCCTCAGCAAGTTCCCTGATGACACAAATCTGGGAGGAGTGGCCAATACCCCAGCAGCCTGTGCAGCCCTTCAGAAGGACCTTGACAGGTTGGAGAGAAGGACAGAGGAACCTTGTGAAGTTCAGCAAAGGCAAATACCTGGGGAAGAATAACCCCATGTACCAGCACAGGCTGGGGGCTGAGCTGCTGGAGAGCAGCTCTGTGGAAAAGGATCTGTGGGTCCTGGTGGACAGCAAGCCATCCGTGAGCCGGTAGTGCCCTTGTGGTCAAGATGGCCAATGGTATCCTGGAGTACATTAGGAAGAGCATTGCCACCAGGTCAAGGGAGGAGATCCTTCCCCTCAGCCCTAGTAAGGTCACATCTGAAGTTCTGAGTCCAGTTCTGGGATCCCCAGTACAGGAGAGACATGGAGAGCTCCAGGAGTGTGTCCAGCACAGCGCAGCAGTGATTAAGGGACTGGAGCATCTCTGTTGCAATGATACACTGAGAGCTGGGCCTGTTCAGACTCGAGAACAGGCAACTGAGAGGAGACCTCGTTAATGTGTATAAATATCTAAAGGGAGGTGCCTAGAGGATGGAGCCAGGCTCTTCTCGGTGGTACCAAGCAGTAGGACAAGAGGCAATGGGCAGAAACTGATGCACAGCAAGTTCCACCTGAACATGAGAAGAACTTCTTTACTGTGTGGGTGACCCTGCACTGGAACAGATTTCAGACGGTTGTGGAGTCTCTCTTACTGGAGATATTCAAGAACCATCCAGATGCAATTCTGTGCAATGTGCTTTAGGATGACCCTGCTTGCAAAGGGAGGTTGGACCAGATGACCCACTGAGGTCCTTTCCAACCTCACCCATTCTGTGATTCTGTGGTTCTCTTATGGAGAATAATACCTGAAGCACTGGATCCAATGAATCCAAATGATCCAATGCTGAATAAGGTGGAAGAAGGAGAAAAGGAAACAGATACCTACAAGCTCTGAAACAAGATGGATATTTTTAGTGTTAATTAAAAATGAGATAAGAAGGAAGAGTTTATTGAGAGAAATACATCCACCTAATAGACTTAAAGAAACATGTCTGAGTAGTAAAGACTCGGGAAAGTGTAGAAGCAAAATGTGCCCAGAATGTTGGACAGGCACACAAGGCTCTTGTCTAAAGAGCTTGGGAGTCAAGGCAGAGCAGCTTTTCTCAGTCACTGAGAGGTTCTAGAAGAGAACGATGTCTCAGTAGTCCCTTTTCTCTGGCAGCAATAAAAGTGGAATCTTTTCCACAAACTCCCACGGTATGCTCACCATGATGATATCGGGGTCTTAGCTGTCTTCTCTCTAGCGCCCCAGCTTTTTCTGCAGTGTGAAGAAATCCCTTTGTGGTAACTTGGACTTAATGCTCTTCAACTCATGTAGAGTTAAGGACACATTTTTTTTTCCAAACTATAGTCCAATGGTCTAATGCAACACTATCTCCAGCTCCTAGAAAGTGTTAATTTGACTAAGTCACTGTCTGCTTCCTCCTCTCTACTGCAAATATTGTCCTGCTGCCTGCAAAGCTGGCAAGCTGACATAATTTCAAGGGATTTCTTGCACCTTCTCTCACCTGCTGGTCCTTAGTTGAGCATATGCTGTTAGCCCAGCATGGGCAACATCCTGTGTCTCTCTTCTGGACTTTTCTGGCCTCCAGTTTCAGTTTTATAGTAATATTGAGTTTCTTTGTATCATGTCTAGTTAGCCATAGGAGAGTCCATCCTCTATAAGCTATGCTGTGATGCATTCTAATGTTTTCTTAAAGGATTAATTTGAAATCTGCCAGTAATCACCTCCAGTTTGTTTTGATCACAGTCACAGTCTTATCAGGTCTCAGGTAGCTTCCAGAACTGTAAAACCTAGTCTCCATCCTGAGCCCAGCCACAAACACCCCTGTGATTTTTTTTTCCTTCCTTTTCATTTTGTTTAATAACATTCCTGTCCTGTGTTTCATTCTTACATGAAGAACGGAAACTCCTCAGATTTCTAAAATACAGCTTCACAATCAGCCTTTGCTCTCTAACTTAACAGCAGTCTGGCACACACACCAGTTACTGCTAGAAAAAAAGGCTGCCTTGTGATTGCCCCCACCACTTGCAGAAACAGAAAGAAGCATTCTTTAAACCTTCTCCAATTGTACTCTATATTCCCAAAATGTTTTAATGCTTACAGGACTTGCACTGGGGGTTTTTTGGTGGTTTTTTTTATTTGCACAGTAGTTATTTTTGTTGTTGCCTTTGACTCCTGGTGCCATATGGCATTGATTGGCCACTCTGGGTCTGCCCACACCACACGATCCTCAGCTGTGGAACAGGCACTTCATGAGACAAAGGGTAGGTTACAAAGACCTGATCTGTGTCAGAGCTTTCCCTTCAGCTCAGGTACAGGGTGGACATGCCCTTGCTCATAAAGCCCTTGTGTTGCTTGTTGTTTGATCACAGATGGCTGCATACAGCCATAAGGTCTTCCGCAATGCCCCATCTGGACTGCCTTGTGGGGGAAGCTCAGCTCCTTCGAGGCTTCATCTTCTGCAGCACGGAGCATCCTGCAAACACTCAGAGGTTTCAGCAGCAAAGGTTCTTCCAAGCACAACACAGGTTGTTTTTACTATAAGTGCTGACTTTAAACAGTACATAATTTAGCCAAAAAAAGACAGATTTATGTAGGGCACAACAAAAGCAACTCTCAGTACCAGTTTTCAAGATTTTATGACCGCCTGTCTTGGAATAACTTCTGGATTCTGTTTTGGATCATGAAGTGTAAGTAAGTGAATGTGGAGACTGTTCCCAATAGCCTTTCTGAACTACCTGCCTGTGATTAATTATGGACAACTCTGAACGACTGTACCTCTCCACCAACCTCCATGTTTGTGCAGTGACTAACATGGTGATGTCAGTTCTCACTAATGTATTTGCCAATTAGGAAGATTTAGTGTGGTGACTGAGGACAGCAGAGCGTTGGTGGCAAATCTGTAATTGTCCAAGTCAAATATCTGAGAACCGGGTGTTAGAAAAAAGTGCTTTAGGTTTTACCTTCATGTGGGTCTGACTGTGAATCTGTCTGCAACAGCTCAGTTTGTATCACATCGGGACACATCAGTCACATCTTATTATGTCACAGCGAATCACTTTCTGGCTTACCATAATAGTTAATCAACAAACCCAATGCCATGTGCCACACTCCAAAGCATCAGTCAAGCAAATGCAATCAAGGAAATGTCTTGATTTTCTTTGCATGCATGCAGTGGACTGCTAGTATTGGTAGTACCTCACAGCTCCACCAAGGCAAGCAGCCCATTATGCAAGACCCCAAAAAATGCAGCAGAAAGCCGTCTTCCTCGACAAGCTTACAAATGAGAAGCAAAACACACCGACTCTGCACACACACACACATCAGCGCAGAGCAGACCTCAGTGAACCTGACAGGTTCATGAATGCCCAGTCCACCAAACCAGGCTGAGATATGTGCACCACTGCTGGTGTGTGAAATACTTCAAATGATACTTGGAGGCAGCAGTCTTCAACTGCCTGTATCAAGGCAGTAACCCCGTAGCTTGTGTAATTGCCTCTGTACAGGAGTTCGTGTTCAGCCGTACCTCCCTCTGTGAAAAAGTTGAGCTGCAGGATAAGAGCTTTCACACAACCAGCTGCTGCCAAGCAGCAGATTAGCAGGTAATCAGTTGTCTGGTGGTAACTTCGTCAGCTCCCAGAGTCTTGCTGTGTGTCAGGGGCGGATGGCTGAAGTGTCAAGGCAGGTGCGTGAGGGGCAGGGGTAGATGGCTGAGGTAGAGGGTTGGATTGGCTGTGGGGAGAGAAGAATGGGTACAGTGTTGCCCTAGGTCACCGGCTTCAGAGAGTGGTGGTGGGAAGGGAATGAAGGCAGTAATATCATAACCCCAGTCTGAGGGACTGTTATGTTCAGCAGAAAGGGAATAGAGGGTTTCACATGCTTGTGCACGGCTCAGCCTTGTACTGCTGCTACCCACACACATGTGAAAGGTTGAGAACTGCAATTTCCTTGAGTTCAGGATGATGCCAGGTAACCCATACAAACACCATACTCAGAAAGCCATCAGCAAGCTGTCTCATTCTCCAGCATGGATAAAAACAAGAGCATCCAAGGCTGGCAGACTGTCAGGAAGCAATGCCAAGTCCAAGTGGCTTAAAAAAGAACCAGCCATATCAAAGCTACTGTGGAAGTTTTACTTCACTGCTTTTTAAAGTGCACAGTTTTATTTCCATACAGTGAAACCCAGCTACTGGGTTTCATATTTGGAGAAAACCTAAATCCCAAAAAGAGAGAGAGTCTCCAACCTTATTAATTTCTATACTCACATACCCACACTGTACACACGATCACTCTGATGAGAGGCAGTTGTATGCTTTGGCCACTTTATGCCAGCTACACAGACACAAAGAAACTGTCCAGGGAAATAACTTTGACAGAGAGGGGTTTATCTGACAGCATTTATCTAGCACTGCCTCTGCATTCCCTTTTCAGGACCTCGCCTCCTCCTCCACCCTCAGGATGATGGTAGAGGAAGGGATTAGGGAATAGAGGGAGAAGACCAGAAAGGAAACACCACTAGGGAATACTAAGTCTTCAGCTTTTCTCTTCCTGACAGTAGTCCCTCAGCACTGGGGATGTGAGCTACAACAGCTCTGTGAAAAGAATAAACCAGTCCTACAAGGACCCAAGAGCAGAAAAATAAACCGACAACACCCAGCACTTCTGTGACATTCCTGAGCTGTACAAATCACTTGCCCAAGTCCTCATATACTGCCTCCCTCCTCCAGCTATGCAGCACTGCCACAGCAAATCCACAGTGCTTGGACAGCTGGTGGTGGCTGGGATTTGGCCCGATACATGGATGTTATTTGAGTGAGAGGTTTGTTGCATTTTTATGTTTACTCACTGCTAATGTTGCCATCACCACATAACTGTCACGGAACTTTTTTTTTTACTATTATTGTATTTATGCCTTTCTTCCCCTGCAACCCTGTAACAAAGAAAGGAAAATCCAGAACAGGACACGTGTTATTTAATATCTGTGTCAATGTCAGAATGCAGGCATGCTTTTATTCTTTTGCCTTTTGCAATGAATGTGTGATATCTGATATATTAGGTATTAATAAAGCAGACTGCTTTATGCTGTTTATATTGGTAATATGATTCTGGATCTTATCCCCAGCTGAGAGGAGTAGGAATGTAGATTTTCTCTTGTATATTATTGCCCAGCCATGGCTAATCAAGTATACAATATATTCGAATTTTTGTGTATTGTTTTATTTTTGATTGACTTTAATTAGAACCAGCTCTCTATATAATAAGCAGATATATTAAATGAGGAAGGGAGGGAGCAATGGCCAAAAGGCATAGAGAATGTGACTAAATAAAATTCAATAAAGAACCCAAATCAATGGTGCAGCCTTGCACTTCATCAACAGTTTTACAGCATTTCACCCATAATTGCCAGCAACAATCCCACCCGTGCCTACAGCAGTGGTCTGTCCCAGAGGCACCACTACCACACAGGGCTGAGGATCTCCATCTGCCTTAACCAAGGGGTTCATGGGGAATTGCAAAGAAGAGGAATTTCAAAAGTGTTATACCACGGAGTGGAAAGCATTGTTTCCTCTTGGCCATGGGTGAACAGTGAAATGTAGAGATATTAACTAGTTCAGATAAAATAAGTCTCTGTTGAAGCTCTGCTTTGAAATTAAGCGTAAGAAGTTGTGCACATCCCTTTGTCTTTCCTCACACACATGCTTCCCAGTTTCTCACAAGTTTTCTTCTGGATTATATTCAAAGTCCTGCTATGACTATTGTCAGTGACAAAACTCAGATGTCATCAGGCACCTTCCCACCGAGAGAAAATCCTCTTTGTTCGAATGTCCAGTTCTTCTCAAGGAATGTCTAATTCTTCCATTAATTCAGTCAGCACTGACCTTAATTTGCTTGCTCCTGGATAGGAGATCTGATCACATAAACCACTCGCACAAACTCCTGGGTTTATCCTGCTGAGGAAAAGAGTGGCTGGCCTGCCTAGTATCACAGTACTTGATGCCTGTTCTGCAGGGCTTTTTGCATAACATCTGGGGAGCGCCTACTTCTAAGGAAGTTTGAAAATGGTCCCTTTCATCAGCATCAGATCCCATTGTATTCAATGAGAGCTGCAGGTGTTCTGTACCACTTGGGGCCAGGCCCTTCATCATAATAAAAAGGCCAGATTTGAGCTGGAAGCTCTGTCATTAAAACTGCCTGTAGTGTATTAGTAATCTGCTGAACCTCCTAGAGGCCCAGAGAAACCTTCTGCTGTGTTACTTTAACTCTTTGTGATTATCAGAACAGTGAGGATTTAAGAAGGGGCACATTAAATTCATGTCACATCCCTTCTCTGGGTTACCCAAAGACTAATAGACCCAACAAAGCCTTTCTTGGGAATACAAAATAAAAGGAGCTCTCTCTGTATGAGGCAGCACTGACTGTCAGAAGTGTCCACAATGTTGTTCAAGAGGACTGACAGCCTCTCCCTCCATTTTATTATTTTACAACTATTTTAATGTGTCGAACACCTGGAGATGCCTGGGAGAATCTCCAAACCATTTTTAGTGCCTCTAATCCACACACTGAATCTATTAGCTGCCAAACTCTTCCCAAGAAGCGAGCACCATTTTGTGTAAGGGTGTTTAGCACAGGGTATATGGGACGCTTCTGCTCCAGCCACGGGAAATGTGCTCCAGGGAAGGTTGCAATCCTGCGGGCACCCTGATGACTTCTTTTTTTACTGGATAACATCACAGTGGAAACACCAGGACAGTCATGGGAAGGGAGCAGTGACCCATGGAGACCCATGGAGACCCATTCTGGCAAGTTCCCATGGTGGGTAAATCTGCTGATAGGCACCACATGGGTCATCTGCTACCGGGGCAGTGATGTGGAAACACATGAAACCAGGGTGCAACATGGTCCTGCACTGCCAGCCCAAGAGTCATTGTCACCTGGCATAGATCAAAGTGGTACTTTGGTGTTGTGAGATCAGCTGGAGGGATATACAGGAGGAAAAAGAAAGACTAGGCTACTCAGAGAAGGCTAAATGCAATAAGGAGCCTGGCTCTTCCTGTCGTATTCATTAAAAGGAAATTATTGGATCAGAATGGCTGTTCAAATTGGTTCAACTAAATATTAGGATATGACCCAAATCTTCTTTCCAAGTGAACATATGCATACATTTGTCTGAAGCTCAAAAGATTTAGTCAGTCAAGATTTAAGAAAGGGAAGAGATTTTGCATTCCTGGGGTAGGTAGTTGTTTATTTTATATTTCAATTTTCACGTAAGTCTGTGCTTGCAGGAGTCAGCAAAGACCAGAAATTGTAACCCAAGAGACCTGTGTAGTGTCTTGGATAATCTAAAGATGAGGCTTGGAAAAGCTTCTGAGAAACTTCCAAGAATCTATAGCCAAATTTTCTAATATTTGCCAATCTCTGTTGTTGGAATGTTTCTCCCTGTCTAAAGCCATGACTTGTACAACTCAGAAAGGTCCACAGGGAGATTTTCATTCCTTTTCTTCTCTTTTTACATCTCATGAGATTCTACATGTAACTTTATAACAAGCCAGAGGCCATGTTAGTGTGAGCTTGAAGAAACAGTTAGGGTTGTGGTCACAGCAACTTGCAGAGGGTGTGAGGAATTAATAGCATCATGTTATAACTTGATAATGACGCCACGTCACAATTTTATCATCGCATATAACTTCTCTTACACTAAAAATGGACCTGAAGCAAACCCCAAGATAATCCCAACCTGAGATTTGGCTCCTAGTCCACCTCTTTGCAAAGCCAGTTAGTTAGACTGTTACAGGCTGTGCCAAAATTTGGGACAAGAAGCCTATCTATTTTGGGATCATATACATGCAGATCCAAAACTTCTCGAAATGTGGCCCTGTCTTTGTTTTGTGGAGCTCTTGGTGGTGTGAAGCTGCTATCACTGACCTGCCATCCGTAAGGAAGGGAAGGGAAGGGAAGGGAAGGGAAGGGAAGGGAAGGGAAGGGAAGAAAAGGGAAGCTTGGCATTGGGTCTCTTGGGTTGGGCCTTTGCCTCCAGTTGTCGAGGGTGTGGAAACAGTCCCAGCCCTTGTGGGGAGGGGTTGCAAAAGATGAGCTATAAGGTAACTTCTGCATGTTTGCATGCTCCCGCTTACAGTCCTTAAAAGGATGGGAGAAGGTTTCAAGCTCAGGATCTGGACTGCTCATGGTTGGAAGCTTGAATAGGTTGTCTCATGTAACAAGAACCACTGCTCATACTGCCAATGAACTTTATTTAGCTTTACTGACAGAGCAGCTGCTTGTGCATCCAGAAGCTGTTCGTCCAACATGAAGGACAGACTTCTCATGTAGTCAAGTTTTAGGGCACCCAAAAAATATAATATTACCACACGTGAAAATACAGACCTTCTTTTTGTTTTTTCTGTACTATCATCTTTGGCATTAGAGCAGTTTTTTTCCCTTCACCCTTATGACTACAGTGAAAAACTATTCTAAATGAACCTTTCAGGAATTTCTTCTATCTCAAGCCTTCAGCTCCTAGCGAAAGCCTTGGAACCAGGTGGTTAAACCAATTCCCCCTTCTTCTGCTGAGGTCTCAGAGGTTATTGTTTAGAAAGCATGTAGCTTTGTTATCACTCTGTAACTCATCAAGCTTTCCCTGGAGATTCCGCCAGACTGAAAAGAGCACCCCTGATGGAACTATCAAGAGGGAAAGAAACACTTTCAAAGAGTGGGACATGGGAGCACATTCTTTTCTTGTCCATGCTGTATTTTCTTCTCCTTAAAGATGCAGGGAAGAGGATCATAAGAGCTGGGGGTGGTTCTGCATTGCAACACACCTGAGCTCTGGGGAAGTCTGAGCCTTGACAAGGATTCTGGTGTCTCTCACAGCAATGCCCCACTCGTCACCCCAGTGCTTTGTCTCCCTGTCCTCTCTCCTGCTGTCTTGTGGTCTGCCTGGCAGTGATGGTGTTTTGGCATTAGTCCTTGTGTTGGACTGTGTTTGTTAAGATGTATGTTAAGATGTATGTCCATTTCCAAGCACACTGAGAGAAGACATGCATTACAAATATTACGATGCATTAAGCTAAAAGACAATGGTTAAATAAGAAAGCTGAACAGCGGGGATCAAGGAAAATAACTGGAATTCCATCAAAAGGGAAGATGAATGAACAGAACTACACTGACATCTGCTGGTCCATACGTCAGCGCTGGTATTGTTACTGCCACCAAGAATTGCCGCGGTGATGAGGAAAACTGACACATTAAACTCAATAAATCCTTCAAAGATACCTGCCATTTCCACCACGCTTATACACCACCTACTGCCCTGCTGCACCCTCTGGTCATCTGGGCAGGATCTCTTAGGGAAGAAGTTTCTATATTTGTTCAAGAGTAGGTTGTGTTTATTTTTCCTTTTTCGGTTTTTTTTGTGTTTGTTGTTTTTTGGTTTGTTGTTTTTTTCTTGTTTTGTTTTGAGGCATGCAGTGTTTCAGGTTACTGGAGCTCTGCGTGGACTGCTGGGCTTGCAGAGATCCTGCACAGACAGCCGGTCCATGTGCAGGATCTGGTTCCATTCAGTTTGCACTCCAAATCCCACACATGTGGGACACCACAGCCTGTGGTGCTGCACCCCTGCACTGCTGTGCGTGCACCCAGCAAATCCCGTAATTCACTGAACTTGCTGTGTAAGCACTCATCAATTCTACAGCACATACGCAGTTGGTCTGATGAGTCCTAGATGCTACAAACTCACCGAGTAGCTCTTAGGCACTTGTTTCTCTCCAGGAAATTTTGCAGAGAAATATGGAAGCAACTGCTTTCAGGTTTTCAAATTTTGGCAGATAGCAATTTATATACTTTTTAATGAAGATAGGTAATGCTTAACTGCTGTAAAGTATAATATTGCATCTAGGGGAAGAAGGCTCTTTAGGAAAGGAGGCTATTACATTTATCAGAAGATACATAAGAAGAACTGTGCTTTTGAATATCTTATTGCATATTCTTCTGCCTTTATAAATCTTTCAGAGAGATGTTGGGGTTTTTTAAAACCCTGAACCCTCATCTTTCTCAGTTGTGAAGAGTAAAATGAATGCACTCAAAACACATGTCCATTTAGACTCTAATATGCTGGGAGAGATACATGTGGGAAGAGACACTAAAGAGAGTGGGGAATCATGTTTTTTCCTATAATTTAGTGACTTCTCTACAGTTTGTACATATATTGATAAACAATTAAAGCATAGTCCTTGTAACTCAAGCTAAAACAAAGGCTGTGACATTTTAATACATGAAAAAATCCATTTAGTTGCTTCTCAGAAAGACACCTCCACAAAACAGTCTTTTCCCTTACATAGTAAGTTAACAATGATATTTTATTTCTTTTACTGAAAAAATAACAGTCTTTTGGTAAGCAGCTGATTCACTTGCAAATATGCAACCCGCACCCTTACTGTCTTAATCCGGATGACAAGGGGGTGGGGCTCGACCATCTGAAAAGGAGCTCACCGTTTCCTTTCCAAATCACTGCTGTGGGATTTCTCTGGGTGGATTTTGATTGTTCTGCTTTTACTGCACGCAGAGCATCTTCTTTGCACATCTAAGTGCAGAGGCGAAAAGATCTCGCTGTTCTTGCTGTTGAAAGAGTAGGGCAAAGAACAGACTTGCATTCATACATGAAAACCCAGACATTTGTTGGAAGTCATTGTTCCTTAACCATTACCAAAGAGTGAAAGGAAGCAGCTGGACGAAACAATCAAAATACGTTCTGAAGCATGGATAAAAATCAATTAGAACATGTCTGGCTGGTTCTAATTATTGTTAACAGCAATTAAGTCCATCTCATAAAACAATTCTAAGAAAACAAGCTTTAGGCTTACACTACTTAAGCAAATTCACCCCCAGTCTGGCCTCCCCCAGTATTTCTCCAAGTCAGAAGACCTAGGAGGCTTCAGCGACTTAGCTTATCAAAGAGAAGGTTAAGAGGTAACTTGATCAAACATTATTTTTATTTCAGGAAGAAACACAGAGATGATAATAAATTTTCAGTCCACTAGACAGAGGTATAACAAGAGCAAAAAACCATTACTAAACCTGGTAAGAACAGAGGCACTAACAAAGAAAAGGATGCTGGATGGGATTGTCACCTCTCTGTTTTCAAAGCTAATGCTGGTCCAAATAATCAGAAGCAGGGTGCTTTTCAAACAGTGTTAGGATTTGAAGGGGTTTGGTTTAAGTTTCTTCTTTTAATGGGAATATTTTCTGTATTGTGCTACTCATACAAATTTTAAGGCTTTAAAAAGAACATTCTGTTCATCTGATATTCCGCATTGCTTTGGCCAAATATTCACTGGTGTTAATTTCTACTTTGAGATCAGATGCTCCTGATTTGAATTATACTGGGGCTTTTTAAAAATCATTCTTGATTTGAAAAATATCCAGCATTGGAAATTCCACTGAAATAACAATACACTGGTTTAAAGTCCAACTACTGTTGCAGTTCAAAATGTTCACCTCATTTCCCACTTGATTTTGTCTATTTTCTTGACTTACACGCTTGTTATATCTCTATCTGCCAGACTGCAGAGTCATCTCATATTCTGTTTCTGTTCCTTAAGAAAGTATTAGCCGTGTGTGATAAAGTTTCTGCTTCCACTCTTCTTTGATAAACCAGGAGACTTGAACGTCTTCAATCTTTCACTATAAACAGCATGTTTTGTGTTTCTCGCCATTTCCAAAGACATTTTTCTGAGACCCCTTCCCCTTCTCAATGTTATTCCTGAAGTATTTCACTTCAGCAGGTAGCTAACATAGACAGCTGGCAGGGCACAGCCGACGTGGGGAATCTTGATAAGCCGCAATAACTTACCCATCATTGGGTAGCCAATTCTGCGTGAGCCAAAAGGGTGCTGTACTTTTAAAATACTGCAGCTTGTGCTGTTATTTTGTCTTGACAAACAAGGTTTATCATCCAGATTTAATGAGTTATGGAGATGCTATCTGACTAGCCTGGACAAATATGGTACAGACTGTCACTTAGTAACTGTCACAAATGAAAATAAATCCTTACATGTCTGAGTGTTTCTGGAGGTGTGCCACGCCCAGCCACAGCTTGCATCAAAGTAATAACAACACATAGATTTTCAAAAACAAGGCCATGTACCCCACACAAATCTGTCAAGAGATAACTGTGTCCATACTGGCTCTTGAGATAAGTGCTTAAGTCTCTTTAGGTTTGAGTATCTCAGTGATGCACTGTACTTGGAAGTTTCCCAGAGACTTTAGCTGATGCTGATAAAGGTCTTTCTTTCATTTAGCAAAGGTAGCTGTGTCAAACATACATCATCTTTTCTCTGTTGCAGTGGCATTCTACATGCTTTTGAGTTCATTTCAAATAGGGGTGGTTTTTATCTACTGATGTCTGACCTCATTTGACTACAATAATCCTAAAAATGTTCTGGTGGAAGTGTGGGCTCCTGATAACAGGTTTCCTTCCTTGCTTCTATTTGAAGAACCTGTTAGATGTAGCCCATGAGTGTCTTTGGATGATGGGTTGAAAACCACTGTCCCCATGTTCTTGACACTTGCATGCAGTGGCTATACTGAAGATGCTATCTCAAAAGTTGAGATCAAGAATAGGCAAGCTGAAACTCTGATGAAAATGTATTATAGCAACTGAATTTATGCATTTTATCAGCACAAGAATGTTCACTTTCAAGGCACCTTGCACAAACTCTTGCACAGACAAACTCCCTTCTGGATGCAGTTTTGATCAAAAATAACCCTGGACTAAATCTGGGATGTTTTCTGCATTCCATTCAATTAAGAGGATGATTGTGATTGTCAGGAAAGGGGGTTTTCCAGAACATTTTGTACCTACTTTGTAATCAGCTAAAAATTTAAATGATAAATGTAGTTGTGGATTTATGCAGTAGAACAGATTTTACATTGGCAGTCTTGACAAATATGTCTAATAATAGAAAAGAAAGAGTATCTTATGTCCTGTGTTGACTCCACAAATGAAGAAATAACAGGGATATGATTCGAAACCTTTCCTAGTTCAATTGAACACTTTTCTCCAACTCAGAGCAGCACCACACCCTCATTTTCTGGGAATAAATCCATTAATGAATGAATGAAAAATTTTAGCTTGTAGCAAAGTTTTGCATTCAGTAAAAGAACGTGGCAGAGGTTGACTTTTATTATCCTCCTGAGCCAGAGTTATAACAGCAGTGCAATTGGCAGGCATGAGGTCTGTAATGTAACAAAACACAAAATGCAATGCCAAATGCAGGAGAACAATGTGGACAACGGCAGTAAGAAAACAAGAAGAACAGCAATATTATTTACATCCACACTCCCATGACACACACAGAGCAGAATCTGTGTGTTCAGTGTTCCTGTTTCCAGTGTAGCGTCCTCGCTGGGTTTGTATTGACACCAGTGGCACACATCACTCCAGTGAAATCACCCCAACAGTGCTTGCCAAGGGCCTGGTGCGACTTCAGCTGGGCTTCATCACTCCCTGGACAATTGGCCGTGACACACAACAGTGTATGCTGGGAGCTGACCTTATTACAGAGAATAAATCTTTTGCACGTGGGGCGCGTCAACCATGTGGTACATATGCAGATCCACTGTGCAGCACAAGTGTAATATGGCAGGCAGATGTTATGCTGGATCAGTTACTTTTGTTTCTTTCAGTGTTGTCAGTTCTGTTTAGACATCACGGTGCACACTGCCACAAGACCCGTGAGTAGTATAGCCATACAAAAGAGAAAATCCACAATTCTCCAGACACTGAAAAGGTAGAAATGTCATGTTGCTCAGGAGAAGGATTCTGGGAGGTAAGACATGGTTATGATAAAATCTTAAGGGTGCTGCGGGATGCTGAAATGCCTCAGTGGATACGGCTGATGCCTCTGTGTTACCCAGTTAAGGGGATGAGCACAAAAAAACCCACGTAGGTCCTTTTAAATAAATCCACAAGGTATGTCCAGTCTCAAATACACCATGCAGTCATGATATACTACTACTTTTCCAAAAATCATGCTTTATTTGAGTGGGTAACCTAGACCGCTATACAGCTCACAGAGTGAGCACAGTTCTGTGCAAGCAAAGGCATTTGGTGTCTCCCCTCTGAATCTGACACAGGAATGACCCAGTCCTCATGGTGACAGAGCAGCTGAGGCGTGCACACCTCGGAGGTGTGTTTTACGTGTGAAAACACAAATCAGCATGGCTGCAGGCTTTGCTCCTTTTGTCATTCTGTTTTTCTCCCAAGGCTAACCTAAGCGAAGGGAAAGGTTGGGAAAAAACCCAACAAACAAAAGCAAACAAAGCAAAACAAAAACCCCACAAAAAAACAGTCCCTGATAGAAATATATAGTGGAGAAATAAGAAGTGTCCTTTCCTGTGCTCTTACGAAGTGTTCATTTCCAGCCTCACACAATTGTCCTTCGACAGGCAACTGGCAAAGCAGCAGAGAGAAGGGACAGAATAAATCTGTCGTCCAGGAAAGTGGCATTCTGGGTCCTGTAGGTTCACTCTTCACCCTTTTCTTTTTATTTCCTCAGGGGCAGCAGCGAAGGTTGACGATGCCCTGGGCTCCTAGTTCATGGGCCACTGGCTTTTCCTTCTGTCCCCTGCTGGGCCTCTGTCATAATGAGAAGTAGCAGTTTTCAAGGGTAACATTTTACATGCCATAGCTGTCTTATTCTAGGTACAGGAAGGTCTGCACCAGAACTTACGCTGTGCACGCATGGCTGGGTAAGAATTTCAAATAGTAAAAGTAATAATAAGAAGAAAAAAATACCATTCCTAAAGTATTAATTTCTTTCTGAAGAAAACCACATTGCAGTTTGGAGATGAAACTGAAACACACTCAAATTTCATAAGAAGTGTGTGGCTAATTCCTTTTTTATGAAAATCATACAACACAGATTTGCAGATTATTCACATCTTTCATTGACACCCGTTGGAATTATTAGGTCAGTGCCTTTGGAAATCTTAAATCTGCAAAGAATGTTTAAATTCCAATTAAAGAAATTGCTAGGTATAGTTAATTAAATGGACAGTCTAGTAAAAAATTGTACTTAAAATGTTTTTCATTTATAATGATATATTTTTGAATCTCATAAAACAGAATTACAGTAATTTTGACAAGACACTAGTCACAAAATTATTAATTTCCTCAAAATGGTTTATTAGTTTTCTGAAATTTTCCACTGTATGTATCTTTGGTTTTTTCACAAATAAGAAAATTACCATATAACAGTTTTTATAGTTTTGAGTTGGTTCAGTCTATTTTCTCCTTCCCTTTCTCCTCCCTAGCAAGACAGAAAACAAAGGAAAAGAAAAAGAGGACAAATGGAACAAATAGGAAACTGAGGGGAAAAAAATCATATAAACAGTTCTCTGAACCTTCTCAAGAGATGTCAATAATTTCATTTTTTGACATTTTCAAGGAAAATATCATTAGTATTAACAGTATTTTAGAAATATCACCAATCTTTATAATCAGCTTTCTGATCTTTTATGTGGATTTTATGAGAGAGACAGTATTCCAATTGCATGTGAAAACAAAAAGGAAGTTTATGAAATAATTACTGTGCTTTTTGCCTTTTTCTATTTTTTTAACATAAAAACACTGATAAATTTTTTCCCGTATTTTAAAAAATATTTTAAGACATGACCAAAAATCAGTGTTAATCAAACATTATTTGATGATGAAAAAACAGTGGAAACAATGAATTCATCACAAGAATTCCTGAATGGGTGTTGAATGCCCACAACACATTAATATTGCAGATTATATCTGAAAAACAAGCCAAAGTCTGGGTGCTTCTTTGAACCTGTCAGAAATGAGCCTTAATTCATTGTTAAAGGTTAATTAAAATAAAACAGCCAGTGCATTCTTGCCCTAAACATATCAGAGCAAGAAGCAGAAGCTCTGGATTTCAGACCCTTCCTCTCCATGAGCAGCATAATGTATTGTTTTTCCATGATTTATTTGTGTTGTGAGAGCTCCTAATGACCCCCTGGTGACAGAGAAAGAGAGAAGGATTTGTCTAAGACAGTGATGGCTCTGAAATCCCAGATCTTCTGAGTTCTTGTCCAGCGTTCAGAGGGACCACAGTGTCTGTTTTAATTATTTGTGAAATGTTGATTTCCTGCTTCCACATACAGGATAATATTAAAACTGCAATTAAAGGCATTTAAAGAAGAAGACTAGAGATGTGTGTGTCCCAGGAATTGCCACAGTGGGTAGCAATTCTATATTCTCAGAGCAATCAGATCATTACACTGCTACAGATCTGCATGTCCAGCATGAAATTGGTTTTCCAAACAGCCAGCCTGCTTGCCTGCTTACCTGCCTCCCTCTGTCCCTCTTCCTTCCTTCCTTCCTTCCTCCATTCCTCCCTCCCTCCCTTCTCAATTTATTTTCTTTTGTTCAAATTTCAGCAGTGACTTCTCCCTTGTCACCCGTTTTTTGTCCTTAATTTCCCCAATCACTGTCCATCACTATCAGCCCAGGGGTTTTGCCACAACAAACCATTTCTGAAGTTTAGATTCAGGCTCTACCTTTAGCTCTCAACATACTCTGTGATTGCCATTATGCATACAGATGCTCCAAGAGATGCTCTTGGAGAAAGTCAGAGCAGCAAAAGGCTGCACAACGCATTTCTGTGCACAGAAAAAAACACCTATGCAGCAATAAATGGGGATGTCATAGTGCACTCCTTCAGAGGACAGTCCCACTCTCTCCCAGTAGCTTTGGCTTTACTGCAGGGAAGGAGTAACCTCATGAAGTTTTCTCATCCTGGCCTGGCTTCCTGGCACAGAGAAACTCCTAACTAATTACTGGGACTTCAATTCTTACCTTGACCAGCTGTGTCAAAGCAAGGAGGCCATGGGCTCCCCAGTGCTCTAAGATCTATAATTCAACTTCCATATAAAAAAAAGTCAATATTGGACAAAAGAATGACATTTAAAAATCATAAAATAAGTAGCTTGGTATTTACCTAAGATGCTCTTTTCTTCCCATAGTTTTATATAGCATGTAGTGGTCTGTTTATACTTCTCCTTCTTTTTACATGAGTGGAATAATTCTCCTTCAGTTTCAGAAGACGCCTGCGCAAATGAAGAAGCACAGTCATCAAGAAGGGACAGAAGAGGACGGGCAGCCTCTGGACACACTGAATTTGTTGTGCTCTGAAAGAAGTTAGGACCCATGTAACTTGTGATTTTTTCTCTGGTTAAAATAGTGTTTTGAAGAAAAAGTCCTTATCCAGACAGTGTAAAAAACACCCAGAAGTTAACACTCCTTGCTTCACCGCACCAACTCACTCTGGCCCTGTGCAGGTCAGCACAGTGGGAATCACTTCAAATCTTGCAGCAATAACTGAATCCAAACGCAGTCAGGAGCTGCAGAAACTGTGTGCTGCCCCTCAGAGGCTCAGGCACCCACGCTGAAGTTAGGCCTGCAGGATCAGTCTTTATGCCTGCTTGCCAGAAAGTTCTGAAGATACTGTTTCCTTTAGTGAGCTTGGTGAGCCAAGAAAAAGCAGGGCAATTTTGCATATGCTAGGAGCTGGCCTTACTGCTGGGTGAGTGCCAGCTGGTAAGTCTTTTCCACCTCTAAGTGATGAAGGAAGGGTTAAAGAAAAACAACTGAGTTGATGTATATGGCGTGTGAAAAGCATCTCTTTACCAAAAAAATTGAAGAAACAAAGGAGGTGTTCATTAGTAAACAGAGTAATTATGTTGACCCAAATTTACCTAAAATTCATGCTAATGGGGAAGGAATTACCAGGTGATGCAGTGCACCAGGCAGGACAGTGGAGCAAAGGAAAACAAATAGGTGCAAAATCAACCTGAAGCTAGTGAAGGTTAGGGTTGGGTCTTCTGCTGCTGATCTTTTTGTTGTTGTTGTTTATTTGTTGGCTAAGTTCTGTTGGTTTTCCTTTTGTTTATTTTCACTATTTATCTTGAACTTCAAATAGTTTGTTCTGGCCAACTAATTCTGAAAAGCTGCTACATGTTCGCTTTGATCATTATCTAACTCTCTCTTTTTCCTTCCAATTTTTTCTTTTAGCTGCTGAAATGCCGCAACAGAGGATATTGTTTTGGAGTGTAAAAGGCATTGTTTTCTACAACTCTCGTTTCAAAGACCGCTTGCTAAACGACACTGAGAACTCAAGCAGAGAGGAAAGAGAGATGGTATTTAGATGATTATTTTAAAGATTTGATCTTTCACAGCTACTCAAAACACAAGGCCAGACTATTCAATTAGGCACTAAGCCATTTTTCATGGCTTGCAAATTAATTATTGAAACTGGAACCGGCCACAAACTCCTCATCTCTCCGGACTGTTGTTCAGGATCCAGAACAAAGCTGAATTATGGGGCCAGGGTCACCAGACTGCTTCTGATGAGCCAAAAAAAGGAGGAAGGAGCAGAAACTTTTCATGTTTTGCAACACACCCAAGCACTGGGGAAAGCATTGCAGAGAGTAATCCTGCATTGGCCATGTGCAAAACAAAATGGGTTTAAACTGAAAGAGGGCAGGTTTAGATGGGATATTAGGAAGAAATTCTTTACTGTGAGGGTGGTGAGGCACTGGAACAGGTTGCCCAGAGAAGTTGTGGATGCCTCATCCCTGGGAGTGTTCAAGGCCAGATTGCATGGGGCTTTGGGCAATGTGTTATCATGGAAGGTTCCCTGTCCATGGCAGGGTGATGGAACTAGATGACCTTTAAGGTCTCTTCCAACCCAAGCCACTCCACGATTACATGAAGAGTTACTGCAAAACCAGGCCCATCACTTCTCCAGCTCTAGGGCCACTGTAAACAGCAGCCATTTCTGCCGCAGATTCTATATCCTGAGAGATAAGAAGGACTCTTCTAGGATACAGGAAGCAAAGTTGGTTTGTTTTTTGATTTAGTTTGGTTTGGTTTGTGGGGTTATTGGGAGTTTGTTTGGTTCGTTTTTTAGGGCTTTTTTATTGTTGCTGTTGTTTGGGTGCTTTGCTTGGTCATTTTTTCAATAGCTATCCTCCTCCTTCTCTGAAAGATGTGAGGAAGTTTCTGCTATATGGGCAAGCTTCCCACTGGCTGATGGGAACCTTTTAAATGGGCATCAGCAAGCACCACACTGCCCAGCCCAGCAAACGCTGTGGCATGCTGACAGCCTTGAAATATTCTGATGGTCAGCATTTGCATTTGTACTGCCGGCGTATCTCTGATCTGCATTACCATTCTGACCCCTCTTTCCTGTTCTTATGCACTGTGACTGACCTTCACAATGATACAAATTCCAGTTTACTTCACTTCAAATGCAAGAGTGTGAGTCAGCCCCCTGAGGGAATAGCAAGGAATTCATTATAGCAACACAAGAGAAAGATGTGGAGGAAGTAATGTGCTTTCTTTACACAAAAGGGAAAAGGAATAGATGTGAGAGCACCAAGCAAAGCCCAAGAAATCTTGAGATGTAATCTGACATAGTGGCACCGAACTCAATTCTTATTGTCTGTAGGTGTATGGCCTTATTAAGGCTTAAAAAGTAAGCCAAGTCTTGTCTGATCCCTGCTGCAGCCTGCCAAGCAAAGCAGCTGCTTCCAGAAGTGGAAATCTTCATGATCAATATAAAACCACAAGAGGTACCACACTATTGTGGGTGAGATCTTTCAGAGAAATAAAAAGCCAAGATTCCTGAGTCACAGAAAATAGAAGAGGGCAAGACCTACTCTGTTGTCTTGTCTACCTCACTATCAGTGTTGTCTTGGACATACCTGTCATGTGCTACATCAGCATGATTGCTTTTCAAAGGGTCCTAAGGAAAGAGGTTTCCACTGGAGTGCAAGACCCTCCTGAAACCAAGTATCTGTTAAGGATCCCATTATCTTTTCCACAAGGACAAGCTGTTGGCCTTGCTTCTCATTCCAGCTGAGTAAATAGCATTCTGATTATTCTAATTCTTTCCAAAGCTAATTTTCCACTTTCCTATTCTCCTCTTCACTTTCAGTGGTACAATGCCAGACAGTGCAACATTGACCTAAAAGTCTGTCCTGTTCCACCAAAGGTGTGGCTGCATTTAGAAAAGTGTCTCACATGTGAGCTCCTTACCAATAAAAAATACTCTATAAGGGACATGTTTTACTGCCATCCACTCAAAATCCAGTTCAAAAAAGGCAAAGGAACTCTAAAAGCTGACAAGTAACATGAGCATATTTTTGTACTGGATACAGTGAAGACAGAACCAAATTAATTACAGCAGGAATCCAGAAGCATGTATTAGCGCACAGAGCAACACATCCTCTGATGTTTTTATTGGTAGAAACGTAAAAATCATGTGGATTTCAGAAAAAGTTTTAGTCTCTCATGACTGGACAGAAAGACCTAATTAGCAGTAATTACTGCCTGGCTAATTTTACTTACAATTTCAATTAAAATTAAATTTAAAATATTTTCTGTTCTTAACATACTTGCAATTTTCTTTCTGTATAATCTTTAACATAGTGGTTTTGTGATCCAGAATGTTTTGAGAAGTAATTGGAAATAGCTGCAGTCTTGCCCATTTTTACTATTTCCTGTAATTTTTTTTTCCTATAAGCTACCACCTACCACCCATTTTTATTTTCTTCTCTAAGAATGCTTGCATCAAACTTGGAAATGCCTTTAAAAAAGAATAATCCACTAACATGCAAAGTGCTAAACTACCGCTAAAATTCTTGCACAGGAAGATATGGCACATATTTTTGTTTCAGAAACATTCAGCAAGATTCACAAAGAAGAGCTAAATTCTCAGTACAGTGCGTAGATGGAATTAATGGCAGTTACAAACTCCAGTAAAATCTGGAAAAGACCAACATCCATTACCGAACTGGCCCAGAGTTCCTATTTCTCAGAAATTAGGTCGTTTCTTCCAAGCATGGGACTTGGATTAAACTTTCTGCTGAAATTGTTTTAAATATTTTTCACTGTTTGTTTTTAAAACAGATGTTCTTTGATATGGTGGCTTCAGGAGGGTGCGGATTTTCACGTGTTCTGCAGATTGCAGCTCTGTTTGCCTGCAAAGTTCCTACGCTCAGCCACACAGTACCTCAACTTACTTGCAAGCATTCAAGGATACGGAAGCAAATATTAAGTTATTTGGCAGCCACCAGGACATCACTCCTTGACAAAACAGAAACAGGTACCACAGAACACAATTCATGAAATCAGATAAGGTGGAAATGGAAAAGACCTCCCTTACCTTGTGGTGACAGCAGTAGCCACTTTCCCAAGCATTCCCACTCCTGTGTTCTGCCCTAGTATTACCTGTTCCTGAGGACAATTGTCCTGCCTGTAACACTACACCTACCCAGCTTTCAGATTTTTGAACTGCTGGGAGTTGAGCAAACCTGGTTCAGATCTGGGCAAATTCGACTCATCAGTCTTGACCAAGGTTCAGTAAGGTTTTAATGCACAAAGATGTGATTCCACTGAAGTCTACAAACCTGAACCTCCTTCCCTCTTCAGCTTCCCTCTTTCTCGGAGACATGTTTATTCTGTTCCTCTTTAGTTTGGTGCCTTGAGATAAGCCCAGGACTGCCAGGCCCAGAGACCGAGGTCCCTTCCCACCTGAGGCATGAGGACGGGAAGGAAAGCTGCCCCTTGCATCTGGGGAGCACCCAGCACGGCAAAGGGCTGGTGTAGCCAAAAAGAGCCATGGCACAGACTTCTATTCTTTATTATCTCCATGGTCTATGTGCGTAATGCTTCCCACAGTGAGATGCCCCAGTAGGAAGCCACTCCTGAGGTCAAACTGTGGCACTACTGTTACCTATAGAGCCCCTGACCTCCCAGCTAAAGCCATCAAATGGAAGGTTATTTGTACTCTGGCACCAGTGGCATGGACACAAGACTGCTAGGAAGCAGCCTAGATAATTTCATTTTATATACACTACAGAACAAACAGCACATGCTTGCAGCTTTCAGAAGTCACTAGAGATCTGGGTCAGATTCAAATCAGCAACCTAGAGGTGAAAGTCTCCATATCCCATTACCAAATCCTGAGACATCCAGTCCCCCATGCACATATTAATAGTTGATCATTATGAATTCCATGTTGGGATAATTAATTACCGCATCTGAACTCTGCCTTAGGAATTATTAGATCATTTGGGGCCTGTAATTTATTTTATTTAGCACTGTATGAAAATTGCTGCTTCTTTTTTAAAAAAAAAAACCTTCCTATACTTTAGGCTTTGAGAAGTACATAGTGTTTTCTGCAAAACGCAAACCACAAAACAAATATATCTCTTATTGGGCCTGGAGTAGTCCTACAGGATTTGTTAGCAGGCTCTGATGATAGACGTGAGCAGCCATGCATCCAGCTAATGAGCTGGCCCAAGGGATAAAGAACACACCAAGCCACTAGCAATGGATGTGGAAAAAGAGCCAGGGGAATGATAGAGCATGTTGCCAAATGATGAGTCTTAAAGGTGGCTTCCCATATGAAATTAAAGGTTTTTGCAAAAGCAAAATCTGTTTTTCTCACTCAAAAATAAATCAGACAGTCAGACACATTCACTTCTGAAATGAATGTTCTCTCTGACTCCATTATGTTCTTAACAAGACGAGCTCGCTTGTAGAGAGCCAAATCCTTCAGACGTGATTTAACCTGCACTTTTGGGAGGCTTTGGTAGGTGTTGTGTAATGAGTCCTGAATAAAGACACTGTTGAGGACTGCAGAAATTTTGGTCCTTTGTGGATAGGAGTTATAATTCCAAAGAAGTTGTAAGAAGCCTATTCTACACAGAGAAAGGTAAGGAAAAGTATCTCCACTTTTTTTTTTTTTTACAGACCCTGCTTGCTATTCTGTTCTTTGCTACAGGGATTTGTCTTAGTTAGGTCTGAAATTCTCTTCAATCTGAGGGCCAGATTCTGCCCTTCAGTACATGTGTGGAATTTATTCCTTGAAATACATTTTTTATTTTCAGTACTGTAGACTAAAATACTATCGATTTTTTTTTTTTTTTTTTTTTTTTTTTT
>VZRQ01010869.1:0-56311 GCA_013397975.1 Machaerirhynchus nigripectus
ATCTAATCTATGGGGTTAATATTGTTGTAGTCATTAGCTACAGTTACAATACAAGGGACTGTCTCCTTCAGGTCCTTCCTGTACACATAGTTCATTGCTTGGTAGCTGAAAATTATCCTCATCCTATCAGTCCTGACTGTTGGTACCTTTTACATTAACGTGTTCCATGCTTGACAATAAAATAAGCTTAATAATTTATTTAGCGCTAGAACCACAGAAGGACAAGGCATCAAAAGAGTCACCACTGCAAAATATTTTCTTTTAGGAGGTGCCTAGTCTCCAGGTGGAACACTCTGTATCCCATACGGCATGTAAGGACAGCCTTTTCACAAAAAAGGACCCCTCACTGAGAGCACCTCCTGTAGCTCCTCCTTCTGGTTAGGGCTCTATGTCCCTCTGTCCCCTCCTTAAATTTTGGGAAGGTCTCCTGTCCAGCCTCTGACAAGTGCTGTGAAGTATTTCCCACATTTTTGGACATATATGACTTATGATGCAGAATCTAGGATAATGTGGGAGACTGAAGCTTTTCATGCATTCAATGTGCACCAAGGTGCATTGGATGGTGTTTCATGAACCCAAACTCACTCTTAGATAGCGTGTCTGGCTTTACCCTTTGTAGGCCTGGACATGATAAACTCTAGGAGACGTCCTGGGTCTAGTGACTGCACTGTAGGAAAACATGAGTTCAAGCCTGAAAGTTAATGATAGTGTAGACAACTTTGGAAAACTAATCTCAGCTAACTTTGCAGACACCTACATCTGGTCTAGCTGTCTAGTCTCCTTCCAGCAGGTCAAAATTCAGGAGGAATCCCTCAGCATGCTCTTGAGTTATAGCTGAACTACTCAAAATGATTCTGTCTCAACTGAGGTACTTAAAAGTTTAGATGAAGCCAGTGCCTTCAGCCTTCCCTTAGAGGTAGGGGAGAAGAGCACAACTCTTCAGAGGGTGATTTATCCCAACACTGACATTTCTTGTTCTGTCACGAGTATCCATTGAGATTTCAGGCAACTAAGCCAAATATACTCTGTCTCCTAACTTGACTTTTGGAAATGTCACTTCACTGAGCTATTTTGGGAAAGGGTATTCTTCCGCTTTCTCCCTCAGGTTCATTTTCCCGTATTTTTTCTAATTTTTTTCTTCACTCATGTAATAGAATATTAAGCATCAGAGCTAGTTACTGACAGTTGTTGAAACACTGTTTCCTTCGAGGCAGCTGCTTCTCTGTTGTATCAGGCCACTTCACAAGGCTGTTATTGTCTGCTGTAAATATTTTTATTTGAAATTCAATGGAACCTGAGTATGTGTTTCTCTGTGTTCTGTCCTAAAGGTGTAGAAATAAACCCCCTCTGCCTTGCCAGAGTCTGCAAAACAGACTGTACCTTTCTTTCAGGACACTTGCTCTCAAGAGATAAAGTATTTGTAACCTTCTTGTGAGTAGCTGGTATGATCATACACAAGGTTTGAAATACTTGATTTATAGAGAAAAATAATCAGTTTGCAAAAGCTTTGCTGAGAGACCTTAAAAATCCAATTCACCCACAAGTTTTAGATTTAAGAATGGAAACTTGAAACAAGTCTATTTCTTTAAAAGGTAAGTGGTGCTGCTAGTCTTCTCTTTCTTCTCTTCCACAGGTCTTACTCTGAGCTTCTTTTTATGTAGAAAGTATCTTCTTCAACAAGTTGCATTCTGACAATACTAACAATGTTCTTTCTCCAAATTAATAAACTGTCTACCCTACAAGTAGTTCTTTGCCTCCATATGACTTTGTTTTTATGTATTGCCAAGCATTTTATATCAATAAAGACAAAGCTGCTGTCACATTGCCAGTGTAATACAATGCTTTATTTCTGGTATGGGTTGCTTTGTTTTTCTAGCACTGGTTTTAACTAAGACAATACTAATTTACTGAGCTTCCTTCCCCTTTGATTTAGGGTTTGGGGTTGCTGCTCTACTTTCCCCCACTCTCCCAGCATTTTGGGTCTCACCAAAGGTGGCAAAGCTTTCATTTCTTAAAAACCTTCAACACAGTTTCTACATAATGGGCATCTGGTGGGGGTTTCCTTGGGCTGCCAGGCTGCAGGAACTTCTTAATTGTAGGCATATTGCTCATTTTGGTTTTAAACACCTAAAAAACAAAAAACCAAAAAAACAGAATGAGAGAGAAACTCCAGCCACAAAAATGTGATTTACACAGCCTGGGGAGATGATCACTTCAGGACTGACCTCTAGGTCTTGAATACACCATGCTCAGTAATAAAATTACCTGCAACTGAGGAAACCCTGACAGCACAGCAGGAACCTTCTCCTCCACTGCTAAAATGGCTTCCATCAGCTGAACATCTGCCCAGCTGAATTTGTTGCCTACGAGAAAGTCTTGGCCGTGTTGTTTCAAAACCTGGAGAGGACAAGAAAACGTGGGCTGCAGATGAGAGTGGGGCGTATGGGCATCCTTGGCAGCTAAGCCTCACAGCACAGCTGCAGGGCTGAGCAGCAGTTCTATCTGAAATTTCAGGGTGGATTTTTCACTGAAGCTGAGCCTAAATCATTTCACTGTTACTGGAAAAAAAGGAAGTTTTGTTAATTTCATGTTCTAGTACATAGAGTACAAAACTTTGGTCACTCAGTAATGATGAATGATGATTGGCACCGGGAACAGAAACAAAACCACATGTTTAAGTAGACTAGTAACAGTCCTAGGATTAGAAACAGGGATAATGGAAGAAGTAACAAGCAATTTAAGGAATTCATAGAACTCCCACTTAGATGCTTCATGTAAACTGATGTCCAATGTTGATATCAGGAAGCAAACTTAGAAATGCAGAATTGCAACAGCTAAGTAAAGAAAATCCCTGCTTTGGGAACAGGTTATTTTAGTGTTAAGAACTTCTGTGATGTTCAGCCTTTACTATTGTTTTCCAACAAAACTAGATAAGTACTACAAAGTGGGAAACACTGCCAGATGCATGAATCATATGGGTTGGGTTTGTTGTTTTATAAATCTATGACTGTTGTTTTATAAATCTATGACTGTTGTTTTACTAAAGTACTCCTAATCTCTCCACCTGATTAATTTGCAAGGGATTTTTACATTCTTCCAGTGAAACTTTTCCAAATGAAATTAAGCATGGCAGAGGAGATGGGCTGTAAACAAATAAATAGTGAAAAAGTATAGGACTGTTCCTTCAAGAAAAATAATCACATGTGCTTGCTTTCACTTTAGTGAAAAGTTTTTCTGTACAGCTGAGAACATATTGCTTTGCAGATGTTCAATTACCACAGCCCTGACAACACAAGCCAACAAATAAGAGGAAAATGTGCTGCTGTGTTTCTCTTTCTTTGAGATAGCCAAGAAAGCTGAGGATTGGAAACGGACCTACACTACAGACACATTCTTATTTTGCAGAAACTTTTTGGATTATCTCAAGTTTGATAGATACATACTTGCTGTCACTTACCTTTTCAAAGACTGGAAAGTACCTGTTAGTCGCCTTCTCCTTGATTGAGTCAAGATTTTTCTCCTTTGCATCAGGTGGAGAGAAAGGAAACATCAAAATCATTTGCATCAGATCTGCTATTCCCTCCACATACATGTCAATCCTATTGGTCAGAGGAAGATGGTAGAAAAAAAGCACAGAAGTTATTTCATCTGTTTTCCAATTAACTAAGGCAACTTATAGGACTTTTATATCACCAACATAGTGCCAATTTTCACAGCCAAAACTAAGCATGAACTAAACCTGAGTATTTTTCAAAAGGAATAAAAGCCTGTTTCTGTTTGGGAACATTTCAAAGCAGTGGCTAAAACTTACTGTTAGTCTTTTTGATGCCTTTAAACTGGATTTACAGGATTGAATTTGGTTTATATAATGTAGCTATCAAATAACAGACTGCTCCATAAATGACAGGAGGTGTTACGTACAAGGCTCTCTCCTTCAAGTCTTTCCCATAGAGATTGTATTTCCCTGCTATGTAGCTCAGGATGGCTCTGGTCTGCACCATCTTCATCCCATCGATCTCAACCAGGGGCACTTGCTGGAAGAGCAGGAATCCATCTAGGGTGGAGAGGTGAAGGAAAGCCTGTTAGTTCCTCCTAGACTGCAGGCTGTAGAGGAGAGTGAGGCACTGAGCACATTTCTCTTGCAGTGTAGGAGACCACTGATATCTTGCTCTAACTGTAAAACTCATTGCACCCAAGAAATGTTATGGGGAAGATCAAACAGCCTGCATCGCACTCCTGTAGTGAGGTCACCATAGTGCAGCTGGGCCCTGGGCTTGACAGCATTGCCAGAGCTTCACCAGCTGGTGGGAGCCGGCCCTGCCTGTACTTCTGCACTTCTACAGCCTGCCTCATGCTGGCAGGAAAAGCCTGACCCAGCACTTCCAACCCAAGGAATAGGAGGAGAATAAAGATATGTGGTAAATCTGAACTTGAAAAAAACTCAATTCTTTTGAATGCAGATCAATTCCCTGTCAGGGGCATACACATGAGCAGCACTGCAGCAAGGCCAAGCTGATGGAATACAGGAAGGGGTCAGGCCACTTTAAACAACCTGAAGCTACAGAGCTAGAGGCAGAGCCTGTGATGGCTGTTGGTGTTTGAGTCAGTTTCACACAGTCATTCCAGGACCAGAGTTTGAGAGTCCCCACAGATTTTACAGGCCTAGCCTCAGTGTCATTCTATACAACTTACGCCTATTTAGAAACATCTTTGTAGTCCCATCTTCTGCCAGTGATGGTCAGAGCAACTGTCTGAGCTTTCAGTGAGGCAGCTCTGAGAGCTAAGTAGACATATAGATTTAGCACTGCAAAGTCCATCTATTCTAGACCAGTTTTCTGCCAGACTAATTCACTGGTTTTGGAGACACTCCCTCCTCCATTTACACACTTAGGGCATCCAGAGAATAATCCTGCCCTGCTTATAATCACAGCAGAACTCCAAATCCAAAGAGGCAGCTGCCACTTGCATTGCTCAAAGTTAATGATTTCTTTTAATTGCTCAATTTTTATCTGTTTGGTGAATCCTTCTTTCAGATTCTAACATGTTCATTCTAACAAGCACATCTGCCTGCCTTTTTCTCCAAAGCTGTTAAAATACCTTTCTAGGCTAGAATTAACAAAGATTCTTCACTCGTTCTGTATTATTAATTTACAAATAAAATTCAAAGATTGGTTCTCTCTGTAGCAACAAATAGCCTGTATTTCTTTCTTGTAAACATTCACAGAAAGATCATGAGTGTTCTTGTCTTTCCAGAACACACCTCTGCATCTTAAGGAAGAAACATTACTTGGTATCCATCTAGCAAAAACAATAAAATGGGAAAACTAATAGATCCAAAAGGGTATTTTTCAGGAGAAAGATGTGAAGTGAAAAATGAAATTTGTCTTTCTGGCCCTTGACAAAAAGCAATGCAGCAAATATGACTGAACTGAATACACCATTTGTTTCTTATCTACAGAAGAGAGGAGTCCCTCTTAAAAAATCAGTAGTGGGCTGCCTCTCCTCCCTCGTTTTGCAGGGAGAACCACTTCACATAACCACAAGACAGAATACATATGCAGGATTAAAAGGAATTTGCCAGTAATTTCAGGGATTGGATTATGCTGTCCATAGGTAGCCTGTGGAGCACACATTAGAAATCAATCACCTGTTATTTGTAACCAACCAGCAAAGCTTATTGATACCCAGGTAGCACTTGGGCAACCTTTGGCTGCACAGATTGTGCCAGGTTAGTCACCCCTCAGGCAAACAGGTACAGGTCTGCCCAGGCCAAAGCTATTGAACTCTCTTTGCCTCCAAAACAGCTGTCTGCCTGCAAGCTGCCTGCTGGGAACAGCCCCTGGCCCAGGCGTCATCCTGACACAGCTCAGGCACTGCTTGGAGGATCGTCAGCTGGCACAGGCCAAAGTCATGCCTGGGCCAGTCTAACAAGGTGGTAGTTTCTAAACACAGGAAACCCTGACAAAAAGCATATTGGTAGGGAGAGAAAAAAAGTTTAAGGGAGAAGTAATGTGGAGTTACTCCTGTTGAGTCCTGCCCTGCACAACTGGCAACATTCCAGAGGTCCCTTTATCAGGATGACTAATTTACCTATATTTCTTCAAACCATTCTATTAAACCACACCTTTTTTCTTTGTCTTCTCACCATCTTAAGCTCAATATATAGACATAAAAGGCTTGATCTTTATAAAACTTCCCTACCCTTTTCATGACCATTTAATTATCTCTGGATATCAATAAGATCAGATATAATCCTGGTTACAATATCACTCTTTCTAGATAACCTATTCTTGTGAAGGATTTATAGATTTGGGCTTTTGCTACCTGTGCGCTTACATTTAGAGCTGTAATTGGTTTGTGTACACTGCACTGTCTTCCCACATTGTAAGAATCCCAGCCATCTGGACTTGCAAATTTAATTCTGATCTAGTTAATACCACTTCTATTTTATTTTTATTCATTTTAGTTTTCCCTGTCGGAATTTCTTTAGACACTGCTTTTCCTTTCTGAGCTCAGCCACAATGCAGGCAAGTCCTCTTCCAAGTCTCCTTGTATGGCTTGGCACGCTCAGCCTGCTCTGAGGTTTCTCTCACGTGTCTTGGGCAGCAGGTAAACTGCAGGACATGTGCACTCTCTACTGCTCCTCACAGTCCCAACTCCTTCCCCACCCTGGCAGGAAGGTCTTCTCCTTCCAGGATGCCTGTAGAGGGGTTCACTGCTGGATTTCTTCTGACCAGATCTCAAGGGCAGTAGCTAGGGGTCTGCACTGGTGGGAAGAACTGGTCTTGCTCCCAGGGTTGGCATGAAGCCTTTGTGGCATGCTGCTTTGACCATGTCAGGCTTTCCACAGGTCTCCTTGCTGGCTCCATGCTTTTTAACTAGGGGAAGCTTCACATCTCAGGCTCAGGGAATTCTATTTGCCCTGGACCAAAACTGTGCTGGAACCATGCTAACAATTCAACAGCAAAGTTAAATTGTCTTAAATAGAAGTGTTTGCCTGCTTAACATACTACAATAAACACAATCACATCACAGATGCTCTGGCTTTTAGCTTATAGCAGTTATTTGGCACCGGAAGTAACAGGTTACTCAAATCTAGTATTGCACTATTCAAGGTGTGCACCTAGAAGTTTCCACTGCTTTAGATAAACTATTTTCAAACCACAAATTTACCTAAGCTGGACAAATATTTTGAAGGACTACACCTCAGGAGTCAGGATTCTTACCTTTGATTAACTTGTCATACTGCTCTTTTGTTTCCAAATACACCTCTTCAAACTGAAAAAGGAGTGAGAACAGTGTCACACTGCTGCATTTGAACATTTTTCTTCTGTTAAGTGATAGCATATAACCAATGCACAAGTCACTGAGTCAAGCAAAAGGTAATGGGCCAGATCTGCAAACACACTTTTGGGGTACAGATGTCCTGAGGATCCCCCACACGCCCTAACAGCTGATGGAGAGCAGAAGCAGGGCCTGCCCACTTCTGCATCAGGGCACTAATTCAGAAATAACCCAAGACCAAGCAGAAACAGAGTACAGGCATCTACAGAAACAAGACAGGTTGGAGCCAGTGCCAAGGGAAGCACAAGGTACATCAAATATTTCTAACCCCACCCCAGCTTACACACATGGTAACTACAAGCGTAATAGGACCGAGTTAAGGAGGTTTAGTACAGCTACAGAACTTACGATTAATAAAGGTCATTTAAATAAATCCCCATTTTGTTCCATTACGATTAATTACTTCAGGAGATTGATACTACTTCTAATAAACTCTGTATGCTAATGAGTTTTGCATCCCAAGTATCAACCATGGAACAAGGTAGACAAACACGTGGTGCCACTGGACAAATGAATTTAGCCACCCTCTTGCAATTTTTATCCTCCACATGCATGTTAAATTGTCCCTCATTAAGGAAAGTTGAGAACACCAGTCTGTAATGCTCTACTGAAAATGCCAACCAACCTCCACACCAGCTGCTGCCAACAGCCATCGTATGGGCTCCATCCGGCCCCTTCCATTCAAGTAGGTAAGCCTGGGCTTCCCAGACATGTTTCTGAGCTCCTGGTTCCCTGAAAGATAAGCAGAAAACAGTATCTCATAAAACAGCTATGAGCACCATTATTTTGAGGGGAGATAGCACCTTTTATTTGCACTATGCCTGCTGAAGTTTAAGCTTCATTTGGTTCAAAACATAAAATGAGAGACAGACCAGTGACACCACACAGCCAGTGCCAGGAAAGGAATGATTTGTGAATCTGTAAAGCCTTCCCCAGTGCTGCCAGGGAGGTTTCTTATGAATGCAAGCAAACACAGACATGTTTAAACAAGTGGTACAAGTCCCTAGCTACAGGGGGAACACTGCTGTCTATGAAGACAATTACACAAAGCCACTGCAAATCCTACCACATCCTCAGGGTTATTCACTTAGCCTCACTGCCATCATCATTGGAAAGATGAAAAGAAGGAAAGAAAAACCATGTTTTACCAGTAAGCTGAAATTTGTCTTGCTTTGTTTGCCATATGTGCACTTTGCAACTTCACATGCAGTCCATTTCTTTCCTCAAATGGGGGTGAACAAATTGATGATATTCCCTTTTTTGTTTGCCATATGTGCACTTTGCAACTTCACATGCAGTCCATTTCTTTCCTCAAATGGGGGTGAACAAATTGATGATATTCCCTTTATTCCATGAAACAGGATGAGCTTCTTCGGCCATCCTGCATGGCTACAGCGCGTTTTCTTGCTGCTTATGGCAGCCTTGAGGTGTCCCTTGAAGCCAGATGCAGAACCTAGCTGCACTGGCTTCAGGTGCCCTCAGAAGTATGCCCCAGGGCACTGCAGGGGCCCTGCATGTCCAGGGGACTGGCACATCGAGGCTGTCGATGCTTTGCTGTAAGTGCGCCTCTCCCAGAGCACGCGGCAGAGACAGCACGTTTGTACCGAGCTGTTCTGATGCGCCGGGACAACAGCTGGACTGGCAGTGCTCACACATGAGCAGAATGATTTCTGCACCCAGGCCTTAATTCCTCTGTGCTCCATGCCCTAATTACTAAAAGAACACAACTAGCATCCCCCTTCACAAACATACTTGTATCATACACTGATGATAGGAAAGGAAAAAACCCTTTAAAATAGATATCCTAAAGGCCTCACTTAAAAAAATTTACAGATGACTCCAGCTTTCCCAGAGTTAAAAGCCAAAGCTGCAACATTACATCTGTCACACCTTGCATCCACTTGACATTTCTTATTTGAATCAGGCTCAGTACATTCTAGTGATATGTTTTCTTCAAGTCACAGTGCTTTGTAGGTGTACTTAAAATAAAGTACATTTGGAACATATTTTGCCAAAAATTGAGTTGAAAAAACAAGGTTGAGGGTTCTCCCTTGAGCAATTCCAGTAAGAATTGGGTCATGTTACTAGAATAAATAGGGATATTTTGGGTAATTTAGTAAACATAATCCAAATACACATTAAGGAAAAAAGTACGTTCAGTTTTAAATTGTGAATAGCTGTTCCTAATTACAATGTTTGGCTCTAGGGACAGCGTTTTATTAGTTTCTGCACCTTGAGTGACTACTTTTCACTGTAGAGAAGCTTATCAGCGTAGTTCACAACAACTAGCTAGTGCTTCTTTCATTATCATACTTTTTAGCTATGTTGCATCTGTATCATTTCAACACACATTGCCCCAACTTGTAATGCACAGAAACTTACAGTAAATAAGACTTTTCCTTTAACGAAAAAACCAACAACTGAAATATCAAGTGTATGAAACTCAATCCTCCTGGAAACATTATCTTTTGTATGCAGAAGAAGAGTAGAAGGAGTAAGAAGCCTCGGGTATAATTTTATTATTTTACATCAACAAAAGATTCTATGTGGCATTAAACTATGCGAGAAGAGCAATGACAAACATAGAATTAAAGCTTGTCAAAAGATCCTTTTTTTTTAAATTAAAAATCACTCTGTTAGCTCCGAGTGGATTTTAGTTACCTTAAGCTTCCAACACAGAAAACCCCCCCACAAAAAAAACAAAACCAAAAAACCCCAAACAAAAAACCACAAACAAACAAAAAAACCTCTAAAAAAACCCTCTTGGCTTTTGGTTAAAAGTTGCCTCAATCTTTAGATCCACCAAATGCATCTCCACTGACTGTACAGGGACCTGACACCTGTAGCTCACATACAGGTACTTTCAGTTAGTGGGCCTGGACCTGAGTCTTGTCCAGTGGGCTCAGTTTAGTTGCTCATTCCCCTGTGAGTACTGACACCTGAGATTCCCTAAAGATCAGGAGATACAACCCTCAATGTACTAGAAACTGGGCAACTTCTACCTTAAGTAAGCACACCTATTCACCCAGGCTCTCAACACCTTTTGCATTTATTTGGGGAAAGATACAGCCTACAGAGCCAAGGCCTAAGGATTTTGCTCAGACCTCCACTATTTTTCTAGTTTTACTAAAAGCCTTTCGGGATGTACTGTTTAAAAAAGTTGATCCATTTTTGATAGAATATGTTGATGCTTTATTAGTAGCCAAGTAATCTTGTACCGCTGTCACCCATTCCTTACTGTTTGCATTAAAAATGGTCATTGGACCTTTCTATATAAGTTACAATTTGTGTAAGAGAAGCATAGAATATCTGTGTTACATTCTTCAGCAAGAATGAGTAGCTATTATCTGAGAATCATACTAAAATAATTCAAAACCTTCCAAGACCACCTACTCAAAACGAACACTTTTCAGGGGCTGTAGGATTCTGCCACCCCTGGACATCTCTTTCAAGGAAATAGAAAAACCCAGTACTGATAACCTAAGATGATATAGAACCCATTCACTGGGCAACACACAAGGTAGATATTCAAGATTCTGAAGCTAGCTGCACTTGCCCTGGGACTGCCAGACTCTGGTAAACCTTTTACCTTGTTTGCACAAGAAGGGCAAGGAACAGCCTTTGGGATAGTAACTAACATGCTGAATCCCACTACACTACTCCTTTCATCCGGGAAGGAATGACATCACAGCTGTCTAGTAACCACCCATGAAGCCTAAAAGGCTCAAGCAGATTTAACAGATGTGCTGTTTCTAAATCCCAGTCTGGAATTGTTATTTGTGGGTGGTCATATTATCTGAGCAGCAACTGGAATACAGGTTATTGAATAACTACTGTGTATGAAGCAGTGGAAGCTTCACCATTCAGTCCAAAGCTGAGCACACAAGCAGCTGAATTAATTGCATTAACAAAGGCCTATCAGCTGTTCCAAAAAGAGACTGTACATATTTATGCTGATTCTCAATATGTATTTGGAGTATGCCATGCTACTGGGCAGCTATGGAAGCTGTGTGGATTTATGACTTCTAGTGGAAGTAAAATATCAAATGCTCCATGAATTACTGAACTGTTAAAGCTGTACAAATGCCAGAGAAATGTACTATCATTCATCAGCCAGCCCATAGAGCAGAAGGACAAAAAAGAGATAGGAAATGGTCTAACAGATATTGCACAACAGCAGTACAAACCACCTGGCTTACAAGCAGTCCAATGATCCGACCTGGTGTTGCTTGCTCCTGAAAAGCTATGTCTGACTGCTCCTGCTGAAGAAAATTGACTCCTGCAAAAGCTACAAACAGCCAAATGTCCAGGGAATGCAGAGAACAGACATGGAAAACCTTCTAATTTTACTTAAGTAATACCTGGTTCCCACAGCCAAAATACATCACTACTCAGGGCACTTGGGGACTACTGTACTAACCCAGACACTGCTGAAGAACTGGTTCAGGTAATGAATTTATGCTGCAGTCAAATAAGTAATCACATCTCACATATACTACCTAGCAAAGACCTCAACACAAAACTTGACTATATACTTCTTTTTAAATTGTTTTTGTCTAAAATCCATATTTCTATCCCATTTCCTATTGCCTCATGAGCCTTAGCAATATACCTGTCCGGAACTTCTGTGAGCATGCATCTCAGGGATGCAAGAACAATTTAAGAGATCATTGTCTTCCAGAAACAGCAGCACTCAGCTTGAAGTGCTCTTTAGCCCTGGAGCTGGGATCAGAGCCCAGCATATCCCACGGGCCAGCTTTCCTGCTCCAACCTCTAAGAAACCAGCACAGTGCTAGAGGCTTGCACTTTGCCCCCTCGGCTGTTTCATGGCTGTCCCGGTCAGTTCTCAACTGCACCACAGGATTAACTTCCTGGTTAAAACACATCTTTTTTAGCATTTTCTCTCCTGCAGCTCCCAGCTGGTGAATAACTATCAAGCCATTTTTAGTCTACCTGGCACACGGACAGACTAGGGAGAAAAGAGAATTTACATTACACCAGCAGATGCCCTAAAAAACTTAGAAGTAGTTTTACTTAAAATAGTCATGCGAACGCTTTAAGGAAAAAGGCATTTATAAGTTCTTACTTACCTTCTGACCTTAACTCACACTCCACCCAGCACAGGCAGGTTCCCCAGGGCTGTTTAAACTCTGCAGCTTGGGGGAGTTTCCAGCCATACCCAATTAGAAAAAACAAACCTCCCAATGAAAACAAACCTCCCAATGCTCTTAAACTGACACTATCCAGCTTAAAGATGTACGGCTCTGAAAATTGACACCCAAGGCAGAGACAGTCTTTGTTTGCTGCTTTGACTATACCATGACAGTAACCTCATAGTTTCTATGGCAGCCATCTATTTGAACTGTTCTCTTGGAATTTTGGGGACATTTTACCCAAATACAACAGCAAGACATTTAAAAACACTGAGAAAATGATAGATTTTTTTTTTCTGGGTCATATTTAAGGTAATAGTAATCATTTAAAGAAAAACCACTTAAGTTTCTAGGCTTATTTAATTATTTAGCAGGTTTTTATTTTTGTTGCTGTATGGCATAGAAAAGTAACCCAAAGTATGGGATAACAGCACTCAATTACTTTGAAATACAGTATCAAGCCTACTTGGTATAAAAAATAGATGAGCCATTTATGTCACAACTCAGCCTATGTCTCAAGGCAATAGCATTAATTTTTGAAATTGAATGTATATGGCTAATACTCAGAGATGAAATAAACTATTATTTTCTTACCCATGAGAAGAAACTGTTTCAGCTTTTCTATCTGTATTTCACCTAAAAATCCCCAAACTGAAAGTGGATGTGAACAGACACAAGGATGGCATAGCAAATGGAAAATGGGATTTGGGTGCTAAGATAAGGTTCCTTCCTCTAGCACAGACCCATATGTGATGTTGGGGATTGCTTTACACCCTTGCAGTAGACATCAGTACAACTAATCTGAAGGTCTGTTCACAGAACCCACACTGTTACCGAAACTGTATTTGTCTGTCTAAAGCCATGACTGTACTAACACAGCATCTCACTATGGGTAATCTCAGGAAAAAAGTCTCCAGGTAACTTTTTCCTCAGTTGGAGTTTTGTAATGGTTTCTCTGCCTGGAAATTGCTGGCAGTCTCTTCTAGAGGATGCACTTCCCCTAGAGGCTTCCTGCAGGTTTGTAATTTATGTGCTTCAGAGATTGACGCTGTCAGCAAAACCCAACTGTATGGTGCTTCTTTACACTTTGCCTAATTCTAGCTCTCTCTTTTAAGTTCATAATGTACTGAGTGAAGCGTAACATTAAATGCATGTTTCTGTATTTTTTCTATGTCAAACCCTGTTACTATCAGGCTACCCTACAGAAAATTCCTAAATAGGGGTCAGAAGTCCAGCAGAGGCCCAGAACAGTTCCCAGCTGGCAGCATAGGTACCCTATTTTGGACAGTCTGAACAACGTGTAAATGCATGCCGTACCAAGCATGGGCATGATGATCCCCATGTGCCTGAACCAGTAATGCAGATGTGGCCACAGTAGGAATGCGGCACATACCCAGATGGCTGAGTAAGAAAGGAGCATTTGTTTATACCTATCCATGATGGCAGTATTGAATCAAGATTATTCTATTCCTGCTTTTGAGGTCTTTGATACTGGCACGCACCTGAGTGCAAGAGTTGGTTCAGGAACAGAGACCACCGAAGGGCATGCATATAACTCTAGTCTCTTTGTCCTCTCTGTAGTCTCAGATGCTGCCAAGGACAGCAGTAGAAGGCAAAGAATGGGAGAGGTCCCTAATTTAAGGCTCATGGATGACTGAATGGTCAAGCAAAGCATTCTGATGCTTTTTGGATTTGCTGAATATGGCCACATCCAGATTTGACTGTTGTTCCCCTTCTACACATTCCTGTTTCACAGAAAGACTTTCCCCCTTTTTCTCTTTTTATTTTGCTTCCAGCACCGCCTTTCATAATGTAATTACAAAGCTCCTTTGGAATCTGAAGGTAATCATATCAATGAGATTGCTGCTATCTATAACTTGAATAGGTGTTCTGTAAACTTCTAGAGTAGAAAAGAAAAGAAGTTTCTTTTACACATGATTAGTTAAGCCACACCCAGGAGTATTCAGGCAGCAGGCATGGGGCCCAGGTGCCACTTAAGTGATCTGGGGTTGGGCAAAGGCAGATTTTAACTAGTGAGTATACCATGCCCTGGCATGTCACCTTCCCACTGTGCTCTGTGGACACACTTCCTTGTGCAGTAGATGAGGCAATTTCCAAGTCTTCTCAAAATGTATCTACCTGCAATCCTCACAAAACAATAAGCAGCTGGCTTGGGGGACGATGCCTGATTGCAGCATCCTCTCAGTGGTGGGCACAGGGTACATCACTGACTGCCACCAAAGAATTAAACACAGAAGGGGAGGAGGATTCTCCCCATGCTGCTTATTGCACTCCTAAACTGAGGACAACACCACTGTGATAAAAATAATTAGAGTTCACATGAATAGTTAAAACAAGTCATGCATCACTTAAGCCTACAGTTGCTGCAAACCTTCAGTGACTGCTCTGGTTCTGTGCAGGAAGCTTTACTGACTGCCCAAAGCAAGGTTAACCAAGACTGTAGTCACCCTCACACATATTTCTCAAAGCTCTTTGGCTCTCAGCTGGACCACTTGCACAGGAAAGTTTGAAAACAATAACCCTAATTCTGATTTACACCTACTGTAGTGCTGTGAGGAGGGTTTAAATGGAGAGCTGGTTTTCAGTACATTGTTATTTGGATTGTTTAGTCTTTATTGATCTAACTATCTCAACATGGTCAAAGGGCTGATTTATCAAGGCACGAGATAGGCAAGATCAAGGTTTCAAAACCAACTGAAACATACCTTTAGAAGTACAAATTTCATTGTGAAATATGTAACTTAAATAGCTCATGTATTATAATTACTTCATTTTTTGATAGAAACTTGTGTAAGTGTATGTTTCCTCTATTTGGTATCTGTTATGTTCTGGGAGTCTTTCTAGGACTCTCACTTTATGTGCATTATTACAACTATAACTACTAATAATCTAAACTTAGGTTTAAAGAATCTTTTTATTTTCTACTACTAAGAATAGGGGTGGGAAAAGCTTTAATCAAGCCAACAAAAGCCTGTGAAATCAGGCTTCATTAGATGGTGGCTCAGGGCTGATGATGAGGGAGGAGGCAATTTCCTAAGAGCAGATGGTACAAGTTCAGAGAAAAGCAGATGCAAGTTAGATGCTACAAGCCTACAAGGCAAGGTATAAAACCATACAGTGATCAATACTGGGATAACCTGCCTTTCGAAGTTTAATCTTTTTTGCACCAGAAAGCTGCTTAGCCTCTAAATGTTCAATATCTTTCAAGATTTCACAGTGTTCATTATAGCCTTCATAATACTTTCATCCATTTAAATTCCTGGCCTCAATGACATCCTTGAACAATGAGATCCACTGTCTTGTTGTGAAAATGTTGCTTTTCATTGCTTTTATTACAAGATGGGGGAGATGAAAGCCCTTCTCTCTTACTGAAATCACATGCATAAAAAATAATTTATCTCATAATTTTTGTAACTAATTGATCTGTAGTTCACTTCTCACATGCATTTCTCAGCTCTGCTTTTTCCTCTTCTATTCTTTGTATTTTACTCCATTGGCTGTACTTCCCAATTCTCTCTTGATTACATCTGCATTTTGTAAGAGTGCAAGAAACTGCCAAGCATTTTGTCCTCCTCAAAACTTGAAATGAATATGTGTGTATAACTATTTGATTTAATTTCCCGAGGAAAGGAAACTTAGAGAGAATGAAGGGCACTTTCTCTTCTACCATCAGAATAGCTCCCATGAATTGCTGGACTTTTGTCCACAGAAGTTTGACAGGTATGAGAGATTGTAACCAGCTTAATTCAAGAGGAAAAATGTTTACAGGAATTAAAAAACTAAGGACTTTTCTGATTTTTGCTCCAGAAAAGAGTGGATGAAGTTATTAACAACCTAAACCGTCATTTCAGGTCTATTCCTGCATCCTTAGTCAGTTCTGTAAGTTGCACATGTACAACAGTTTTTACATTTCCATAAAAACTACAAATGAAAAAATATCAGATATGGTACAAGATACATAAAAAGTGAGGGGAAAGAAAAGTGCATTGGGTCAGATATAAACCTGCATGTGCTTTTGTTCCCTTGTTCTCAAGAGGAAGTTCTTAATTCAAGTTTGATAATGGAATAGGAATCTGGCTCATCTTGCCCCACTAGTTAGCAGCACTATAGACCTCAGCACGCAGTTCACAAAGGCAACAGCTCCCTTACACATACGGAAGCCTCTTCTCATCAGCCTGCATGGTGAGAGGCTAAACTGCATGTATGTACACAGAGACCTGAACTGTCCTTACCATAACACGAATATTGAAAGATGACTTTGGTGTGCTTCAGAACCATACTGAAACTGTCTATGGTCTTTATATACAAGGTAATTAAATTGTAATAATGAAATACCCTGTGTACACTCATGTTAGAAAAGTGTTAGTGGGGATATGTTTCACTTCTGAATGTGGAGATGCCTTATCTATATTGGAATGAGCAGAAAAGACACAACACTCTTTGGGGCCCAATCCTCTGTAGTTCAGTTGTCTGTTTTGAAGAGACATCCCTCCTGCTTCAAGGAGAGCCAAGACACCATCCAACTAGTGAAGTCTTACTCTGTCTTTAGAGTAAAAATGACCCCCAGATCCTGGAGATACACGTTCTCCAGCCTCAGCCCTACACTGCCTTCATTTTAGCAACTGCTACTATTAGCAGAAAAGCACCATGGCACTAGAAAAATAGTCTGCTTGAACTCTTGGTACTCTGAAAAGTATGAGAGTTGCACTGCTTATTTCAAAGCTGTCTGTGTGCAACCCATTCTGAACTCTCTCAGAAATAATTGTTCAAATTAGATTTTCAAAGGAATCCAGAAGAGTTGTCTCCCAGATCACCCCTTGACTAACGTTCTTCTGCAGCAAAACTGTCTGCTGAATAATAGCAAGAGTTAAACATGGTAACTACTTCATTGAAAAAGCAATTGGAAAGATATTCTCTTCTAACTAATGTGTAACCAAGTAGGTTGGCAAGGTTGGGGCTGGGGTCATACCTACTAAGGCTGGGGTCATACGTACTAAGCTCTGGCATCTGAGGCTGAACCATGAGGTGAAGCTCCTTTTTGCTTGCCACAAAGGCTAACATTCCATTCCATCTTCTCTTGGATGACCTTTCCAGGTATGAGATTAAATGGTATTGCTGTACGGTTGAAATTGGTCTTAAATGGAAAGTAGTAGTTGTAGGGTAAGCAACACAAATCTGCAGCTCAACTAGAAAATTATCCCCAGTTCTCCATTAGGATTAAGTGATGCCTATAGATAGGTAGTTCTTGGGTCAATGTCAGAGTCAGACATACAATGCTATTTTTAAATTTCCACTATACACCAAGGTCACGTTAGAATTTTCAGATGCCAGTGGCACACTGGGAGCTGGCATATGGCTGATTATCCACCATGGTCTTCAGCTCCTCTGCCTCTGAGTTCCTGCTTCTCACATCAGTGGGAATTTAGGCAAAGTGTATTTAACAAGACAAAATGCCTCTGGTTTATTAATTCCTGGTATGCATACTGATTCAGATCACTGAGTTTCAACTTCCCTACCTATTGTCACTTTATTTTATTTACTATGTTGAGTGTGCTAATTTTTCTTATAGCCCTTTGATAAAAATACGAAATAGTGAAGTGCCAAGGATCTAGTTACTCTCTTCACCTACCGAATACGTAGCTGCAGAGGGGCCAGGACCAGAGGACCATGGTGAAAGTAGAAGAGACAGCAGGCACAGGCTGCAGCACGAGAAATTCCAACAGACATCAGCACTGAAACAAAGCCTGGAATGGGCTGCTGGAAATGTGTATATATGCTTTTCTCCGTTCCGCACTCCAAGGTGGCTTGTAGACATGCTTCCAGTCAGCTCCTCAGAGGTTAACCATGATTTACAGAGAAACTGCATTCTGATAATATTATTTGTTGCCACTGACTTCAAAAGTAGTCACACGTTACAAACGAGCATCTGGTGCTTCGAGGTTTGAAGTTACTGCACCAAGGTCTGTCCTTCAGGTCCCTCCCACGGAGGGTGTACTTTTCGGGCTCTGTGGCTGAGGACGGCTCCGGGATGCACCGCCTCCCTCCCGCCGGCCCCCACCGAGGCACCTGCCGAAAGCGCAGGGCCCCACCTGCGGGCAGGAAAAGCAATAGCAGGCTGATTGCATGCCCAGAGCTACAGAGCTGTTGAAAGGGCGCCCGGGGACACGCCGTGGAGTTGCCTACGTCTCAAATTTTCCCCAGCAGCAAATAAAATAGCCTTTCTTAGGAGCAAGATTGGGGTTTAACGAAAATTCCGAATTTCGGGTTCCGAGTGCTGCCTCCTGAGAACTCCTCTGCACCAGCAGTGCCCAGGCGCCCTGGTATCCAGGTCCTACATGCCTCTGGAACGCGAACTTCTCTCCTCTTGGACCTCCAAGCTGTGGGCCACCACCAGCAGGTCCCAGTGATCCCCACGACCCGCTTGGAAACCCCCTGAGGGACCAGCTTATTAAAAGCAGACACGGCTGTACGGGGCGTTGGCTCCAGCGGGGGCTCCGTGAGGGGAGGCCGGGCTGCGCCAGCCGGCCCCAGCCGGTTCCAGCCGGATCCAACCACCCACCGCAGGGCGCGGCTGAGCCCACGGCCGGGGCGGCCCTGGGGAATGTGTTTAAGAAGGGGCAAAACACTGCACGGCACAGAGCCAGGAGAAAACAGCGAGGAAAATGCTCTGCGCACGAGGAGAAGGAGGGGAGAAGGCTGAGGAGTCAGGAATGAAGGAGAGAAGTTGAGCCTGGGAAGAAGAGGAGTGGGAGGAAGGTGTTCAAGTTTTTCATTTTCTTTCTCATCTCGAGATGAAGTTATTTGGTAATAAAGAAATTTCCCCCAGATTAAGTCTATTTTGCCTATGGTGGCAATTGGCAAGTGATACTAAACATAGGAATATCTGTCAGGTGCCTGCTAGAAGCAGTGTTAGGAGTCCTCCAGTCAGTTGACCTGGCTAGTTTTCCCTGAATTTGGTGTCTTGCTATTTTTTTGGTTAGTGTTGCTACAGTCAGGTGTGAAGAAGTGCCACAAGAAGCATGCAGGAGACTTGAAAAATTCCTATGAATAGCTGATGCTTCTTTTGCACGTTCAGATGTGCTCACCCAAATAGTAAAGTTCCATTGGAATTAACTGCAATATACCAAAACACCAGCAAGCACAATGCAGAGTAAAGATCCCGTACAGTCATCGGAAACCATAGTGTGTACCAAAGCGAGTATCTGGTACTCGCTATTAAATCAGTGATAATTACCCTAGTGTTTTCAATGGAAATGAACTTGTCATTCCACTGGCAGAGAGTGTTTTAAACCAAAAATGGTTATCTAGGATCACAACCCTTACCTCCACTAAACATAATTTACTTGGCTATCCAAATGATGCTTCAGGCTGATTTGTACATAAATAGGTCTTACCAGAGCAAGAGTTGAAGAAAACCCTAAGTCCTTCTTGGAGAACACATCAAAACTGCCTATCTAACACCTAAGTGCTTTGTGACAGTTAAGAGTGAAACAAATCCTGAGGTTATTACGCATTCTTAAATAATTTTTAGCCAGGAATTATTGGGCTGACAACATTGAGAGACATTGGACAAACAGCAACAAACATCTGTGCATTTTACCTGTTTACTACTGTCTTGAAGGCTGGTAACAGAACTGAAGAGCTTTGATGTGTTGTAAAAGCAATACTGAAGTCAGCTCCCACCCTAAATAATTACTGCTAGACTGCTTACCAGGAATCAAGATTGCTCAGTAAAAAAAAATATTTTGTAAAATACATATATTTAAGCTGATTTCATCCCTAGTTTGCCCAAAATATGGAAGATCACAATAATAGCCTGTAAACCTGCTGCTCTTTATAGGTTAGAAAGTAAACTGACAAACCTGTGTGGGAATATCAAAGTAAGAAGGTTATCAGACAAGGTTAACCCACAGCACTGTGTCACACCATGTAGCCCTGCCACCACAGCATGAGCAAACATGACTGTAGATTTTGTATGGACAAGTCCACACGATGTATAAACACTTTTAAAGTGTCTTAATTTCAAAACAAATCTATAAGATGAGTAAAAATAATGAAACAAAATAGAAGTTCTCATTAACAATTTACTGGAATATCAGGAAATGAACCATCAGTGGGGCCAGACTGGAGCATTGCAGGGTATGTCTACATTAGTGGTCTGAAACAGGATGATGTTTTAAAAATTACTGTCTTAACTGTACTTTGGCTGCTATCACAGTGTGATCTTGGGGTGTACAAACTGGATTCTTTCTGGATGAAATTAAACTGAAAAATGTGCTCCAAGAGTGCACCAAGTGCTGTTTAAGTGCCATTCCATCCACACGATCACTCTTGAGCTATGCTGAAGTTAACCGTGTTCCAAACACATACAGTGTTGATGACAAGGCTTCAGTACCAATTGTTCTTCTGCTCACATTCATTGCTGCTGTACCATTCTGTTGACTAAAAGGCAGAGGCACCTCCTACATCTGCTGCATCTTTTCTTATGGACCTCTTGAACAGCTTTACATCACAACTTTCCTCCTATTGTGGAGAAAAAGTTCACTTAGCAAGGAATGATGATCAACAACTACAGGGTTTTCCAAACTTTTCTACTGAACTAATCTGAGATTTAATGAAGGACTGAACTGTAATTGCAATTGACATTACAGTAGCTAATGAACTACTGTAGGTCAATACAAACTTTGTATACCTGGCGATGAGGAAAAAGTGTTTGTAGCACTGAAAACTTCGATCATGCTGAAGCTGGGGAGTCTGACGAGCTCTCAAGTGGGCAACTTGTTCATCAAATATCAGATGAGTATACTTACTACATCCCAGTGTCAAGCAGCATTGTATTTCTCAACCCACAGCTAACACAGGAACAAACCAGTGCCATTAGCGATTGAGCACAAGTCTTTTCTTGTAAGCAATGTCATTACTGTAGAACTATAAATAACAAATACGAAATCCCAAAATAGCATCCTGCAGAGCAGCTTTTCAGAACCTAAGTGCCATTTGTTGAAGTGTTTAAAACAATTTTAAATTCCTTTGTCTAGCTGTCTGTGGAAACCATAGAGTTTAAAAAAAAGAGGAAAAGAAACAACAGTTTGAGTTTGGTTAGTACTAGATAGGAGCTGTATCAGATTTGTGTGATGGTTTATTACCTATTTTTCACACCTCCATTCTCTTGTTCATAAACACAAACAAAATACACCTTTCCATGGGGTGCATGGGTTAACAAGGACCCTCCTCATATCAAATATAAAGAATTTATGCTACAAGAAAAGTAAAAATGATGTTTGCAAGCCCCAACCTTCATTCATGAGACAAGGACAATGTGACTACATAAAAAATTTATTTGATTAGTACAGGTCCTCTAGATGCAACAGTTAAACAAAGACGTCATTTGGCAGTCAGTTTATTTCCTAATTCATTCTAAGTGCAGCTTAGTTATAAAGACACAGCATTGACATTTCAGACAAGTCACTGATGTCCAGTAGAACCAGCAGGAGAAAGACCTCACTCCAACTGTCTTTAAAAACTACTTGTTTCATTTGCCAACAGTGCTATTAAAGAACAATAAAGGCCTACATTGGAAGCAATCATCATATAAAAATCTGATCTAGCTCTAGAAAAAAGTCCTCAGAAATAGCACAACTTGCTGAAGCTATCAGTCAGCAACTCATATTTCTCTTTTTTGCTATTCCACAAAGTCTCTAGGAGGACAGTGTGTGCTTGCTGCTATTTCACTTGCCTAAGTTACCAGGCAATCTCGAGATGAAGGAAAGAGAAAATAGGCTAATATTGAAGTGTTGTAGAAGATACATGCCTACTGTATTTTGTGTGAGGGCACAACCTCCTGCCCATTGAAACATGTCTCGAACACCCCTTTGCCTTCCTTCACAGCATAACTGGACATGTGCAATCTGGCAGTTCTCTTACAGCCTGCAGCCAGGCAAACTAATTTGCTTTTAGATCATAATACATGCGGAGAACTCTCCTGACAGTCTCCACATATTTTTCATCAGGAACAGGTTTCCTCTGGCTTCCTGGCTCAAGAAATTTCTTGATTGTGGGGATGCCACTTATCCTTGCTTTAAATGCCTAAAAGGTAAACAGTAAGTACATGGTATTTAAAGAACAGAAAGTAACACAAGAAAAACCCCTATTTTACTGATTTATGTAACATCCTTTAACAAGCTGTATGTGGAGACGAGACAGGAAATATGGTTTTAACCGTGGATGAATTTTACTCCCTCTCACTTCAACCTTTTTATTTTCCACAGTAACAAATCAGCCCTCTGTCTTGTATTGATACGGGATGAAGTGTTAACACCTGTGGTTTCTGATAGGTACAATACTCAGATCAGTTCTCGTGATCCAAAAATATCTTCCACCTAACGATATCACAGAACTGGTGAGGAGAGGCAAAAAAAGAGAGGGTGCATTTCTTCCCACGTGTACAGGGGTTACTGCAGAAAATAACGGTTTCTTTAGTTGAAACATCTTCCAAGGCTCTTCCTGAAGCAGGAAGAACAAGACTGGAATGAAAAAGTAACAAGTGTTTTGTGGAATTATTTACACATGACAGACTTTGAAATATCATTTATTACATTTACAGCCATATGAGCATCTTGTTAGTGCAAGGTACCTGTAACTGAGGAAAGCCTGAGAGCACATCTGACTTTTTCTCTTCTACCATTAAAATGGCTTCAAGAAGATGAACATCAGCCCAGCTAAAATTGTTGCCAACAAGGAAGTCCTGCCCGTGGTCTTTCAAAACCTAGAAATGTCATCGATGAAAATACTCAGGTGCAGATCACCAGCTGAAGTTCACGTTTTCAAAATGCACAGGCACACCTTCTTTGACAATACTACTCCTTTTCACCCTTCTCTCCCATGCAGCTAACAGGCTGAACAGGCGACATGCCAGCAGTGACTGATCATTTTACAGCAGAAATCTAGAATCCCAGGGTTTCTCTTACCTATCCTTTCTTCCTGTAGCCCTAGGTAACCCTGTGTACTGGACTACAGGGTTAGATACCTTCTTGGTATTCACACCTTTCAAGTCTAATTTATCTGGAACTTTTCTATATGTCGTTACAGCTTCAGTAGGAAAATAGAGTGTGTAAAAGAGAGATGATCAGCCTAAAGCATTGGGGCTAAGATGCAACAAGTGGAATACAGGGCAGAACGCACCCTGGCAACCACCTACAGGAGACCTGGCAAAGTGGAAAACTGTCTTTTCTTTAGTCTTTAAAATAGAGAAGGAGCTATTCCTGCTAGGTCATCCTGTCCATGCATATTAATTTCCATTGAGAGTACCTCTTGGATCCTATCTCTCAAATTATCAGTCAGAAAAACACCAAGATTCCAGTATGTCTAGAAGTCAGCAGTGACTTTATGGTGTATTAGGGTGTTTAAAAAACCCAACAAGATGTATTTGAAATGTTAAACAAGACAATTAGCACTGCTTTGCAATGCAAATTACTGTGGTGGGTTGATCCTGGCTGGGCACCAGGTGCCCATCAAAGCTGCTCTATAACTCTCTTCCTCATCTGGACACGGGGAAGAAAATACTTTGAAAGGCTCTTGGGTTGACCCGCCCCAACTTGTCTGATACTGCTCTGACCCACCTCCAGCCAACAGACAGTATGGATGTCCCGGTGTAAAGTACTGCACTGACACTTTTGCTTCTGGTTGTGGTGAAATATCAGTATTCCCACTGTTACCCCTCCAGAATCAGGGAAGAAAATGGTCCTCCTACGTACCTTTTCATATACTGGGAAATACCTGCTTGTTGCCTTTTGAACTATAAAAGCACGTTGTTTCTCTTTATCCTCCACCGATAAGAAAGGGAACATCAAAATGAAGCCCATAAGGTCATCAGTTCCTCCAACATACATATCAATCCTTAAAACCAAAGCAAATGAAAACGTTAAATAGAAGGCACCTTCACAAGCAGAATTACCTTATATTTGTTTTAGGATAGTAAAAATTGAATTTCACATCCCCCTATGGTGGTGCATTCCCCCTCCCTCCTTTCCAGGCTGCAGTGTGATCTGAAAAATGCTTTTTAAAGTGATCTCAAACACACTCATTCGTGACACCCCCTCGTGGAAATTATTTCTGCAATTAAAAGAACATGTCACAGTCTGAGTTTTACTTGTATTTGTAGTGGTTTTGGCTCTTTACTTGATTCGTTGTGCAGGTTTAAACAGGATTGCGTAGAGGTTAAGAGTGTAACTCTGGTGTTACAGATCACAATCACCGAAGAAACACACAGCACCACAAGGAGTCATTCCCAGCTGACCTAATTGTCTGGATGTATCCCACCTTCAGAATTTCATCCTAAGTCCAAGTAGTGCCAAATAGATAGATAATAGGGTTGGAAGTCTGAAGCATACCAGGTTCTTCATCCAGCTAAATGATCAGTACAGCAGTTCTTCATATTGTCTCTTTCCCAGTGCTACGAGAGCAGGTTTTGTACTGCAGATGGACATTTAAAATGCTACATACTGAGACAGCCCAATCATACTTCTTTTTTCACAGACACAACATCAAGATGTAGTTTCATATGGATGTAATTTCAGATGAAACCAATAGTTTTTCAACAGCTTTTAGCTGTTCTTTCCTCAGCTCCCAAAGATCTAAACCACACACTTACTACAGTGCAGTGGGACATCCTGCAACCACACATAATGTCAATGATAGCTCTTACTTTGCAGTCCAAAGTTAGAAATTACCCATTCCTTTCCAGAGTTTTCTGTTTACAAAAGTAGTTCAGCATCTACATGCCAGTCACCTCTCAAATACCTGTGTCAGGCTGTATTAATTGTTCACTAAGGCACAATAAACCCCTGACTCAAATATTTTTATGTGAGAAGTAACTGTGGCCTCTCAGGCTAACTGCAAGTTGCGTATCACTGAGGCCCACAGGTGATTCTGTGTGTGTGTGACTATGCAATTGATTTTTGATGCATCTGAGCTACTATACTAAATTCAAGAAGAGTAATACTGTTACATACAAGGCTCTTTCCTTCAGGTCCTTCCCATAGAGGTTGTACTTCGCTGCAATGTAGCTCAGGATGGCTCTGGTCTGCACCATCCTCATCCCATCAATCTCCACCATGGGCACTTGCTGAAACAGCAGGGATCCACCTAAAAGGAAAGACACACGTTATTTGACTGATGTAGTAACTGCATGTCAGATTTCTTGCTGTCTTCAAAGGATCATTGCTTTTATGGTGAGCTTGCTGTGGGTAGTCACTGTATTAAACTGGAGTTCTTCCCTGCAAAGAGTAAATTACAGTGGTGCAGACAAATTAAACTGAAAACCACAATTATTGTGCGTTACCATCCTTCCTTTAAAAGAATTTCACTGTAGTTGCAGTCAGGACTGTGTACAGCAGCTTTTAAAATGAAATTGAAGTGCAGTGGAGACAATCACACTAAACATCTCAACTGAGTAAAAAGTGTCTAGTTCTAAACAATGTAAAAAAATTCTGTTCCATTATTCAAACACTATTCAAAGCAAATGTTAGATTCACAGACTTCTCTCTTATGACCAATCTTTAAGCTATATCAGGACATAAAATGAAAATCTGGGATACATATTTTCTAGTTACTGAAGCCCATGGTTAAGTTTGTGGGATGCGTAGACAAATGGAGAATAGAAGAATCCGGAGGCTTGGCAAACCCTCTAGGCTGGAAAGATACTTAGTTTGCAATTTCATCTGTCCACATATGGAAAAAACCAGCCTCTACAGCTGCTCACAGCTCTGAGCTTAGTCCCATTTCTTCTGTGTGGAAAGGAAGTCACGTGCAGTCTTCAAAGACTTCACACATCTTCTCTAAGTCTGGTTACACTTTCCTTGAGGTTTCACATGGACTCACCTTGCAGGAGCTTCTCATAGTGCTCTCGAGTTTCCAAAAACTCTTCTTCAAACTGACAAAGGAGAGTGAGGAAGAAAAGAAAATAAGCATCTTTTTCACATTTCTAGAAGAGATAAACTTTTTAAGCACCATAAAAGGAAAAGAATACACATCATGGTTCCTTCCATTCCAGATGCAGCTCTAAGGGAGAACACACCAAGGACAGAAGTGCTGGCAAAATCTCCTGGACTGTCACACTTGATCAATGCTGCTAAGGGCAACCCTAGCAGAAGAACAGGCAGTAAGAACTGGAGTGAGGATGGTTTGTTTGGTATTGAACAGGCAACTTAATGTGAAACAATCAACAATACAGTCTAGGCAGTCCTTAAAATGCTTTCTGGAATGTGGAAAAAAGCTCTGCTGTGGGATATTTTGATTTTGGAGCTAGACAGGAACAAATTCTTTGGCAGTTAAAGCTTTTACAAAATAACGTACAAGTAGCAAGCCCTGCAGGAAGTTTAGTACAGTTGCATGTTTCAGACACTTGAAGATGAATTACTCACAAGATGAAAAACAAAAAGATACAGAATTGCTGGTGACCAGAGGGATGTAGTTATATTCAATATGGTTCAGGATGGCTGGTCCAATCAGTTTTACTTACAGAGAAACTGAGTTCAAGATTAAGACACCAAAGTTAGACATGTACATGTATGTGTTTGCATGTGCCATACATGTCTATGGTCAGTGCAGAACATGGAGACTAGAAAATGATTGATGTTACCAATCCCTAAATGCCTTGCTCAGTCAGCCTCTCTCATAACATCTGTGCCACTCATGTTAGTAATTAAGAGTTGCTATACTAGGGAAACCCCAGATGATCAGGCATATTAATACACTGCCAATGTTCAACCATAGCAAGTATGATCAGTCTAAAATTCAGAACCCAGGTTTCTGCTGATGAGAAGCTGAGAAAGGAATATTCCAAGGAAAAATGTAGTAATTGGTACTCATCAACAGCTCTTTTTCTAACTTAAAAAAAAAAAAGAAAAGAGAGAGGGACTTAAAACATAGGAACAAATGACGGAGGGAAGCAGACAGTTTTGTCTTCTGCAAGGCCTTCAAATAAAGACTGGTGGTCTTTTTAAAAAACTTGTATTCCTTGTCTCAGTACACAAATAACTGTACGTACTGTAACAGCTTACTGTATAAAAGAGGACACTCAGAGCAAATACTTGTCCTTTGTGTCCTCAAACTGTATTACCAGTTTACCACCAAGATGGATAGCAAACGAGTAAGTAAATTATACACCATCAGAAAAAAATATTTTAAAGTGGTATCTTCCTTCTCTGTTATACCCAAGTATTTTTCCTCCTCTGCAGAGATTTCTAATTTCCCCACACATGTGGGTCAATTTGCTCACTTCACCCTGCTAAGCTTCATCTAAATGATGCAAGACACAATGTATTTTGTGTTACAGCTTATTATGGAGGATGCAGGCAGTGGAGTGAAAAATAAAACAAAAATCTCTGTGTGAGCATTCAACTGAAAACAGAAAGACTAGAGAAAGTAAATTGCTGTTTTACTTGGCACAGATAACACTTGTTATGCCAGGAACACATCTATCAGCTCAGCAGCTCTGGGTCAGTGATCAAGGGCTTAATTAAGGATTAGACATTCTTGCGTTAAGCAAGAACCTGGTTTACAGTGTCACTGCTCAGAAGACATGTAACTTGAAGCCATGGTTTTGTGTGCCTGAAGTAAAAGTATTTAATTACACTGAGAAGCCAATGTTCATTTACTATTGCATCTCGGGATGCCTTTTCTTTTTTGACTAATAACATTGATAACAGTGATCTGCCTCAAAGACAAGCTTACCAATGTGCAGCTAGAAGTTAAAAACTCTAAAACAAACCTCGACCCCAGCTGCAGCCAACAACCAACGAATCGACTCCATCTTGCCTCTTCCATCAAAGTAGTAAAGTTTCGGTTTTCCGGACATGACTTCAAACTTCCTGTTATCTAAAATAGTTGTAAGAGATAGTATGTTAATAATGATCCAAAAATCTGATGGTAGCTGGAATAATTGTTCACAGGTTGCTCACAGAACAAAAATTTAAGTTAATTTTTGACAAAATATTTCAGCAAAGTTTCAGTCTAAACTGATTTGATTTTATTGCTGCACAGTCAAGTCAAACTATTTCATAGACTTTTCATCCCCCTGAAATTCAGGAAAAGTAAGCATAAAATTGCTAAGTAGGAGATAACAGAAAAAATAAAAGACCACCACTAAGAAAAACCCTTAAAACTTTTAGAAAATTTATGTTTTGGAACTAAAGTTACACAGACACCACTAAAAGCCAAGTCTTGATCAAAGTGAAGAGGCAGTAGACCGGGTTTCCAAAACTGGCAGACCTTGTATCGAGGTATTGAGGAATGCCAAAAGTATCTAAACATTAATTCTATACATGTTTAGGTGAAGCATGGGAATGCATTTTTAAGCCTCCCACTTCTTTTTCTAGCTGTGGTGATCCAGTGATCAGTAGAAACTTCAAAAGTATCGCAGTATGTGATCCAGGATCAGTAGAAACTTCAGAAGAATGGCCTGTTTCTTCTGTGAGAATCCAGATTAAAATACAGAGTTTCAGAGTGTTGCACTACTTACCCTTCTACAGGCTGCATTTCTTTCTAATAAGCCCTGTTGCTATGCAAAACTTTATAGACTTTTCAGATGATCAAATGCCGCTTTGCAAGCAGCATTTTAGTTATTCAATGACTTCATAAATGAGGCTATTAATTGTTATTTTTTGCAGAGACTGTTGTTTAGGCCTCAGCGGGAACTGGATTCCACTGGAGAGCCATAAGCCAAGAAGGCAATCAAATTTAATCATACTGGCATTTCATATGCAGAACTCCGTAACAGCAAGTCCTTGCTGCAAGTGAGAGCTGTCTTCCCTCTGTAAGGTGATTTCTTGTCCCTTCAATCCACAGTTCAAGTAATTCTGAAAAAGAGGCTGTTGGCATGCAAACAATAACCTCCAGTTTCCAGTGTTCCACGAGCTCCTTCATAAGCAGAAGGAAAAAAGACCTTGAGCACGCACAAAGTGATCTGCTTGTTAGCCAACAGGCATGAAAAGAGAACACAAAATACGAGACTGCATCAGAACATGGGAATTCAAACGAGCCAGGCTATTTGACCCACGCCTGCTCAGGGGCCTCTGACTGCTCTTAGGTTAAGTCACAGGGAACTAAAACACTGCCAAGTAGTATCTCTACAGTTGATAAACACAGCAATGAATTAGGAACACACAAAAAGATTGAAGAAAAGTATCACTGTGAACGAAACAAAAGATCAGAATGAAACAGGAGCTTCTTGTAATACAGCTACATTCACAGAAAAAGAAAAAAAGCCAAAGGTGATTTTTAACCCGTAGTTTAAAAAACTAAAGAAACAGAAGAGTCACTTTTCCTGAGTGCCACTTCCAGAGACCTGCTCTTAGCAGGCCACTGGACAGGTCACAGAACATAAGCAAGTCACGGATGCCCAGCACACCTCAATGCAGCAGAGGCAAAAGGAAGGTAAAGGCATGGTGGGTGCTTGTCTTGTAAATACCGGCGGATCAACAAGCTTTGAAATGAGCTGTAGCATCTTAGGTTCCTAAGACCAAGCCTACCATGCCATACTGGAAGAGAAGTCCAACTTGTGAACTAAAAGCTGATGGAAAGAGCACCCTGGTGATGGGTGAAGAGCTTCTCCCTTCTCCGCCCTTCATCAGAAGGAGGTAAAGTGGCAGTTGGCAGGCAGGAGCCGCAATTGCTGGTAGGTTGCTCTCCATTCCCCTCAGCCTGACACCTCCACAATAAAAGGGACTTTGGGAAAAATCTGCTCCCTTGCTGTGATTTATGAAGGCCATCTGGGCTAACAGGGGAAATGGAGGAACATGAGTATCAGTGCGAGAAGCGATCGCTCTCACGCTAGGAGAACACGGACCAGAAGAACATCGGTGAAGAGGGCCAGGGGATCAGCTGTGCCTCGCTCGTCCCGCAGATCCAGGACTCCAGGACCCGATTTTCACTGCCTGCATTCAGCAGCCCAACAGCGGTGCCACTCTGCACCCGCAACACCAACGCGGGGGCACGTCCCGTGCTCAGCGTGTGACAGGCAGCAGCCCCCGGGGCCATCAGCTCCCACCCCTCTCGGGACAAGCTTTTGGCAGACACGAGATGACGAGCGGTCCGTGTTGTGACACGGGGAGCCCCTGACCGGGAGCGGATCCACGGCTCAGGCGTGAGCCCGGCACAGACTGCCGGCTCCCCGCCTCACCTCAGCCAAGCAAGCTACGGGCACTGGTTGGCGGGGGAAACGGAGAAATCCCAGGGCCCCACATTACTCACACACACGGAGGGTTAACGCGGTGATGCCTAGCGAGCACAGGGCGCCCCAGCGCACAGCACTGCCGCCTTCCCCGCCTGTAGCCGCGATCGCTGCCGGGCCCTCCCCGCCCAGGACACGGGGCGGCGACGAGCGGAACAGTCACCAATAAGAAGCCTCATATTTGCATGTTTCGCAAAGCCTTCTGAGAAGAACTCTCACCCCAAAGAATTTCCCTGGAACTTTTAAACTGGGTTCGGAACTGTTTTCTCTCGGAAGGTTTTCTTTCTGCAAAATGATGATTCCATACACTGTGCCAGTGAATTCTCGGCAGCAGTCACACACCGTGAGGTAAAGAGAACCATGGCTATTGAGGTATAAATAACTGTGTGTGCGTATTTTATGCCTGGATGTGAGGGCGATCTGGCTGCGACATCTGTCACCCCATTGATCGCCAGGGTTGATTCGGCTGATCTGGCTGGCTAGGCGGGTGTCCCCTTCCTCCCTCAACGCTCCATGTGCGTCCCTCCCGAAGCTGCGCGCTCGGTCGAAGAGGACGACCTCCCCGATAGAGACGGTACCGTTCATCGGTCAAGGGTATACGGTAGCTGCGCTCCCCTGCTAGAACCTCCAAACAAGCTCAAGGTCCATTTGTAGGAGAACGTAGGGTAGTCAAGCTTCCAAGACTGCAGACACATCCAAGTGAGGCGCTGCATGGGGCAGTCTGCCATTGTTTTGCGCCTCATCCGCACCTCCCTCGCAGTGAGGGGGTGCATATACAAATCCGGTACTTTATTTCACTTTGTCGCTTCTCCAACTTCAATTCCCCAGTCACTTATGAATATGTGGGCTCCGCACATGACACACACCCACACCCCCCGGGTAGAATCAGAATCCTTGCACATGTAAATGTATTTTTCACCTAGTTCATCCCCTGTGCAAGTGGTTTTCAGCCCACTTAAAACAGCTAACAAAAGGACTGGGCTTCTGAGTTATAAACTGTCTTCAGCTTCTACTGCCTTGAAAGCCAGGGGAGAAGGCTAAAGAGGTGACACAAGACACTGAGAACAAGAATAGAATAGAATAGAATAGAATAGAATAGAATAGAATAGAATAGAATAGAATAGAATAGAATAGAATAGAATAGAATAGAATAGAATAGATTTTCCCTTGGGAGGGACTTAAAACAGTCTAGTTCAGCTGCCTGTCCTCCTGAAGTGTTATGAATGTTATAATTCTGTCTTGCAGGTAGTTTCAGAGGCGCTGACATCCAAGGAAGGACTCAGTGATCAGCTTTACATGGAGCTCACAGTATATTGCAGAAATTACATGCTTAGACTCGAACCATGTGGTCAGTGAATGTGCAGTGTCCCTCCAAGAAGGCTTATTAGAAAACTGAACCCCAACTACAAAAAACCAACCAAACAGAAGGCAAATTAAAGTGCTTTCATTAAAAACTGAATAAAAGAGCAGGTCCGTCAGTCAGCACTTCTTCCAAGAATAACTTTATTCTGGGCAGGACATTTGACACAGAAGGAATGAAAGAAGCATTTACAATGTTTCTGAACAAAAACACTGAATAAACAAGAACCATTATTTCTCCCCTCAATGACAATTCTACCCCCTGCTTCCATATTAAGTTCTAAAATGGTTTTTGTTATCATGTTTTCCTCCTCACATTATGGAACATCCGGCTCACATCAACAGCCATATCAGATACATGAACACCACAGGAGTGGGTTTTCTGGCTTTTGGTTTTTTTTTTTTGCTAACATCATGGCACTTCCACATTACTTTTAGGAAAATCTGGATTACTGAGGTGAATGATCCACTGTCAAGACTCCTTTATTTCCAATGGTCGTTATTATTGCATGTTATGCCTAAGCCTGAGAAAATGTAAACAGTACAATTCTAAAAACATTTTCCACAAAGATGCTGCTAAATATTAAAGCACAAGGTAGTAGGTTACATATCATAAATTCTCAGATATGCTGCTTGTCCAGATTTCAGTATATAAAGACCTCCATCTTTTCCATATCTGTATTGCACAGAGACAGCACAGTAAAATACATGAACTCACCTCTGTCCTACTCAAAACGAACTTTTCCAACTTCAGTAAGAATTTGCTTGAGTAAAGGATACAGCCATTATATATAGCTAATTTTCTGTCTCATTAAGTGAAAACTAGCAGTGATTTTGAATGCAAGATTATTAGCTTTTTTCCCCCAAAATAAAAGGCTTTAACTTAGGAAAGGAGGAGATATTAAAAAAAAAAAAGTACAACTTCTTTTTCTAATCTTTTTGATGGACTGACTAAAGCCTGAATGCTATAGTCAAAAAAATCACTGAAGGTCTGATAAAGGTTCAGAGATTACAGGCCAGGTTCAGATTCAGCCTCTGTTACTTGAATCTCACAGAGTTGTCCCCCTCCTTAGTGGAGAGACTCGGGTATCTCCAGAGTGTATGTTCCCAAATGAGACAGATTTCCTCTGAGATGATTCTCACTCACCAGGGGTGAGTCACCTCACAACAAAGGAGCTCAATGCTTAGGTATGATGAATCCAGGCCTCAGCCACCTGTTCTCATGACCTGTCTCCTTCCACTTGTAGGAAATAAGTGCACAAACCAGACTACTTAAATTGCTTACTTAGGTCTAGGGATACCAGGATAGGTTCAGGGTGCTCATTCTTAAGACAAATTACCTGGTGAGAAAATAAATTAAATGATATGTAGACATAAATACAGCTATTTATTTCCACCAAGAGAAACAACTATATTTCCAGTTCTAACACAAATATACATATTTCCCTTTCCACTTAGCCACAGACACCTATCAGTGTGTGCTTTAGAAATCAAATGGCTGCTTTACTTTATTGCTAAGCATTGGCATCACTGCTGTGGAAGCAGTTAGGTATGGTTTGGAGTTAGTACTTGTTATGCCCAGGTAACAGAGCAGCAGGACACAGATGTCTTTGGCATGTGTAATTCTTACATGCACACTTTTGCTCCCTCTTTGTCTTGTACTGTCTCACTGTGGGCTGAGCCCATAAAAGCAAGCAGTGACCGGTGCTCCTCATGGCTCCCCCTGTAGCACTGAGGCAGCAGCCTACCCCAGGGTACAGTTTCCTTGAAATCGCATACATTCTCCATGGGAAGCACTGAAAAGGCCAGAATCTGTTTTCAGTCTTGAGTCCACAGCAGCTGCCCCTTGTGTGTGCCAGCAGATCCCACGGAGAGGATCTCGCTGACACACAAGCCTTTCACTCAGTTCCTGTGAAATGGCTGGGAGCTGAGAACTGTGCCTGCTCTGATCCCTTTAGGGTAGATTTAAGTCTCATAAATAAACCGTTTGCCTCAGTTGATCACACAATGAGCTCAGAAAGATGAGCATTTCTGCACACTTCTGCAGGAAGATGCATTCTCTCAGCACACTTCGGCTTTGGCAGCACTGCTCCAGAACACAGCTATGGAAGGCATTCTCCCACAGCACTGAACAGTTTAATCTTTCTTCTGTAGAAGGAGGTGCAGGAACAGACAAATGCTGACTGTGATCTAAATTAATCTTCTGCTGATGGCTGGACTTTGACACTCCTCTCCAGAACAGAACTGGAACAGATTATGGGGCTACTTTCTTTTCTTTACAACTAGATATAAATCATACTCTCTTATAAACTGAGTTAAACTGCTCTTCAAAGAAAAGTATCAATTTCAGTGAAATCAACCACAGTTTCACAACATTTTCTTAACAGGACCACGTAAGATCCCATTTTTCCCTGTAGAGCCTCTGAGCCTAATTTATGAAAGCTGACATATTTTTCACATTGCAAACGAAGATGTATTGAGTGAAGAAGAACTGAGTATAAACGTAAGTAAGCTGAGACTGACTCATTTCCTCTGGGTTGTTTTGTTTTTTTATTTTTTTTCCTCTTAAGTGATTTAAAACAGTTGTGAAAAGTAAGTCAGCTGCATAGATCTTGTTCCCTTAAACACTGTTGCTGGCAAATCATTAATATTTTGTTACTCTGAAACCAGTTTTATTAATTTCATTAATTTACTATTAATTGTTAATACGGTCTTTAATATCTCTTCATATCTTACATTCACAACAAAAGAAAAAGAAGAAACAGAATCTGCTTTTTCTCCTTAGAAATCATAGGAACATTTAAATGAATTTAACAGAGGTAGGTCCACATTCTATTTCATAGTGAACAATGCCAAAGAACAACTGTAAAGCAGGAAAAAGGAACACTGTGTCAGAAAATGCATCTACAGAAGAATATTTACCCTTCACCAAACAAGAGTCCTCAGATTTGGTAAATTTGGATGGCAGTCCAACACAAAACCTTTTAAAGGCAAAAATAAATTTAAAAAAAGGTGCCTCTCACTGACATTCAGCAGTCTCTAAGTGACTGTAAAGGAGAGTGTCGACTGTTAAGTCACTCCTCTGATGTCAGCACGAAGCAAATGAGCATAGGACAACAGAAGTGTGGCACTGAGACATGGCATCACTGAAATTACACAGCCTCAATTAGCACATAAACTTTAGAAAATGTCTAATGAATGCCCCTTCCTCAGTACTTCTCCTTCACTGCAATATTGCACCACATTTTTTTAATCCACTTCTATAAAAAAGTTGAATCTAACAAAAAAGTTAAATTTTTAAAAGTTCATTATAAAAATTTGCTGTATAAAAATGCCAAATCCCCTAAGCCTTATATACAAAATGTATCACTTTTATGAAAATAACTGGACCCAAGTACATAACAAAACATTTTTATACAAAAGGTACAAGATTGCATTCAAATTAACGCAAATAAGTAAAAAACCCCTTCAAAATGTCTAATTCATGGAAGATCTGCTCTTTTAAATGTACAGGTATATAAACCAGTCTGAAATGGTCTCACGTTGGCCAGCATTTCCTGGGAAGCACGCACTGGTCAGAGAGTATTTGCACAGGTCACCGGTGAGCGCTGTACTTCGCAGACCAGTCAACGCGCCCGTGGATCGGCTCCGCTGCCGGTGGGAGAGGCATTAACCTCGGCGAGCTCTTGGTAGGTGAACTGAACGATGGCCATCCAAGTAGGGGTCTGACTGATGTCACAGGAGCAAAATCTAAAGGACAAAAAATTCTGTGATATAAAGGTTCAGTGAGAGCTATCCACACTGAACAACAACTGGGTGAAGGTCCAGTTACTTGTTCAGGAAATAAGCCTCCTTTTTTAACAGAGTTTGCTGATCTGAAACAATAGTGCATCCAATCCCTAAAACCTTAGCAAAGACTATTTACATCTCTGATTTGACAACTGTGAATTCTGTGCCAGCTCTCACACAAACCTCTAAGTCCCATTTAAGTAGGCTGTAGATAAACCCACATATTTAATAAACAAAAGTAAACATAAGCGAAATCCTTCTCCATATGAAGGAGAGGTTACAAACAATCCTTCCAGTCAGTCATATACTGACAAATAAAATAAAGCAAAGGTAAGTAGTTCAGTGCTGCATACACAGAGCATTACTGGTATACTGACCAAGGGACCGAGAGCGTTGGTACTGTACTTACCAGAGGCTGGATCCACAACTGGTGCTAACTGAACCCTCTGCCCAGCAGAACCTACTTCCTTCTTCAGAAATGAAGGGACATAAGCACTCGTTAGACTGCTTGATCCTATGGGCCCTGAAAGAAATGGCAAGGAACACCTGAACACAACGGATCTCCCATACTATCAACAGATGACAAAGGTGTGCCCTGAGGGGTCATGTTCAAGACCAAGCCTGATCATGGACTGATCAAAACAAGAACTTACTTAAAGACACTAGAAATCCACAGCTCCTATATACACACCTGCATTCAGGAGACTGTCAGCATCAGACTGCATTACAGATGAATGGGAAACAGTTACAAATTGTACCTGTCAGGGAGAATGGCAATTCTCCCTGACATCTCAGCTTTTTCAAGGTTTCTCTAAGCTTCCAAAACTTAGCATTCAGTTGGAATTATCTTGTTTGACTTGCAGCAACTATGTGCTAAGAATATATTGAATTTGATTTCTATGTAGTGAGTCTGGGGCTTTGGTGCTACATAAAGCTCTTACTGAAGCCCACGAGAGCACAACTTAAAAATCTGGTACAGATTCACATTTCAAATTTTGAAAGCCAGTTACAAAACTTGTCCCTAAGATGAGCAGCAACAGATTTGACTGACCTGTAGGATAAGCCAAAGAAATGGAACAAACAGTCTAGAGCTGTAGCGCAGATGGACACTAAACAAGATATCATGCACAGACCAGAGCCATTGCACACGTGCCTACACTGTACTAGAGCAGTGGCAAAACCTATTGTGGGAAATGATGGCAATAAATAAGAAAGAGAAAAATCTAATTACATCCTATGCTGCTATAAAAGACGCAAAAACTTCTAGAAGAGCGAGGAAGGAGACATGCTACATATATAAAGGTTCTCATGTAGTTTAGCTATTTACAGTGTCCTCCCATCATGAATCTTTAAAGAACGATTTTCTGATAAAATTACATCCAAAATTTTAAGTTGGGTTGTTTTTTTTTTTAACCTGAGTTTCTAGAGGCCCAAAATGTTTATCTGGGCCAAGATTCAACACAAACTTTGGCAATGAAATACTTCTAAAACAACATATGCACAAGAAGTATGGCACTGCAGAACTGTATCACATGAAAACCTGAGGCCACGGTTTAGAGAGGAAACACATAGATACAGTCTAGAAACATCAACATGTTCAAGTATATCTGACAAAATCTAATGTAATAATCTACAAATTAATTACTTCAACTCAAACAACAGTGATTAAATACCTGAAATACCAAATGCCAAAAAAAACCTGAAGAAGAAAAATTGAAGAATTTTGCTTTTTGTCTTGAGTTTTTAAAACTACAATTATTACATAATTTTAAACAACAGCAATTAAAAGACATAATGATAGGTTTTCTTTGCTTTGTTCATGTAACGAGACTGGTGTGTATGGCTAGTTCAATTTATACCGGCTTCCTCCTGTAATGGCAGCCATTTATGCACCAGGTGGACTGAAATAATTTGCAAACCATAAAATATGACTTAAAAAAAACTGAAGAGGGAAACTGAAAGCAAGATGAAGTATTTCAGGTTGAACAGACCTAAGCTGTCCAGCCTTCTGTGCATGGGATACTTCAGACTTGTGATGACTCATTAGAAGAAATGACTATGTTTCAGTTTAAGGCAGTCTCACAAAGAAGAGCGCTCATAACTGATTTTTACAAAGAAAAGACAGGGTAGCAGGTATCTTAGGAGCTGACAATGTTTTGGGAATGGATACCTCAAAAATACACCAGTGGGGAATTGCAGAGACATCATTTATTATCATTTCTCAGAGTCTTAGCACACGTTCTTACCTGAATTCATCCTGTTGGTAGTACTTCCTCCCAAACCGGAAGTTTTCCCAGACAAACCAGAAATGGGCCAGGGATGAGAGGGAACAGACTCTTTGTTTGAAGTGGAGACTGTGCTATTCCTTGTGCTTATTCCTATATTGCAAAAATTCAGATTACTTCATTAAAATCCCTGTTGCCACAGAGACCTGCATGCATTCCACCTGGTGCACAGTCTTAGAGCTGATGTCTGGTTCAACTTAGCCAAAACCTCTCCCTCTCAGTAACTCTCTGGGTCACTCCCTATCCTCTCATAATACAGGAATGCTATAATTAGCCACAGGCCCTAATCTGCAAACATCACAATGTAGGTAGCTCCACTAGCATCAATGGCTGCTTATATCACAGGACAGGATCCTTACATCAAGGCCTCAAACATTCTCAAGTCACAGAAGGTGAACCTTGCTATGTACATGAAATCTACGCTTCCTATAAAAGCCTAATGGCGACAGCAACACCTGAGAGGCAATAATGGCAATTTCATTTCTCATAGTACTTGTACTTGTCTCTGGTGTCTCTACTGAAACCACAGATTATCCCAACAGTTTGCAGTACAGTTCAGATGTCACCTATTATTTGTATTTAACATAGATCCCATATTTAAGCAGGGTACCTAACATTCAAGGATGCACTCACAGCTTATGATAAGGGTAAAGCAGGCTTGGGATCAATGTGTTTTACAACCTCCTCCAATAAAACAAGTTTTAGCTACCAAACTCTACCTGAGACAGTTTGAAAGTCAATTAATTGTTTCAGGAAGAAAAGACTGTGTTTGCTGTCACAATACCTTCTAGTTTACTTAATTAATTTTGAAGTATTAGGACTACAAGTGAATCAATACCTAACACTACCTTTATGAATTATGAGAAAGAATACACTTGTATTCAGCTCATTTTAAATACTAGCAGATATGTCGTCTGCCTCCTGTACTTCCTCCTACCCCAGCACTGGTCTCAGTATAGCAGAGGTTATAATGAAAACAAGCATGTAATTCTCTATAGAGACACGGATCTGCATTTTACTTAACTCCAAACTACAGCAAAGCATATTCCCACTAGTTACTGTTACTAGTTAGCCTGTTGTTCATGGTATTACACACCCATGAGGTGAACACATGGCACTTTCTTTTGCAGTCTAGAAGACCAGTCTTATACTTTTAGGGAGACAGGGAATAGTTTGGCACATGTACAGACATTTTCTAATGCACTTCCAAGTATAAAAGTATTCATCAGGAGGAAGAAGTACCAACAATCCCGTCCCTTTGTTTGTAAGCAGCACCTCTCAGCTGTTAGACTGCTGGAATGTAGTTTGTGTCATGGCCATCTACATTAGCAAAGCTCTTTCTCTCCTCATGTTCTTTAAGCAGTAGCCCTCCTCCACAAGGTCAACGGATAACAGCTAATGTACCGAAGACTATTTCATACTGCTGTTGGAATTGCAGGAAGAAAAGGAAAGTATTTAATACTAACCCGGTCGATACCTAGAATGGCTTAAGTAGTGTTGCTTTGCTGCAGAAACCCTCAATGTGGGAGAGTCCTGCCGCAGAAAGGTTGCATGGGAAGTTCGTGCATTGCTGCCAGAGCCTACAGCATCTGAAGGCTTCAGGTCCAAAATGCTTTCAAATCTGTAATTCAAAAATTGGTACACACAGCCAACTGTGAATAAACACATGCTATAAGAACTGGACTCTCTCAACTCCATCCCATCTCTGGGAATTATTTCCGTCTACTGTGTTTGCTACACCATAAGCACACAGACAACAGGGAATATTATCAACCCGAAATCATACAAGTGCCCCTGAAAATCAGATTTGTACTTCTAGTTCCGTTATATACTGCTTTTAAAGTTTTTATAAATCACTCAGTAGGTTTCTCTCATCTGTATACTATCTATGGAAACTGCAGCTTAGAGTTGTCCACAACAGTTTATATATGTGGAGTATGTCAAAATAGTCCACCTGTAAAATTGAAAGATTAACTTGGGGAGACTTAAGCCAATTTTTTCAGTGGGGGAAAAAAAAAAGAACACAAAATTGTATAGATATACTTCTCTATATACAAAGAAAGCATGAAGAGCAACACTACCAAGAAAGAGGAAGAGGCCAAAGAAACAGACCAAATAGCACATGCACATAAAAAACCCCTTACCTACAAAGAGTTTCATCATTCTGCCTCGTCTTGTTTTTCAAGTCCATTCTCGTGATGGAAGAGCTGAAATCAAGGTCTTCCAAGTCATCCCAGTCTTCAGAACTCTTAATTGTCCTGGGAAGATGTCCCCATCTTCGCCTAGGTTTTGGTTTAAGTTCACCATTTATATTCTCAGACCCAGCAGATGTTTTCTGTTATAAGGATTGAACAGAAACAAGCCCACATGCTTAGACCTTAAGCCAGGTGACAGGAACGAAGAGGATTTTTTTCCCCTCTATCTCAAAGAGTAATAGTGGTAATAGAGCTGCAACAACACAATCTTAATCTTCCATTTAATCTGCTAAGAACACAATCGTAGCCTGCCCACAGTATTACTTATCTTCTGCGTTTCATCCTGTAATAAAGTGTCTTGAACTGACAAAAGAAGAAATTTCTTAAGTCTCAATTCCAATTCTGTTCATGTTTCAGTATGCACCTCCCAAACCAGTACCTTATGCTCAATTTTTACTTCTAGACCCATGCTGGGAGTATGAAACTGCATGAACACTTATATTTCCACAAGCCTGTGTCTAGACACTTAAAAACTTTTTTTCTCCTAATTAAGGGCAGCAGAGGTACAAATTTCTGTCTCTTCAGCCATTCAGGCTCAGCAGTACATTTTGACCTTTTGTGACACTGGCCAGTACAGACACAACTTATGACTGATCCTTAGCAGCAGCATTCACACTGTCTGCTCTCATCATCTATCTTATGAATCCAGTCTCCTCATTAGTCAACAGAAAGGGTACATTCTCATGCTGAAAGAACAATCTGGTCTCCATGTCCAGTATGGAAGACCAAAGGGACTATTATTCCCAGTTAATAAACTGGATGCCTTAAATGGATGAAGGCAATAGCCTCCTTTCCCTTATTTCAATAATATTTAGCTTAATACTTTCTTCTCTGGCATCAATCCCATTAATATTTTGAACACTGTACATCCTTTTTACTCATATGAAATCAGTGTCATCCTGTAAGTGGTGCTTTTCAACAAAGGGAAGCACAAAATGAGAAACTCTAAAATGAGAAACTGACTTGCCTGTTTTACAACTGGATTTAGATTTCAATAGAGTAACTTCCAGTTTCTAGCAGAAAGTTGTAACCATTTTTTATTCTCACTCACTATCCTTTTAGTAAAGTACAAGAACCTTGAAAGAGAACAAGGAAAAGAAACACAAAGAAAAAAATCAGGCAGTATACCAGAAAGCTTATCTTATGCTAGATGAACCTTTACCTGCTGAGGAACCTTATTGTGAATTGCAGGCAGAAGAACCTGGTTAGACTTATCCTCCTGTAAGTAGTTGCTGTGCTCAGGCCCAGAGTTGTCTGTCTTACATGCATACACCACGTGCTGAGAAGACTGGCTTTGTTGAAAAGGCCTTGATGAAATTCGGGTATGAGGTTTCGGAGGGGGCTGTGCTGGGGGGACAGGCTTAATATGCAGAGACGATTTATTATGCAGTTCCTTTTGTTTTCCAAGTTCCTGAATGCCCAGGGCATGCCCAACCTGGAAGTATGAGTATCGAAGTGCCTAAAAAGTAATAAAGACGTTAGGCTTAGAAAACTAAAGTTTTTCATTTACCCCAGTCCCATGTGTCAGTACAAATTTAATTTCCTTTTTTTCTGGCATAGGAAACAGCAGAAGACCCACCTCCCAACACTAGATTCTAGTGAGCACAATCCACTTCAAAAAAATGCTACAATAGTAGAGAAGTTTCAAGAGATACTGAGTTACCAAATCCTCTGTGGACTAGTACAGAAGGAAAGGTTCTGCAGAATTAAGATATTTAACCAAGTATATGGCATCTAAAGGCATGTTTCATTACATGCTGTCTCTTCATGTGTGCATGTGCAAACACATCCCCCCCATCATTACAGACTCAGCCAGCAAAATTCAATGACCCCAAGAGACAGCTCATCTCTTCCATTCTCCATTTCCAAGATGGAATTAAGTGAAGGAAATACAACCCTTATGAAAATTAACCTCTATCTTTTCTGACAGACAAGTTAGTAAAAGTACTGGTGTCCTACTTTACAAGTAATTAAGGAGTTGACAGTAAAGGCAATTTGTACTGAAGGTCTAATTAAACCACAAAGGTTCAGCTATGGCCCTTGAAGTCAAGCCAGATTTGAACCCAGAATCACGTCTGTTTTCCAAAAGGTGCCCTGCTCATTTAATTGAGAACTATCCGAAAGCAGTGGCTACCACCACCTGTATGTGCAATACTGATGACTAGGGAAAGGCTTATGTACAGAATGTTGGAACATATCTGCAGTGCACTTCAGCTGAGGCTGCCAAGCAAAAGCTAGCATTATCCAGGCAACACTGGGCTGGAGGAACAGAGAGCAAGGTGGACTGACAGCTGGCTGAAAGGCCAGGCCCAAAGCATGGCGATCAGTGGAACCAAGTCTTGGCTGGAGACCAGGAAGTATCTGTGCTCCCCAGTATTGGGGCAAATACTGTTCAACACCTCCATTAGTGATGTCTCTGGCGGTGCAGAGTGCACCCTCAGGATGACACAAGTGGAAGAGGAGGCTGACAGACTGGTTGCTTGAGCCGCCATCCTGTGGGACTTGGGCAGGCTGGTGAAATGGGCTGACAGGAATCTCATCAAGTTAACAACTGTAAATACCTGCTCCTGGGAAGGAATAACCACATGCACCAGTACATGCTGGGGTCAAGCACCTGGAAAGCAGCTTTGCAGGAAAGGACCTGGTAGACACCAAGTTGAACATGGATGATCTACCAAATACGCCCTTGCTGCAAGTAAGACTAACTCCTGGGCTGCCTGAGCAGGAGTGTTGCCAGCAGGGCGAGAGTGGTGATCCCTCCCCTCTGCTCAGCACAGGTGAGGCCATGCCTGGACTGCTGTGTCCAGTTTTTGCTTCCCCAGCAGAAGAGAGAGATGGACATAATGGAGAGAGTCCAGCAAAGGGCCACAAAGGTGATTAAAGGACTGGAGCACCTCACATATGAGGAAAGACAGAGAGCTGGGACTGTTCAGCCTGGAGAAGAGAAGGCTCTTGACGATCTTATCAAAGTATGCAAAATAACAGAAGGGAAAGTGCAAAGAAGATGGAGCGAGTATCTTTTCAGGGGTGCCCAGTGACAGAAACTGAAACACAGGAAGCTCCCTCTGTACATCAAGAAACACTTTTGCACTCTGAGACTAACTGAGCACTGGCACAGGTTGCCTAGGGCAAGATGGTTAAACCAGATTCCAGTCATTCTGTGGCAAACAGCAAAGAACAGCATCACAGCCTTCAGCCATACATCCTACCTTCACTCTGTTGCTATTCACAGTGACTGGGTTACACTTAATTCAAGTGTATTTACATGCTGCAGTTTGATCATTGAGCACACACCCCAGGCAGTTGATGTTTCATGCAAAAGACTGATGACTCTCTCTTAGTTACCCCCCTTTTGTCTTGCAAATTGTTCTTGGATTCTTCTCTTCACCCTTCTAAGAACTGCACCCCTGAGCAACTGCTAAATGACTGTTCCTTGCAGTAAAAGAAAAAAATCACAAGCAGACATGAGAAAAAGGAAACAAAATCAAACCTGAGTAGCTGTTGGCCGCTTTTTGGGGTCCCACTGCAGCATGTCTCTCATGAGCTGCACTGCTTCACTGCTAGCATTAGGTATGAGAGTTTTCAGGTTGTTAGGTACACACTGAGGCCAGCGAAAATTCATGGAAGCTGAAAGTTGGTAGCCTTCAGGCCAGTCGTTCTGAAAGAATGAGATTTCCAAACACAAAAAAAGGTTAAGCTGTAAAGTATCAGTGCCTAAGCACTCTAGCATATATTCTACCAGTAACAGACTGTGTTCAGCTTGCTCTGCACTTCTATTGAAAATTTCACTAAAAATCTTCACCTCAAACCTCTGGTGAGAGGTGAGTCTTGCTGTACATCCAACAGAGTCAAGGGCACAAATGGAACCAGGAAATAGGAATCTTGCCATGATCCCAATTTTTAGCCTCTTAAACCATAGGTTTATATGCAATGTACAAGAGAAAATTTAATTCCCACCTAATGAAATCACAGTCTAAGGACTTCCTTTGCTGTTCAGGGGTCTGTTTCTCCTCGTCTATGTGTCAGCTTTTACAGCATATTACATAATGCTTACTGCACAGAAAATAAGTTTTAAGTTATTTTGTTGTATCAGATCAATACCATAAATTAGCAGTAAGCAGGAAAATTTATTATTTTTATGTTTACTGTTACTGTGCCATTGTGTATTGTAGAACAGCTCCAGGATTACTGCACTGTGGAACATCACTTCAGTTACCTTTTTTGGGGTCCCTAAGACTTGGCAAATTTTGAATATAGTATCAATTTCACTGGCGCCTGGGAAGAGAGGCCTCAGAGTGTAAACTTCTGCCATTATGCAACCAACAGCCCAAATGTCTATTGGAGAACTATAGCAGGTGGATCTCAGGAGGACTTCAGGAGCCCTGTACCTGTAAAGAAAAGAAAAGGAAATCCCAACAATCAACACAATTCAAACATACATGAAATCACTCACCTCTTCATTCTTTGCTATTAAGAGCAAACATCCTTTAAAAATCTCCTCTCCTCAGACTTTTTTCTTTTTTTGATTAATACTACATAAGCTTCTATAAATTTCTTATACCTTCCTGACAAGCAGCAATCCTAGCATGTTCCCACCTGCCTTACCCCACTTCCTCTCTGCTCCAGGGCTGCTGCTATCTGTAAACTGTCTTGCACTAACTGAACCTTTACAAATTATGCCAAGCTTAAATAAAAGTTTCATAAAGAAGAGGCATCAAGAGTGGTATAACAATCAGCACAAATTCAGTACTGTAGTACTTGGAAGTGTTGATTGCAAGTTCCTACAATGTAGCTGAGTACTCGCACTTACCATCTTGTGGATACATAATCAGTGTAAGGAGGTCGAGATCGGATTTCTCGGGCTAAGCCAAAATCTGCAATTTTCACAAGTTCTGGTCCCATGCAAAGTAGGTTTTCAGGTTTCAAGTCCCTGTGAAAGAACCCTGAAATTCAAATGAAATACTGATGTGGATTGCAATGTCACTCACAGCTGTATCCTTTATCTTCCAACTGGACTGTTTTGCTTTAGATCTTGGCACTGAAGCTGGAATAGCACCCCACAGAAATCAAAGACTTACGTTATCAGCAGAGCTGGTCAGTACAATGTTATTCAGTTAGACTATGAAAAACAGTATACACAAGTTGGCTATCTTGTGACAATTCAGAGCATTCAGTTAGAGAGCTCTCTTTCAAGTGACACTTCTCTAACATAAAAAAAAATGTACACCATTTTAGTGCTAGTTTCATTCTATTTGGAAACTGTCCAATGAAGTTATCAATCAATTACACAGAATATAAATTAAGCAGAATATAAATTAAAGCAGAATATGCTCAGCCACCTGGTGTTCTCTTGCACTTTGAACTTCTTTTTAAATCTGAGAGCATAATCTGCAAGCACTCAGCTACTCATCCTCATGTAAGAGGATCTCAGTGTTTTTAGTGCTCTCTGTATTCAGCAAAAACTGATCATGAATGTTTGGCAAGAGCTCTTCCAATACAAATAAGAGAAGAGGGCTGGAGTATCACTGACTACTGTCTCTGAAATTTGCTTCCATCATTAGCCTGGAAATCTTGTCCTAATGCTTCTTTCTTGCAAGCATCTGAAACCACCATTCCTATATACAGCTCCCTCTGTAGTACCTTATTGGAGCTCTTCAAGCTCCTTTTCAGAGACTCCAATATGCTTACTTTTTCCATGGCTTTGAATGTACTCCCACAGAGAATGGACTAAACATTCATATAGGATATGTCTACATTGTCCAGTGTTAACTAGATTAGCTTTTGTTTGTCAGATAGATGTGTAACAGCATTGAAGACATAGGGCTGTAGCTATCTACTAACCAGGAGACTGCATCCTTCCTAGGGATGTTCCATTGATGTTCTGGTGCCAGCTTGAGCTACTGCCTCTTTATGGAAGGTACTAGGCAGAGTAACCAAGGCTGTTCTCAGCATTTAGTACAATCACTTCTGTATTTTGCTGCACAGACACGCACCAACAGAATGCTTGTGAGGCAATTTATTTCATGACAAACTTGTAAAAAGAGCAATCAATTGTGTGCTCGAATATAGAAAGATGCTTAAGAGTTTGGATGGACAAAGAATGTAAAACATATACTTGACAAGCATTTCTATGCCATACAGGAGCAGAACAGAGAAATACAGAGAGGGGAAAAAAGTTAATGTGATTTTTTTCCAAAACTGTTGCAGAGACAATCTTGGGACACCCACTCTTACACTATGAGCCACAATACCATCACAATCATCCTGTCAGGCTTGCCAAGTATTTCCAGGTGTTTTTAACTACAGATTTCCAACATCTTGGCAGAAATATAAGTCTGGTGTGGCAGCAGGTCAGTGAAAAAGACAGTTAGTTTTGATATAGAACTGTTCAGTCTTCACAGCTATAGTAAGTTAAATACCAATAAAAGCTGTTCTGAAAGGCTGTGATCCATTTGACAATTCATTGAAAAAAGGCAGTTTAGATTTCTGCAAGTCAATCATAGTGTTTTTCTATTTTTACATATTATGTATGTCACTGAAACAGACTAGAATTTATAGTTTGGTTTCAGATGAGTATCCAAGACCCACTAGAAGAGTGAATAAAGCCATTAGCTTGAAAATATTTTGGAAAACACAGTTTTCCTTATCAGAAGGGATAACCCAGAGAGCTCCCCAGCAACCAACCCTACAGTGTATCTAGCAAACAGAATTGCAGAGGTCCCCAAGACACAGTGAGGAAGCTATCGTTAAAATATGGTGTTTGAGATTTTTTTTGTTAGTTAAGTAGGTCTTGTTACTACTGGCTGGTACACCAGCTTTAGCTTTTATCATAGTTGGAAAAATTATTGGAAGCCCATGTAACAAAAGCTGTTTGTCACTCAGACTCTATTACTTTAAATGTATCTTATAGAGAATGTGTGTTTTTATTGAGGTATTTGAGTGTACCTTGAGAAAAGTGTAATTTCTTCTTTATTCTCACTCTCAGGGGACCTCTAAATTTATCAAGAAATGTGTCCATTAACATCCAACAAGTTTGAGAATGGCCAGCTGCCAGACTGAGAAAGTGGAAATCTACAGACAAGGAACTGAGCAAACCTCCAGACTCAAGTATTAGGCAACTATAAAACACAGGTATTTTCATTAACCTGAATCTCTCATCTAGTGCTATTCTTTTGATCATTCCTTCTACTAAAGTTAGTAATGTAATTGCTATTATATTCATCAAAAAACTTACACAAACACTATCTGACTCTAATTCAGAATGTTTATAGCTAAAATGTAACCTACCATGCTTATGAATAAATGCAAGCCCTTGCAGGATCTGATACATAATATTCCTAACTGTAGACTCAGGGAACAGTTTGTTTCTGTGGAATAAAAGGGAATAAATAATATTAATGATTAAATTCACACATTAGCTTATGCTTTCTAATGAACCAAAGATAAAAGGTAGCAATGACAGTAAAACTGTTAGTCAGCTTTTCGTATTTGCCTACTATCTTTTTTAGTTACAGAAGAAATTCTTATTTCCTCTAGTAATTTCCTTTTGGCACAAATAACTAAGAATTAAGCAAATAAATCACGTTCTTAAAGATTTGACTTACACGATGTCTAACAAGTCCAAGGCCTAGCTAAATGGCACAGAATATGATGCACAGCATACTTTCAGAGATATCTGGGCTTTCTGTTTTCATAAGAAGGTAGGATATCCAGCACTTCTAAGAAATTCCTAAAGATAACTGGTTTCTGTTATAGACTTGACCCATTTCTTCAAAGTTCATTATTTCATGTAATTAAAAATCAGCATCCATATATATGTGCCCAGTTAAGTTAGAGTTTTCTATACCTGTGCATGCATAGTAAGTATTTTTATGCATAAAGAAGTATTTTATGTAGCATTCACATATTATAACAATAACCTTACTCGGTTAAATCAAGGAAGATTATTGTCATCTGCCAGGCTGATACTACGGTCCATAGAGAGAAACAATTCAAAGCAGGGAATTTTGCCCCCAGTTATCCTCTGGTGGATGTTATCATGGCCCAAAGGCTAAAATTAAGACTTTATGAAGGCTCCAGCAAATATCAAAAAGCTAGATTTTATTCAGAATGCTGACAAATGAAACAAGCAGTCTTTGGTCATGTCAGCTCAAATTGCAAGGAAAATAATTCCTGGAAACAATCCAAAATTTGACACCTCTTGATTACTGTTCCAACTACTTTTTCTTTATTCATTTATTTGAGGAAGCCATAAAAGAAGCAGTGGTGCTACCACTCTCTTATAAAAAAGCATGGTTGGAGTACTTACACAGAAATCAAAAGTTCTAGGTCCAATGCCTCCTCAGTGTGAGGGCTGTTAAAAGTCCACAGTTCCTATCTCTCAAAAGAACACCCAACTCACCTGCCACACTAATCTGGGACAAGACACTGGAAACTCTCACTAGACTGGCTGGGATATGCTCAAAGGTGACAGCCACAGCTCCCACTGCAGCCTGCAGCTTGAAGCTTACTGATCTAAGCCTAAACAAATGATCCAAAGTCCTTTGAACAGTAACAGGAGTGTTAAAAACACATTACACAAGTAATGAATTTATATCAGGAATGGGTGATGCTGTTACATACCTCTCTTTCATTAACTGATAAAGGTTTTCCTTCATGTATTCAAACACAAAATACAGATGATCATTTTCCCTGATAACTTCTTTCAGCTTTACCACATTGGCATGGTTTAATTTCTTCAAAGACTAGAAAGAGAAAATACAAACGGCATTTTATGAGGGTCTTAATATAGTTAAAAAGAAAAATAACCCCAACTTATTTCACTGTTGCAGAAGAATTAACTTCAAAATCTCCTTTTGTCTTAAATAATCAGACAGCTCTGAGAACAAAGGCCAGATCTCCAAGTATTACCACATACACATACAGTCTATGTAGTAATTTAATGCACTGGTCATTCAAAACCTAGTTATCTACTATCACTGTAAGCACCAAAATAATTGCATTTTCTCTGTAAGTAACTTCTTAATGGCAGAATTCACACTCTTCTTGCACCTGCACTGGTAACAGTCAGGTGAGAGTCAAGACTAAAAACAGCCCTGGAAAGTCTTCCTTACTGTACTGTGGTACTGTGGATTAACCTTTGTGGGCAGCTGAGCTTGTTCAGCCCTCCAAGTAGGATGGGGAAAATAATCAGAAGGGGAGAAAGTGAGACAACTCAAAGGCTGAAATACAGGGTTTAATGAGTAAAGCAAAAGCCAAGCATGCAAGCAAAGCAAAATACGGAATTCCTTCATTGCTTCCCATGGGCAGGCAGGTGCTCAGCCACCTCCAGTACAGCAGGGCTCAATCACATATAACAGTTACTTGGGAAATCAAATGCCATCACTCTGAAAGTCTCCTGCTTCCTCCTCCTTCTTGAGCTTTTGTTGCTCAACACAATGTCACATGGGATGTCCCTCTGGTCAGCTGGGGTCAGCTGTCCTGGCTGTGTCCCCTCCCAGCCTTTTGCCCACCTTCAGCCTACTCACTGACAGGGAGGCATGAAAAATAGAGAAGGCCTGAGGTTGTGAAAGGACTGCTCAACAATAACTAAAACATGCCTGTGCTGTCAAGACGGTTTTGGTCAGAAATCCAAAACACAGACTCACAGAAGCTGCTATGAAGACAAGTAACTCTACCCCAGCCAAAACTAGCATACTTGGGTCTTCTTTCTTTATATATACTTCCTTGGGGTTTTTTTTTTAGATTTTCAGTGTATCCAATGTTAATTTTTACATGGTATTGTAAGAAAAATGACCTAGTCCTCTGCATGTTTTCGGTGCTGACTATAAATTAAGGAGGTCCTTAAAGCACACCCGCAATGTTTTGTTGGCATCAGAATTCCACGTTAAATGTCTGCCCCCAAGGCAACTACAGAGAAACAATTGCACGTACAAAAGTTAATGCTGCGCAAAGGGCATGTGTTCTCAAGCTCTGAGAAACAAACACCGATCAGCTCCAGGTGTTGTGACAGGAAAGCTCTCACTCACACACCCCTCACTGCAAGGAGGAAGCAGCTCTCTACAATCAAATTATTTTTTTAAGACTACAGAATTTCAATAAGCATTTTTGTAAGACTACAGATGCTCCCTTCCAACGCAGAGTCAGGAAACAGAACTGTAATGTCATATGCCACAGCTCACATTGGGAGTAGCTTTTGACAGAAAAGTTGTGAAGAATTTGATGTAACCCCAAAATGTGACAGTGATCATCCAATTTGAAGTCAACCACTGAACAAAACAAGTACCTTAACCTCTCGAAGGTTCATGCATTCCTCCCAGGAATAAAACTTTCTCTTCATTCTACAAAAGTAGAGGGTAAAATAATGACTAATGCATTGAAAACATCAGCTGTTCTTAGAACCAAAAGTCTCAGTGCATCTTAACAACTCAGTTCTTCCACCAAAACAGAAGATGTTAGCTCTTTTGTAAAAAAACTTTACATCTCTAGACAATGTACACTCACATAGAATTACTAGAATACACACTCAAATACAATTACACTCAAATAGTAATTACTATTACACAGGATTGCATTTTTCCGTGTATATAGATATACAGCTTGCTGAAAATAATTCAGAGCCTTCAACAAGCCCAGGCATGCTATTTTTCTTTTTGGTATAACAATGTCATGGAGTAGAATCTAACTGTAAAAAGAACAAGGGTAGTTTTGACAGTTATGGACAACTCAGAGGAAGGTTTTGAAACAAATCGAATGAAGATCCAATCACTTCACTGGGTCTCCAATTTTATTATATTCTCCTTGCTCCTCTTGTCTATATTTTGATTTCTCCATAATTTTAGTATCTTGCTGTACTTTCACATTTTCCTTTGTCCACTGCTCCCCATGTTTCTCCTTCCCTCACAAGGTGCATCTATTATGCCAACTGCTTGTCAAATTCTGCTTTTCCCTTCAAGCTTAGAAGCATCTCTGCTCTAACAGAAACAAACTGTGTGGCAGTTTTCTCCTACGCGAGAATATAACCCTGAACACAGTATTTGTGTGTAACATATGGTCCTGAGTGTTGATACACATTTTGATTACCACTCAGTTCTTTGAGATGCAACTCTATGCTTTAGATAGGATGAAGGCTCACATATACATGCACAAAGAAGATCACAGATTAAAACTTACAAAAATGCTCAACTCTGTAGAGTCTGGATTTCAGAGGGAGTTAGGCACTCTCTGAAGACCTGAGCCTTTGCCTTTAATGATAATTCAGTATTACTTATTGTAGCAAGTTTCGAGTTTGAAATCAGCTCTTACAATTAGAGTAGTTTAAGAACTACAAGCCCTTCATGTCATTAAGGGGTCTGGATTTCTTTTTTTTGAGCAGTGTTTTTGCAGTTACTGTCTTGTGCACTCAGTTACCAGGCCACTTCTGTTTTTAATAAAGGACTGGTATTAACATGTAAGCTAAGAGAATACTTCTGGATTGTTCTGATTTTTCTGAGTTTCTCCCATGCTGCAAACTGAAAATCAAAGGTGCCTCTAGCAAGGTCTGATACAGGCAAAATACCCTCAGCACAGGGCATTTAGAAAGTTGATAAAGCCAGCTATTGACTGCTCATACAAAACAGCATTGTACTGAAAGCTTTTTTGACAAGTCTGTCCCTGGGTCATGGTTGGTATTTCAGGAAGGTGCCTGCAATGCTTTACAGCTGTCTCTTGCCATAGCTACGACAAATAAACCATTTACAAACTAATGTCAGTGCTGAAGCAGCAGAGAAAAATCAAATTAATTTCTCAAGGAATTTCAAGAAAATCTTAAGCTGAAAAGACCAACATGTATTAGCATAAAGGATACAGCTAATGGACAATGACATCCATTGTGTTAATTATCACTGAAATATTAATATTACACTGAAAATTAGACTACAAAATATATGCTCCATGTAAGCAGCAGCGAAAGGGCTATAGATTCCAAAGCAGCATTGCAGAATACTCTAAATAATACATAAAACATGTTTGACTGCATGTAGCAGCAGAGTGCTCTTATGATAAGCCTATATATCTCACCCTCTTTATCTTGTGCTGAGGCTTTGGAGGGTACAAGGAACTTGAGCTCTTCATGCTGCCCCAGTACAACGCCATACAAAAAACTGGCATGGAATGTGAAGTACTCAAACCCGCACGACCAAGTTGATGCAGACCTAGGAAGGAAAAACCTGGACTATCCGTTGTTAAGTAATGTATGAAAACACTTACTTTTTAATGGCTATTAGCTCTCCAGATTCAATGCTTCTCCCTAGGAGAACAGAGCCGTAGGTCCCATCACCAAGCTGTCTGATAGTTTTGTACCTATTCATGATGAGGATACTTTAGCTGCAAGCGCATTTCAGTCCTTAGCGTTTCTTGTGTTTTTTCTCCTCCGAGTGTAACCAGTTCTTTCTGTGGCAGCATAAATATAGAGCACTCAGGACAGTGTGAACAGTTGCAGGAATCATGTTTTCAAGACTTAGCCTTTGGTCTGAAAGCACAGAACATAATCCATTTGATTTCTGTACCCTTCTGAGACTGCTTGTTTGCAGACTCCACTCTCCTCTAAGAGGTCAGTCCTTCTTAGCCATACACAAACATTCATCTTGGTCTCTCACCAGAGAGAGCCAGCCTGTGTCTGGATGTAACTGGGTATGTTCCCAAAGCCACTTCTATGCCAAAGCTAAGGTACCTTACAGCAAGTTTGCAGGCAGCCCTAATGGGAGATACTATTATTAAAGTCAGAGGATAAAGTCTCACAGCCTGGAGAAAACAGTCTGCTATTAGAAAAAATGAAACTTTACAATACCATAGGAGAGGATCTGTCCTAGCCAAATTATTAGACATGTAAGTCACCATCTTACAAGTCACACTGCCATCAGTTAAACCAGTATCCTGTGTGATCAGCCATATACATTCCTTTAAACGAAGTGTTCAGAGGAAGAATATTACATTCATGTCAGGTAAGACCAAATGTATTTTACTACAGTAACTTTAAGCATGAATCAGTCACTAGAAGTAGTGGCTACACCAGATTATCTATCTGACCTTTTGCTGTGACACTGTATGAACAAAAAAATCATAGAATGGTTTGGGTTGGAAGACACCTTAAAAATCTTCTAGTTCCAACCCCTGTGACATGGGCAGAGACACCTTCCAGTACCCAGGTTGCTCAAAGCCTGACCCAGTCTGGCCTTGAATCCTTCCAGGGACAGGGCGTCCACAGAATCTCTGCTGGATAATAAAGCATAAAACTTCTTATGATTGTTGCTGGGATTTCCACCACTATAGTTTAGAAAAAATGTAATCTATTCTAAGTAAACTAACCATACATTTGAAATAAAACAGAATTCCCCTGCAATGAAGGTTTGGTCCCTGCATTCTCTTATTCTCCACCCCTTAAAAAGACAGCAGTATTCATGGCTTGTGACTTTTGCATTCTGTAACGTGTATTTTAACGACACTCTTTTTTTTTTTTTTTTGGTAGTAGCCTTATATCTCTCTTATTTCCCAAAGCCATATTACAATTTTAGAAGTAATGGAGTTACCTTACTGCAACTCTGAACTGACATCAGTGCAGAGCCACAATCCTGCAGATGCAAGATGTTAACATCCTTTGTTTTCTATCTTCTAAGCCTACTAGCCCTACTAATACTGATACAGGAACAAGGACCAGGAAATATTAAGTTAACAGACCTTTTGAAAATTTACCCATTGTGTAGCATATCTAAATCTATCTCAGACACTGGGTAGTGCCTCAGACAGGCAGGAGGAATGGCCCTTTAGCAGTACCTGTTTCTCTCCACACACTACTACAGAGAACCAGGACTGAGCACCTTACATAAGAGAACGAATCCCACATTTTGTACTGCTTGCCAAGGAACACAGAGACTGCCTGTAACAACAGCAGTTTGGAGTACCAGTTCCTTTTTGGCTGCTTTTCAGGCTGTGCACCTGAATAGCATAAAGCTAGGTTTAATGGTCTGCATCCAGGTTAAAAAGCTTTAACTTGGTTACTCCAGCTGGTCAGTGACTGGATGGCAACTCAGAAGCCTTTATTCAGATCCTTGGCAACAAAATTTCAAACAACAACAAAGCCTTGCATGTTCTCCTAGTCTGAAAATCTAAAATTTATTAATATCCAAACAATTTTATACAGTAATTTTAAATCAACACAGATAGGACTTGTGGACTTTCCAGCACATACTGCCCTAAGGACAGAGTTCTGAAACCATGATCCTAACAGATGTGATGTCTTACAATTCACAGACGATGCTGTCCCTGACTTACCATTCACATATCCCTTTCAGGGAACTGTGACTGAAGAGTGCAGGAGCACCCTTGCTTTATGTTTGATAACCACAGCAAAACTAAAGATGTGTAACACTACTAGCAATAATAACGAATGGCTGGATACATTGTTTGTCTAATGTCTCTTGAACAGACAAAGTGGTGAACCTAACTGCTTATTCCTTGCTGAGGATACTATTTTGAAGTCCCTCTCCTTTCCACAGCCACCAATTTTCACAAAACTTGTAGGAAATTATCTTTGCAATTCCACCTCTGGTATCAAATGTGACCAAAACAGACTAATCAAACTATTTTTGAAGAATAAAAGAGAGCGGAGCAAAAAAACAGAATAAAAAACCCCCAACAAGCAAAACCAACAACCCCCCAAAAACAACAATAAAACCCCCAAACACAAAACCAAACAAACAAAAAACCAAAACACACCAAAAAACCTCCCACCCAAATCAAACAAAAAAAGAACTAAACAAAAAACCAAAAAAAAACCCAACCCAAACCAAACCCCAGTCAGAAAACACAGATTTCACTGAGGAATGCATGTGAAAAAACTTGCCAGGATGCACAGAAGTTAGCCCAGAAGTTACCCAGCTCCTATGGAAGCACAAATCCACCTGTATGAAAACCCACTGACCAAAACTTAAATAAAGTCTTCTCTGGGTAACTCAATCAGCACCACTTCTACTTAATAGTGAAGTTGTTTTTAAAAATCTGCTTTACTTGGCCTTCAGACTGCTTTGCCTGAGTGCCACTGAAATCACTGAAAAGAGCATGAGTCTCCGAGAAGCATTCGGCAGAGATACAACACGTATAATCTAATTTAAAAGTACAATCTACAGAATTCACGTCGTTAGAGGATGCAAATATAAACTGTAAAAATATCTTGAAGTAAAAGGTGTGTTGATACTAAAGAGTAAAATGTAAATCCCTTATTTTCACCATATTTTAACACCGTGTTCAGACTCTACCTCACCTACAACTTCTTTCCCTGCAGAAATCAACCAGTAAAGCACTTCTAACAGCAAGCCTAATTCAACGTGTCGAGACTACCTTCTGACTAAGTACAACTCAAACCTACTATTTCGCTTATGAACCCTTTAAATACGTATCCACTCCTGTCTGAAGAGCTGAAGCGCCGAGAACTGAAAGCGAAACTGGCTCACTCTGCCACAGCTGAGAAACGCAGACAGTAAACAATCAGCATGTGGCTTTTAAAACTTGTCCTGTGCTCTAGCAATTACTCGAAGGTGTTACTAGCAGGAAGCGCTGAGAAAGGCGCAGTTCAAAGCCGTGGGTGTCCATGGGCGCGGTCCCAGCGGCCGCCCCGTTTGTTACAGAGGGCTCTGGGGTGCCCTATGAGCTGCACACCAGGGCAGGGACAGATGTGCGATGGCGAGTCCGCCACTCAGGCTAAGTTCCGGCCCCCGCCCGGCCTCCGCGCTGCGGTGGCGCCCGATCCCCAGCCTCGGCCCCTGTACACTCGAGTGCCCCCGCTCCCGTTCCTCGCTGTACGCGAACGCGGGTCCCCCGGCCCGCCGTGGCCGTGGCCGTGCC
>VZRQ01010869.1:56352-98093 GCA_013397975.1 Machaerirhynchus nigripectus
CCCGGCCCCCCGCACCCCCGGCCCGGCCCGCCGGGGCTCCCCGCGGGGGGACAGCGCCCCACGACTGCGGCCGGGGGCGCCGGGCCGGGCGCCCCGCAGAGGGGACGCTGAGCTGGGTTTTAACGGAAAAAAAAACAAAACACAAACCAAACCATCTCTGGATCATCTCTCCTATGAGATACTGTGGGAGCTGGGCCTGTTCAGTCTGCAGAAGACTGGGAGGAAATTTCGTTAATGCGTATAAATATCTCAAAGGTGGGTGCCAAGAAGATGGTGCCAGACTCTTTTCAATGGTGCCCCGTGACAGGACAAGGAGCAATGACCGTAAACTAAAACACATGAAGTTCCATTAACTGTGAGGAAGAACTTCTTTACATTGAGGGTGGCAGAGCACTGGAACAGGCTGCCCAGGGAGGTCATGGAGTCTCCCTCTGCGGAGACATTCAAAACCCACCCTGGACGTGTTCCTGTGTAAGCTGTTCGAGGTGATCCTGCCTTGGCAGGGGGCTTGGTCTAGATGATCTCCAGACGTCAGAGATCTTCTCCTTACCAACCCTAACAGTTCTGTGATTCTGTGAAAACAAAACACAGCCAACAAACAAAAACCCCACAATGATGATGGGTCTCTCTCACATCGTGGAGACGAATTTAAACAACAAGACTAGAACACAGAAATACCAAATTGTGAACAAATGGGAAGAATATTAACATTTTAAGTGCTGCTAAAGGGGCCTGTGCCTTCCTCACGCAAGCACCAGCAGCTCACCCTGGCTCTGGCAGGGTAAGCCTGAGACATACCAGGAATGGCAGAAAAACGAAAACAAGGAACAAAAAATTGTTCAAAACCAGTTGATCATGAGGACTGTAACAGTGATTCAGGAAGTCTCTGCTTCTTTTTATACTTCATCCCTTAGGTTTTAGATGTAAAGCATAGAGTTAATTCCCAGGGTATGGAAAGACAGGATGAGCTGGTGCTGCAGTTCAGGAGTACAGTGTAGGACAAGACACATTCATTTGCTAAAACAGGTGTGGGGAAAAACAAAGCTTTGGGGCTCCCTCCACCCCATCTAGTCAGAGGCTAATCTTTAGATTTACATAAATATAATAAAGACTCAAATTTCCTCCAACAGACAGGCATGAATCTCAGTGAAGCCAGTAGGAGCAGTGTACACTTAAATGCGATTTCTGCTTTAAGCCACCTGTATTATAGCCCACGCATGTAACCACGTATGAGCACGCAGCCCAGCAACAGTCAGGATGCCGTTTTTCTGTTGTTAGCAGCAAGGCTTCTTCCTCCCCAAAAGAATCATAGCATTATTTGGATTGGAAATTACCTTAAAAATCATCTAGTTTCAAGCCCCCTGCCATGGGCAGGGGCACTTTCCACTAGACCAGGTTGCTCAGACCCCTATCCAAACTGGCCTTGAACACTGCCACGGATGGGGGTAGCCACAGTTCTCAGAGCAACCTGTGCCAGTGCCTCACCGCCCTCACAGTAAAGGATTTTTTACTAATATCTAATGTTTAATATCTAAGAAGGGGGACACCCAGGCAGGAGAAAAGTAGCTTTGACTCCAACTCCAAACGAGAGGCAGCACTAACGATAACTAGTTGTAGCCACGGGCACCCCATCTCAAAACCTCAAATGGTCATGCTGTGTCATCTCAACTGCTCACACAGGGCCGACCAGCACGCCCGCAGCGCCCAGTCCCCCCTGCTCCCCACCACCTCCGGCTGCCCGCCCAGGGATCAGCGCCCGGCCTGTCGGGCAGCTCCCTTGCCTCTCACACTGTCCTCTCCACAGAGCAGCTCTACAGTCACCTGTATCTGAAACCACTGCTGACGCCGGCTCCCACAGCCCTTGCACCCCCATTTCCTGCTCCCGCTGCCCGAGCCTGAGCGCTCACCTACCCCTCCAGAGAAAACACACGCCGCCGCCGCCTCCTCCTCCTCCTCCTCCTGAAAACGCTCAGGGCAGCAGACATGCATAAAGGTTCACAGATCCATACACGTGTTCTTTTTCTGGAACAAAAAAAACTGTGATACGCTTTAAAAAAAATAGGTTTAGTCCAATTTTAAAAAACCTGACGAGGCGTGTGCTGACAGCAGGTGATAACTGTGCTCACTGAACTGGACGGGCAAATGACCAGGGCCACGAGATTCAATGGCCTCGGCCCCGCTGGTATCTCCGCAGCCGCGGCACTGAGCGCTCTCCCGTTACCCCGTCGGCAATTCGCCTGTGTCAGGACGCTGGCGTGACCGCAGTCACCACGGAAATCGCGGCTCCCCGACATCGCCGCTTTACCTCAGCTCCCGCCCCTAGGATCCCTCCTGCCGGAATTGCAGCTGGCGGAGACTACAGTTCCCGGCAGCCTTTGCTCCGCCGCCCTTCCCGTGGCGTGCCGCCGCGAACTACGCTCCCCAGCAGGCCTTGCCCCGCTCCGCTGCGGGCGGCAGAGGCGGCGCGGGCCGCGGTGCGTGCTGGGGCGGGGAGTCTGTGCGGTCGCGCGTCGTAGCGGCCCGCGCGGGAGGCGGCGCTCTGACCTGGCGGGTTCGCCCGGGCCGTGTCCCGCCGCTCGCGCCACCGGCCCCGCTCGCCGGGAAGATGGCTGCCGTCCGCAGGGCCCGTAGGGACTCCCGCTGCGTGGTGCGCTTCTCCGACCGAGAACTCTGCTAAGTGCCCCCCGCGGGCAGGGAGGACACACGGACCAAGCGGGGGGGGCAGAGCCCCCGGGACGGGACAGCGCCGCCCGAGCGTCGGCAGTATGGTGAGCGGGCCCGGGCGGCGGGGGCTCGGCCGCCGTACAGGGACGGCCGGGCGGCACCGGGACAAGGGGTGTGTGCGTGGGAGCGGCCCCCTGGCCGAATTGCTGACAGGCAGCCCTGCCCTCCCCGCCTGTCCGCCCCCGGGCACCGGGTGATGCTTGTGGGAAACATGCCGTGATCCCGCCCCACCGCGGCGAGACACGGCCGCCTCCCGCAGAGGATTTTGATTAGTGGGGCTGCTTGGTCCTGGAGCGATCTAGCTCTCCGTAGGAACGCGTGAACAAAATCCCTGTGTCATTATAGAGCAGCGTGCCCTTCCTTTCCCTTTCTTCCCTCAAAAATGTGGTGGGCTTAAAGTCACTCAGGAATTTAAAGGGCTCCGTGGGCCAGGGACTCGAGTTATTTGAGTTTTTTATTTAACATATCAGAAATACTCCTTGGTTCAGTATTGCTTTATTGACTGCGCCTCAATATGGATTCAAGTGTCCATGATGAGAACTCGATCATTCAAAGTTAAACCATTTATATCACATAGGAGCTCTTAAAATGTCTCACCACGGTTATAAACTCTTTATTTTTGAACACGGTGTTGCTTCTACCACATTTACAGAAAAATAGGGTGACTTTCTCCTTTTCTTGTAAAACCAAGAGGAATGTTAGCTGCAAGTCACTGTTTTCGCTTTACTGTGCTTGCTCCTGCCTGAGTTTTGTGTGGTTCACAAAACACATAGCCCTGTTCAACTGGTGATGCTCAGCCTCGAACTGTTTCTGATCTTGGTGTTATTTTGCTGAAACAGATATCAGAACTTTTAAAGGACCTGATGTTACAGACAGTTTAGTAAGCGGTTAATGTACTCTGAGGTAATCGGCATGCAATTATTGATTGCAAAACAGAACTCAACTGTGCAAATAAACTAGTTCTGCATTTGGCAAATGATTTCTAAAGCTTTGCAAGCAAATCAGAATCAAATCTATTCAGCTGACTTCATTTTTTACAGGTCGCAGCCTAATTCAGATGTTTACTTTTGACATGTTACCTTTTGGTGGCTTGACAGACTACTGCTTTTCTCCGGGAAAATGAATCAAGTCAGCCAGTCAGTACACACTACGATGTCTTGCTTTCAATCAGTATGCAGTCACTGTTCCATGTGACAGTTGACTTGTATCAGGAGGAAGCCCAGCAGCACAAGGATGCATAGTCTAGACTTATCCACTTATCCACTTATCCAGCAGTCAGAGCACAGTGTTGTAAATTTCAGAAACTCTAAGTACAACACAGGTATTGTCAGAGTGGGGGCAAGGAGCCAATTTCTACCCTTTGCGAAATGCTTAGGTGTGATCTCATGAGCTGTCTGCAGGTGAAGGTCCTTGCTTCACAGTATCTGTGTTTACTCATTTGTCCTAGCAAAATCGTAGGGTTTCAGCAGGTCAAATAAATAGTGGAAAGGTTGTTAATAGACAGCAGTTTTCCAGTTCATTCCTGTGCAGTAGCAATGTGAATTAATTGTTTTACCAGTAAATTTAGAGGGGTGGCCACTTAGGCTGCTGCTACTGCCGGAAGACAGACCTTTGGTATGAGAGATTGCCGATCACACATGCGTATAATATAGGGAAGGTAATGACAAAAGTCAAAACTTTGGTCCTAATCATTTTCATGATGGCTTTTGACTGCTTTTAGACTGTGGGCCAGGTCTTCATAGTATTTTTGATTTGAGTTGAGAGCATATTTAGGTTTTAAAGAGCATCAAATGACATTTTGGGCACAGTTGGTCCACTACCATGTCTGACTGTGACTCACAAATGAGAAATTAGGGCAGTTGAACAGAGAGGAGGGGATAAAAATCAAGAGTTGAACAGATTGATGAAATAAAACGTTTTTGAATGAGGTAAACTTCATCCAGCTTCCTTACCTTCTAAGCAGTTTCAACGCTTAAATCAGTTTGTTTACAGAGTTCAGGAGTTAAAGGTTTTAATGGGCGTGCCTTTATGCACAAGAAGATAGTGTGTTGATTTAGTTTAGAAATTGCCAGTTTCTGCATTTTGCAGATAAAACCAGGCTTTTTCTGCCCAGACTGAAGAGCTGACTGGACATAATTGAGCTGCAAACCAGAAGCCTTGCACTCTGCATAGACAGAATTAGGCCTTATTTCTGTCAGCCCAGTGCCATAGTAATGCACTTACAGACACCCATTTCAGAGCTAGCTCATTCCTAGGCTGGCTCTGCTTTGCCTACAGAATATTCCTGGATGCCAATAATGTGGTAGGACTGTCACAACTCATAGGGTATTAACTCCCTGCAATTAAATTCTGGAATCAAAGCCCATGAAATTTCCAAGTTATTTACTCCTTGTTCAGATTTAATGCCACTACTGTTTTATAGTGTTCTGGCTCACCTGTTTCCTCTACTGGGAAATTAAAAATGTACAGAAATCAAAAATGTAAAAACTAAAAATGAAATGTAGAAATAGATGCAATATCTGTTCCTCTTCAGCCAACCAACCATGTCTATCAATTGTAAATGATAAATTATCTGAGACATCAGTGAAAACACTTTAACAGATAACAAGCCAGTGAGTTTGTGGATGTTGGGGAATCTGAAGACATACACAAACTCTGGGGAGGTGCTTGTCACCAAGACAGAGATTAAAGGTTGTCTTCCCATCATGTTTGCTAGTATTCTGTAGTTTGATCAGAACTTCCAGATGCTGTAAAAATGGTATAAATTTTCTAAATACGAGAATGCTTTGATTTCTGCGCTTTGACTGTGCCGGAGGTAGAGATTTCTTTTTGAGAGCTTGTTAGACTCTCACTGACAGAATGTTGCTTGAAGTCTCTGAGCACTGTGTACAATAGAAAGGAGTGGGAAATAAAACTTTTGTATGTGGAGGTTTGCCTTCTTGTAATCTCATTTTGCATTATCTACTTGCAGAACTATAGATGTGAATTTCAGTGCAGGATGGTAGAAAAACTGGGTTTTTTCAGCTGGAGGAAGAACCTTAAACAAATGTCTTAGTTGAGGTTTTGGGGTTTTTTTCCCCCTTACTGGCATCTTGCTGTTGTTGTGATTGTAGTGGCTTGTCACTGATGCTCAGAATTAGTTTTCCTTTGTTTTAGTATAGACTCCATAAATCTCAGTATATTTCACTATGAGAATTAATTTGCATATTTTTAAGTTTTCCTCTTTAACTACCTGGCTTAACTTCCTATGTAGAGCCATGTTAAATTTAGTCAAAGGTCTTATTTCAGGTCTTATTTGTTTAACCTGTCTCACAGCTGTACTGTAAATAAAACCAGCTGTCAAGCTCTCATGCTAGCTTTTTGTTTTATTTTCCAATACATTTCTTGTTAAGTTTCACATGTATGTATAAAATACCTATTGTTACTCAAAGCACTTTTGTGCTCTTGCAAATATTAAACAAATCAAACCTACTGGTTATCTTTAGAATGAGAAGATAGTGATTAAATTTTAATTTGTGGGACAAAGCACATTGTTGTTTAATAGTGAAGCTTTTGCTCTATGCTTTGACATAGATACTGAGTGTATTTAGTCAGGTATGCCATTATATTGAAGCATGGAAGCCTTCAAGTGATACACAACTAATCTGTGTTGGATTAACCTGTCTAAAATGCAAAATCCACCTTCATTGAGTTAATAGGGAAGTACAACTGATCTCAGTAGTTTTAAAGTTAATTTTTATCTTCAAAAGGGGAGTATGCTTAATTTTTTTTAAATGTGTGTCCATGACAGTTGTGCTTTGTGAGTGTGCTGTAGGGACTTATGCAGACCCTATCATCACATTTGATTGCTCTCTACTAGGCAGAAGCTGAAGAAGATTGTCACGCTGATCTGGTAAGAACCGATGACAGTGAAAGATCTGGTGAAGCAAATCTTCAGGTATGTCTTTCATGCTAATGGGTTTTTACCAACATAGTACTGCTGCGATTTAAGCTGCATCACTTATTTAGTTACCACACACCTGTTGATCTGACAAATACTTAATCTACCTGCCCCTCCAAAAGTGAGATAAATTTTGCATTGTGTTTCAAGTGTCAAATTCAGTGTTCAGTTGTCTGTGTAGATGAAAAGAAAGTTTGTGACAGATCTGGAATTCCTTTGAAGAACTGTAGAGATTGGACAGCAGTTTCTGTATGGGTCAAATTCCAGTTTGTCACCCCCTACTGGACCAGAAAGCTGATAAAAGCAGTGTAATAGAAAAGTGTGTTCTTTTACAAGACTAGATTTCTGTGTAGTTGCTCCTTGAAAGTTGTGATGATTGCAAGAGACATGTAAAGTGTAACTTCAAAGATGCTGAAAAAAAGGCATGGCGAGAACTGTAACTTGTCTTGTTTCACAGAGCATAGTCCTTGCTTTTTAAAGAGAAAAGAGTAAGGTCTTATTTGTATATTATATAAATGACTGCCTTGATTGTCAGAGGGCTTAGTATACCTGTGTACAAAAACCTAGGTTTTCTAAATTTTAATTTTAAGAGCTAATTGATTTCTTGCTTATGATAATTCTGCATAAACAAGAACAAACATGGTCATGTCTGGAAAGAATACTTTTCCATGGACTCTTAGGTCATAATCATAGTACTAACAACCACTTCTTGAAACATCACTTTTTCTTCTGAGGTGAAGAGTCCAGAAAAAAGCACGTTTGTTAGTGAATGAGACTGAACAAGCTTGTTCTTGTGCACTTTTTTTTAATTTACCATAAAACAATTGCTGACTCTCTGTGTCTAAATTCTCTAAAGCCATCTACGACTTTGAAATGTAAAGCATAGTTTTGAAATTCTTTTTTGTGTTTATAATTTTTCCTCAGAAGATATACTGAGTATGTGATACTAAGTGGAATTAATCATGTTTTTTAGGCAGAGCTCCAGATGTTCAGAGCTCAGTGGATGTTTGAGCTTGCCCCAGGTGTGAGTTCTAGTGGGTTGGAACCTCTGCCATGCAGAGCATCGTCAAGAGGACCTGGACTAAAGTCTGTTGATGCCAGGGGAAAACAGGAGATAGCAAAAGAGGAAAAGGTACAGAAAAAGATGCGTATTTTTGAGGTTTTATTTGTCTGTATTACTGTTCCAGTATAACTATTCTAAAAGGTAATGCTGAATTAAATCTGGAGAAACAACGGAGGTTATTATCTCATTGTCTTCATAATAAATGTCTTCGTAATCCTACACTGATTTTTCTAATCTTTATGGTTGCCTTGGTGTCACCTTCACAATCTGCTTTCTGAAAGACTGTGGGTAAAGGGCGAGCAGCAGGAATATAGATAGTTTGTTGACTGGGAATTTCAGTTCTGTCTTGTAGCACATGAATATGTCTTCTCTATTTATGGAATTATTTTGTTCATCTCTCTCATAGGATACAGTAGGTTTTATCAAAAATAATTCTAAGTCAAGTGATATTGCACTTGTATTTATAAGGTATTAAAGAAGTGCTCTGTGTAATTTATTGTGCAGGCAAAAGAACTTTTCCTGAAGGCAGTGGAAGAAGAACGAAATGGGGCCCTTTATGAAGGTAGTGTGGAAGTCTACAATAAACACCCTTACTGTAGAAAAAGTCTTAACACCCTCTGATTTATGGGCAAATCTGCATGGTGCCAGTGAACCTAAACTACAGGCTAGTAGTAATTTGAGAGCTCCATTATTCAGAAAAGAAAACAAACACGCTGTAGAAAGAACCATCATATCACAGTTCTAAGGTTGAGGTAAAGCTAAAAGTGACATTAAGGAAGGAATTTCTAGCTTTCAGGCAAAATAACAGTATCTTGAGATACTGCAACTTAATGGAGCACTAGATTGCTTTTTCATATAGAATGCTTCTTTATGTGACTTCTGTAACATGAAATTAGCATAATAATTAATCAAGGCAATATACTGTATTTCCTGTGCTCACAGCTCTCATTGTTCCACTGTGAACAAAACTACTTAATCTGTGGAATGCTTTGTTGTTCAGTTGTGGGGGTTTTTTGGTGTCTTTTTTTTTTTTTTTGGAGGGAGCTGTTTGGGTTTGGGGGTTTTTGTGCGGTTTTTAATTAACACATCCTTCTAAAATAGCTTTTTGAAGAATTCTTGCAGTGAATGTTTAAGTCTGGTGGTCTTTGAGGTTTGTCATAAATATTTATAGTGCTTAGCTTGCTTACCTGCACTCTTGCTATCAGCACCAGTAAAACTTGAAATTCAAAGTTTTCTTTCTCATACTTAGTTTTCAGAATCTAGAGAGTAAGAAGTCTGTCCTAACTTCCAAATCCTGTAGGTCAGTAGTGGAGATATCAATTTTCTATTTCTTTCATGCAAGAAAGAAAGTGAAGTAGAATGTATGTGCCATCCTGCTCACCCACCAGGGGGTTTGGCCACTGTGTTTAAAGGGCAGCTGCAAAATAAGATACAAAAATCTGAGAGAACTCTGGAAGCTCCTGAGCTCAGCCACCTGCTGAATATGAAATTTCCACTCCACCACGGGAATTTTCCTTCCTTTTCAATGGATTTCTGGTTGTTGTTTCATATCTCATATTACCTGAGAGAAATATGTAGTTAATCCCCTGTAGTTAATAAAATTAGTTGTCTCAGTTTCTAATTTGTTACATGTTTTTAGAGGGCAAAATTACTTTAGGTTAAGATATGGTGGGTGTTTGGTATAGGACTAAATGCACAGTAAAAATATATGTCAGAACTAAAAATCTGGTAGATATTTAGGAAATCATGTAGTAGATTGTGAAGGTTCTTTCTGAGTAAATTTAAAAAAAGGTGAGGAAAGCAGTCTATTTAACCATTGTGTATATAAAATGAAAGCTGTGGCTTCGTCTGCTTTAGTGCACTCCTTGTATGTTAAGCATAGCAGCAGAGAAATAGCAATATCTAACAGAGTTCCATTCACAAAAGTGTTTCAGACATCTGGATTGCATGAATATGAATTCATCTTTCTCAATTAAATTTGATTTGAGACGTAGAGAACTAAACTGAAGTGTTTCTACGCATAGGTCTATATGAGACTTTAGAGGCACAGTCCTATGCCAGACACAGATATATTACTGAGCACATATTGGGACATCTGTTTTCAGACCAGGCTTTTATTTGCTGACCTGGCCCAGGTCACCAGAATCCAAGCTTGCTTTTGAAATCAGCTGATACCTAAAGTTTATGAGACAGTTATGTGCTGCAGCTCGTTCCTGCTTAAGTACAGTGGAGGCCTTGTCTGCAAGATTAAGTGCTAAAGTTGAGACTGATCTCTGTTTAGCTGGTTGCTGGTATTTCTCATCCTCAGCAGCCAGTGATACTATTTGTCAGTCACTGGCCCTGACATGAACTCAAGGAAATAGGAACACTTACTAGCCTCAAACTCAGGTTTCTCAGACTCACCAGACAAATTCTGACCTCCACACTCATTGATGATTTATTTGAGTTTTAGTTTTAAGAGTCCAAGCTGAGGAAGAATTGCCCTCTGACCTTGGTATCATGATGTGGGAATACAAAGAAACATATACATGCATACATGATTTTAATATTGGCATTAAAATAGATTTAGTGCACATACAACCAATTCATTTAAATTAAGAAGGATTCACAGAGCTGACTCAGAAGGAAGACATTCTGCAGCTTAAATAACAATTTGTTGCCACAGTGATGTTCCTGAACCTCTTTCTCTACTCAGTGTTTGTAGGATGTTTGTAGTGCTAGATGCAGAAGTATTTTCTCTGTGTGTGAGAAAAGCGTGCCAAACCCAATCTGTCAGGTTTTCCTTCACATCCTGTAGTTTGTAACAAGGCTGCTTTCCTCACCTTCAGTGTGTTGAGTGGCTTCCTTCTGTGCCTTCTTTAGTTCCAGGGAGTTTCCATAGAGAAATTGATATGTTTTGCATCTATTGTTGAAATTTTAAAATTGCAACAATATTTTATTCATCATTCTCACCTTTGTAGTGTTGTATATGTCTGAATGCCTGTCTGTGCTATACCAGGGACTTAAGGTACCTGCATCATTTTTCTCTTTCATTTAACTTATAGCTAGTTATGGATCTACTGTCTAAAATCTTTACAGCCTGTTGAGAAATCTTTGCAAGAGCTGAGAAACAAACAACATCAGGACTTCGTAACGTTTTAATGTAAAATTTTCTACTCCGTAGTTGAATTTGTGGTAATTAAGGTAAATCTGTAAAAGCTGAAACACATCTGAGATAACTATTCTGAAAAAGTATATGAGGTTTTTAGGTTTGAAAATGGGTACTTAATGTTCCTCTCTTCTGTACTGAATTTAAACCTAACAGTTTAAACTAAATAAGCTTTCCTAGGCAAAGGCATTTTCCACCTTCTTACTGCTTTTAGCTGAAACCATCTCTCTGAAAACAGTGTTTGCTTTGATAAGCTAGTAAGGGTATCAGATATGTTTGAACATCAAACCTTTGTTTTCAGCCATCAAGTTTTATCGTCTAGCCATGCAGCTTGTACCTGACATAGAGTTTAAGATCACTTATACACGGTCCCCAGATGGCGATGGAGTTGGAAAGAGGTGGTAAGTATGAAATTTTACTAATTAAGTGTGTAGGAGTACTGAAACATGACATTTTGTTTCTGAAGCATATCAATACTCTGCTGTAACACGCAGTTTTACGTCTCTTAGTATCTGGAAAACTTACCTAGTCTCAGTTAGTAGACTGCTTCACAGAACATTTACAGATGTATTAGTCCAAGGAGGACTTTTCTATATTTTTTGAAGACAGTAACAGGCTTGTTTGGTGCTAGCTAATTTCAGGGAGAAGGATTACAAATAGTTAGGTTGTTACTTAATTTTAAAAAAAAAGCATCAGCCACTTTATTTTGGTTTTTGGTCATCTACAAAGTTGTAGATGGCAAAAAGAGTAATTAGTTACAGCTTCATAGTACGAAATAAGCATCTTACTTAAGCAATGGAATAATCTGTTCTTGTGCTAACACAGCCAAATGAGAGCATTTTCAGTAGAGCAATACATTTAGAAGCTCAAAGATTGCAATCTGAGTAGTCTAGTCTTTCATCATTACACGCATCAGAACACCCCTAGCCTCAGTACAGCAGATGTGTGCATAACTTGAGCCCAAGACTTCGGTTTAAGGAGGGCCAAAACTTCTGTTACAGCCCCTGCAGCCTAACATAGACGAGCTTATGAAACAGCTTTCCAATTACTTGCTTACTCATAGCACCCATTGGTGCTGCTGATAGCTGCATCAAGAAATCAAGAGTTCTAAAATGGAGAATAAAAAAGGAAAGCACAACCATGTCCCTGTAGTATTACCAGCTCAGTCTTGTTAACCCAGGACAGTACAGCCCCAATGCAGCAGTTGACTTAATATAAAAGAGTGCAAGATGAGCTAAGTGCTTTTTTTACATCCATTATTTTAATTTCTGAATGTGTTGATGGCATGAAATCTTTGCTGTGCATTTGTGCACTAGGAAAACTACTGGATTACGTGCTATGGTCATGTAAAAATCTTGGTTTCCATAGGATTATTTTCTTACTTTAGCATCATTTTCTCTACTCCATTAAAACTCTCTGACATGAAGTTGGGTGGGAGTCGTCCTTCTGGAGGGTAGGAAGGTTCTGCAGAGAGATCTGGACATGCTGGATCAATGGGCCAAGGCCAATTGTGTGAGGTTCAACAAGGGCAAGTGCTGGGTCCTGCCCTTGGGTCACAACAACCCCATGCAGAACTGCAAGCTGGGGGCAGAGTGGCTGGAAAGCTGCATGTTGCAAAATGACCACGGGATCCTGGTTGACAGTTGGCTGAACATGATCCAATGTGTGCCCAGGTGTCCAGGAAGGCCAGTGGCATCCTGGCCTGTATCAGCATTAATGTGGCCAGCAGGACCAGGGCAGTGATAGCCTCCTGTACTCAGCACTGGTGAGGCCACACCTTGAGTGCTGTGTCCAGTTCTGGGCCCCTCACTACAAGAAAGACATTGAGGGGCTGGAGTGAGTCCAGAGAAGGGCAGTGGAGCTGGTGAGGGGTCTGGAGCACAGATGTTACAAGGAGCAGCTGAGGGAGCTGGGGGTGTTAAGCCTGGAGAAAAGGAGGCTCAGGGAGAGCTTACTGTTCTCTACAACCACCTGAAAGGAGGTTGAATTGAGTTAGGGGTTGCTCTCTTCTCCCAAATAACAGGACAAGAAGAAATGGCCTCAGGGTGTGCTTTAGAGTAGATATTAGGACAAATGTCTTCACAGAAAGTGTTGTCAAGCACTTTGAACGGGCTGCCGAGAGAAGAGGTTGAGTCACTGTGCCTGGAGGTATTTAAAAGATGTGTACATGTGGCAGTTAGGGACATGGGTAGTGGTGGACTTGGCAGTGCTGGGTTAATGGCTGGGCTTGATGATCTTAGAGGTCTTTTCCAACTTAAATGATTCTACAAATCTGTGGATTTTTATTTAGTTTTTTAAATGTTGCTGTACTGCTCCCAGCACTATGTGGCAGTGAGGGAAAAACAGCCGGTAGTCTAAATTGGTTAAAAGCAGTATTTGTAGAGATGTACTTTTTGGAGAGATTTTAGTTGTGGTGTTTGTGCTTTCTAAACTACTGTTGTAGGTGTTTCATACAGTCTTGATGTGGAAAAAACAGATTACACAATTAGATTTGAAAAAACAGTTTACAGTGTGGCCTGTAGGTACTGGGACAAACCATCATATTCATCAAAATAAAGGAAGGTGTGTTCAGTGCAACATCTTAATGTAGTCTTCGTTATGACAGGCCCAAACATAATTGTCTTTTCTATGGTACTTTAAAACCCATTGGTAGGTCTACTAGCTGCTTGCTTATATTCTCAGCTCATTCTGTTAGCTTGTTTAGAGTAGAATTGAATAGTATTAAAAAGTGACTGGAAGATTTCTTAATTGGCTTGTATACCAAGTCAAGGGAAAGAAAGTGTTTTGTGATGTGCTCAAGGAGTTTTATGTAGTTTCTGGTTATTTGGGGGAAGCAAGCAGGCAGCTATTAAAAGATCATATTATGACATGCAACTTAAATTTAGATTTATTTTTTTAATGTGGTAACTTTCTTTTATCACTTAGTAATCCTTCAAGTTTACTGATGAGTGGCAAGCTTATTGTTTCTGTTCTGCTATCTTGTTCTGGCTCCTGAAATTTATTATTTCTGCCTATTTACAGAATAGGTACAAAAATAGTTTTCCTTCTTTACTGTTGAATAAACCCACCAAGGATCACTCTTTAGTGAATAACACAAGAGTGAAAAACAATCCTTAATTGTTTCCAATGTCTTACATTATGAGAAGGATTATAAAATACAACTTTTCATTAACGGCACCTAATTTCTTGCATATGCCGTATTTTAGACAAAGTGCAAGATGAGATTTGTCTTTTCATAGGGTCAAGAAATTCTACAGTGACTTCACTAAAAAACTCTCAAATACAAAAAAAAATGGGATGGGAATTGAATGAAAAAACCTCAGTTGTTACTGTTGGAGACATTCCAGCAATGTCTAAATGAACTTCATAATATTTCAGTAGTTGTTTTATTGTATGATAAAATGAGGTTGCTTTAAAAACATACAGGAAACAACTCTATTGAATGAGAGTAAGGCAGGGGATTGATGCCAAGATGAGGACATCTGCTCGTGTGTTTTGTCCAATATTACAGTGTTGGCATTGCCCCTTTTCTAGTGTTGAGGATAGCAAAGAGGATGACAAAATGGCAGATCTCCTGACGGATTTCCAGCAGCAGTTAACTCTTCAAGAATCTTCAGTCAAACTTTGTCAGCCTGAAGTTGATGTCAGCCAGACCCATATCTCAGGTATGAGTTAGGATATGCTGTAAGAGTTGAGAGGCAGAATTTATGTAGGCCTTTCACTTGATTAAAACATTTGTCTCCTTGTTCCAAAAGCCACCTTTGAAGAAGTGCATGCATTATCTCTTTATTTACTTCTATAGTTAGATACAAAGGAGAAAAAGTTATCAAACTAGGTAAACAAATCTTGTTCTCATACAAGAGCTTGTCTTTATCACACAAGCTTTTTCTGTGTAGTATTTCTGAGTAGAATTTTCAGGATCAGAGGCATACTTAAAAGTAGCAACTTCTAGGAATGAACTTGCTGAAGTAAGTGTATTCCAGTTTTCCTTCCAGTTCTTTTGGTTTGGGTGCAAATACAATTTTTAACTGTGAGTAAGAGACAATTGTTCTGTGAAGAGTATGTATCTTTTACATTTCTTGATTTTATCTGATTCTGTATGAGATTTTTGCAACAAGTGTGTTTTCAGGGTCAGAAAGACTATAAAACAAAGCTAGGAAGTCTTTTGAAGGTTAATGACTTTCAGTGCTTTAGTTCTAGGACAGTTACCCTGAGGCTTCCTTATGAGATCTAAATTGTAGAGAGTGCATATGAGCTATGATCTGTCTTAAAAACAGATGCCTCTGTTCCGCATCCTAGATTGTCAATTGCACTTTGAAATCTTGGCCTGATCTCCTTTGTTCTGGTCAAGGAAAGAAAATAAAGTAAGTGAAGCAAATCAAAACATAAAGAAAATAGGGTTTTAAAATTAACTTTATTTTAATAACTGGTGCATTGTACACTTGGGAAAATGTGTTTTCTTTTTTTGCCAATAAAGACAGGATGTTGCAGACATTACTCTAAAATTATCTCAGGAGATAGGTCCTTTGAGAAGCAATGTTGGTCTCTTTCTAGATTTATATTCTGCTTTCCAGCCAGTCCTGTGTTACACTATCTTTTTTACTGACTTTCTTATAGCAGAATGAAAACTTAAAAAATCACGTCTGCTTCAGAAGTTAGTAGGCTGAAAAGGATCCTGTATGGATATCACATCTAATCTATAGTGGCCTTTTAAGTTAATTTTTTTTTGTTCTCTGGCATTGGGCTACAGTGTGAAAAGTAGGATTTTTTAATGGAAAGTCAAAAGCCAAACCTGGAATTATAAATAGCCTGTTGATTTACAGGTTGCATCTAACAAGGATTTCTTTTCTCTTCTTAGCATTGCCTATGGAAGTACTAATGTACATTTTCCGATGGGTGGTTTCAAGTGACTTGGATCTAAGATCATTGGAGCAATTATCTCTTGTTTGTCGAGGATTTTATATTTGCGCCAGGTATTGTAGATAATTTATCTAGACTGAAGCTTCTCTTTGCACTAAGTATGTCCTGCTTTTTCTTTCCATGGAAAGAAATGTTAAGCTCCTCACAGTGCTAACCAGTTTTTTAATCCACTACTAAATGGTATGTTGGATAGATGCCTTTAGTGTAATAAAAAATCTAGCAGAAAGTATTACTTTCTCTACCCTGTTTGCAAATTAGTTTCAGGTCTCCTAAATAGGGTCTGTTATGTTGTCATCCTCATATAGCCACACAGAGAAGTGCCAGGGTGCTGCAGTGTTGTGGTTCTGTACTTGGATGAAAATGACACTCTGTTCATAAATTTCACTGGAAGAGGAAAAGGCTTTCAAATACTCCAGGATTAAGTAAATTAGTCAAGGGTTTTAAATTATGAGCTATTTCTTTCGAGAAAGTTTATTTTAGTTGCATCCAAACTAGGTAAGGGAGTGTTACTTTGATATGTAAAAGCTAAACAGGGTTTGTAGGGAAGTTATGGGGTTTGCTTTTCTCTCATTTTCCCTAGAGATCCTGAAATCTGGCATCAAGTCTGTTTGAAAATATGGGGCAGGAGCTGCAATAAACTTGTTCCGTATGCGTCTTGGAGGGACATGTTTTTGGAAAGGCCTCGCGTTCGATTTGATGGTAAGCTGTACCTCCGGAAATAGTTGTAACTGTGTGTGTAGCCATGACAGAAACAGTCAGGTGGGTTTGATGTTTATGACACTGTTGTTAGACCTAATCTGAATTTGTTTGTGCATTTGAATTTGTAGAACATCTGCAAAGAGAAGGGAAAGTTGCAAGAGATGAAAATAAAAACTTCCATGTATTTAAGTAACAAAAACATATCAAAAGTTTTCAATTATGTGCTTTTTCATCCTAAGTATTTTATGTTCTTAATTTTTGTTCTTGTATCTTCCTTTTCTGTAGGTGTATATGTCAGCAAGACAAAATACATACGTCAAGGAGAGCAGTCTCTTGATGGTTTCTATAGAGCGTGGCACCAAGTGGAATATTACAGGTAGAGCTGTAGTACAATGAGTGAGTGAAATGTTTCTCTCTCTTAAGTTCTTTAAATCCACCCCTCGCTATCACAGACAATAATCATTTTGTAAAACTGAATGGGACTGCTACAGTGTGTAAAGCAATGTGTATTTTTTGAGAATAGGTTTTAGAAATAGGATTTATTATGATAATTAAAAATGAGCTTAGAAACATGTTTCATCCTCACTTAAACCATGTCATGTGGCTAAAGCTTGAACACTTAAACAGTTAGTACTCATCCACAGATTTCCTTCCCTAAACAACTTTTGCTTTACATTTCTGATACAACACATGACACAGTTCAGCAAAGAGAATACACGTGATTATACAAGATTAGTCGTTTAGCTTACATGTAATCAGCTGTAAAAATCAAGAGGCTGGGCTTTCTCAACTTGCTGTAAATGCCTTGCCATTTGTTTCCTCAGCTTGTTTTTCTGCTGTTTATCTTGCTGTTCCCAGCATTTATTGTTTCATTCTGCTGTCCCTTCTGAGGCTGGAAGCTGCTCATAGAAACCATTGAACCTGATGGCTATTGCTGGAGTCTCAAACATCAGCACAGTACTTGAGTACTATAAAAATCAATCAGATTCCAGAACCTGAAAAAGTCCATATGACATTGCTAATTCTGTACTGATACTGTTAAGAGATTTTGTTGCATTGGTCTCAGTGGATGCTAGGAATGGAGAAACTTGAGGTCAGTTTTGATCCCAGGGTAGCCACTTTGCTTTGATAGAGGTGACAAAACTTTGTAGCTCTTCATAACTTCCTCTTTCAATATTCATAACTCTCTTTTGATTTCTTACCTCTTTTTTTCTGTTATGTGTGAAGAAATGTGTTTTCAAATGCTATTACTGATTAAGTTCTGAATCCTTCTGGGTAACATCCTGTGATTTCAAAAGCAAACAAACCGAAAAAAAGACAGGAAAAGGATGTATTTTCTAGGTTTGCATTGTGTAATTATGTTTTTGCAGGTATTTGAGATTCTTTCCAGATGGTCAAGTTATGATGCTAACAACTCCTGAAGATCCTCAATCTATAGTTCCTCGCTTACGGACTAAAAACACAAGGTTATTGAAATAAAGTATTTGGCACTACAGTCTTCATTTTGCTTTTACCTAGCAATTTCTATTTACTTTTGTTTCAGATTCTACATCCTGCCATAGCAAAACAAAGTTATTCATATTGTGTTATAGATGTTTATAATTCTCTCCTAAGAACTACAAAAAAATTTTGATCTTTATGCAAAGGTATCTTTCATTTTAGGGTCCTGATATTGTAATTAGATTTAATTTGTGGGTTATTTGATTTGAAATTTTTAAGGCAAATAGATGGAACAGTCCTTTTAAAGATACTATTTTGTTACTGAGTGCCTTCTCACACTTCCTTAACTGAAGGAAAGTAAAGATTTCAGTGGGATATGTCAGAATTATTACTTCTTGATGATTGCACATAAAAACATAGAAAATCATTTGCAACTTCAAAACAGGTTTGAGTTGTTCACCAGAAAACTGAATATTTAGCAGTAGGTTAGGTAGAACCAACTAACTTATTACTGTCCTGTTTGGGAAAATTAGAAGCAACTTCCCGAAATGTTTTCATCATTTATTATCATTGATGAGCATTTACTAAATGGAAATAAGAAATAGTTCATATAATTATTCACTCTTTGTTTCATTGCTGATATTTGTATTACAAGATCATCACACTTTTGAGACACAGAATATTTTTATGTCCTTGACATTATCCTTCTTTTTAACCTTCCAGAACAGATGCAATCTTGCTTGGCCATTACCGCCTTTCCCAGGAAACAGACAATCAAACCAAAGTATTTGCTGTAATAATGAAGAAGAAGGAAGAGGTAGGTAGAAAAATAGAATAGAAGGGAAAGAGATTAGGGATGGGGCTCCTAACAAGATTTTACTCAGACTGAAGGTTTTAGGGGACCCAAAGATTTGCATTATGCCAAAGGATTAAAAAATTATTCTAATTTTTTAAACAGTTTAAAAATAAAATATAAATAACCTTGGTGATGTCTCTTACATTTGTCCCCAGATATGTAATAAATTTTTAAGCCAATAAGTATCTGGTTCACATTTAAACAGTTGTTCTCCCCCTTAGGCTTAATTTCCAGGTATGGTGCTATTAGGTGTCAGCACTGTTAATGGAAAAGAGGGATGAATAGGTCGTTTTCTGAGATCAGATTTGACTGTGTGCAGTTATGTTCCATAACGTTTATTAAAACTAGATAAGCAGTATTTGTTAATTGAACTCTGAATGATTTGATTAACTTATTTACAAATTCTTCTGATTACCAAAGTGCTAGTCAAGAGAAACTTGTGAAGAGTAAGAAGTGTTGCAGTGAGTATGCACAGCTGGGTGGTGTCCTCCATGCTTATTTTGCTTTCTTTGAAAATTTCTTCCATCATTAACATACACATTTATGTATTTTGAAGGAACAGCGGCACTTGTTTTTGAGTATGAGAGTTTTACCAGTCTGGTCTCACAGTTACTTAGGATAAATAGTTGCACAACGTGTTCTTTGTAGGTCATGAAACTCTTCATTTCTCTGTACAGAAACCAGTTGATTACCACAAATACAGGTATTTCCGCCGAGTTCCTGCTCAAGAAACAGATCACAGTTTCCATGTAGGACTGCAGTTGTGCTCCAGTGGGCGCCAGAGATTCAACAAACTGGTGTGGATACATCATTCCTGTCACATCACTTGTAGGTGGGTAAATGGAGAACAAGAGCAAAGAAGGATTAGAATTACTAATTAGTAACTAATTACACTGTAGAATTAAAGGTGATGTTCATTTGTCCGGTACTAAGTACAAAAAATGTAAAGAGTCTGAGACTCAGTGGCTTTAACAAAGTGTCATGAAAACAGTAACTGGTCCTGATTTGAACTTTTACATAAAGAAATCCCAAGATTTTAGTAACCTGTTCTAATGACATTAGGAAGTTTCCTAACTAGTATAAATTCAGTATTTTAGCTTTTTAAAGGGTTTATTCAGAGTGTTTGATTTCAGAACTGAATCAAGGTTGAAAGACTTAATGTGTTGCTAGTGAGGGGGTGTGGAAAGTGTATATTCATTAAGATACATATTTCCTCTGTGGATGTGCAAACTAAAGATGTCTGTATTTGTCATGTGAGAACTGTAATGTTTACTAACTATATAATTCAGCAGTGCAGAATATGGGCATGTGACCAACTGTTCTGATCACTAACCAGGCAGGAGCCATGACCACTGTTCTTGCACCTGACACTCCAAATTACTGGCAAGTTGGCTTTCCAGATGTTTGATGTTGGCAGTTAGGGTAGATTTAGGCCTTGTCTTCCAGTATTCTTAATCTTTATATTCAGTGTTTTTACAGGAACATAACTGTTGAGTGGTGAGAATATTAAATACAGGAAATAAACTACTGATGGTTGGGAGTATAGGTTACTTCCATAAAGAGAAAAATTGGTTTTGTAAAAGCTAATGTTGTCATACCTCATTTATGAAGAAGTGCGCATATTGCAGACATTGTTTTCATAATAAGAGTGGAAAGGGAAAGTGGTTCCTTAGATATGAAAGTAGAAGTGAATTCTGTATAGTGTGATTCAGCCAATACTCAAATGCTTTCAGAACAAGGCATTGCAAGAGACACTTTATTCCAGCTGTAGTTTGATGCACACACTGTGCTATGGAACATGATTGCATTATTGAGGCACTCAAACAGCAACTTGTGTCTAATTTAACTCTTACAATGCTCTTTGCAGGTCGACTGGTGAGACAGCTGTTACTACTTTTGACATAGACAAAATGTACACCCCTTTGTTCTTTGCACGAGTGAAGAGTTTTACTGCATATTCAGAAAAGCCACTCTAAGAAACACCTTCTCCTCTCACAACTTTTGCATGAGTAAAAAGGTTGTAGCTAATAAGCACTTAAGTTATAAATGTGTATATATTTGGAGCATTTTAAAATTCTGGGAATTTTTTTGAAGGCAGTATGTTCTGTTTGATTGTGAATGGCTGGAATTTTGTTTTGAGATCAAGCTTATGAGTGTTAAACACCTTTTATTTCTGATAAGAATTTGATAACAAAGTTTTGTTTTGTTGTGTTGAGTTTTTAAAAAACATTTTTAACTCAGTCTGCTTAAAATGTGAATCTTCATCTGCCTAGACACCAATTTGTTCAAAAGGAATCAATAGGAAAATCTCATTGTCCATGGGACAATGTATATGGTCTCTGGTAAAGACTTGAAATGTCAAAGGGAGAAAGTTGTCATCTGTTAAACTGTGTGACTTAAAAGAACTTCAAATAAATGTTTTCTTTAAATTAAACTTATTTTGTTTGCCTTTAAGATCTGGCATTTTGTCAACATCAACCTTAAGGAAAAGCAAGGGCAAGCAAGCATGAAGTTTAAAATTTAACTGCAGAGGTACATCCCCACCAATGCAGTGGTGTCAGTTGGTCCTCAATGTAATTTGATCCTGGTAGAAGTTCAGTGGAGCCTGCCTTCTCCACGGGATGTTCGTGGAGGGAAGAGGGATACAGGCAATGAGTTGTTCCCTTGTACTGCAGGATGAGTTTGCAGGTCTGTGGCCCTGCTTGGGGACTGTCACAGTGCAGGGGTGAAGTGCTGGTGTGTACTGCTCGTGCACTGGCCTGGTGTGAATACACAGGTAAGCAGGGCTCACTTGGACACGATTGTAACGTGCTACAACCCTTCATCTAACCTTGCTACACATGCTGTAAACCCTTTGAGCATTTGTTTTACTAAGATAAATTTTGAGGCTGCTGTAGATGTTCAGGTGCTGTTTATTGCTAATCATGAAGTGTACCTTGAGGTCTGGTGCAGGTGCTGTACGCTGCTTCTCCTGCATATATCGCTTGGGGGTGTAGTGCAGGCATTGTAATGCTGCTTATTATGTGTGTATCTTGGATCCTGGAAGAACTGAAGCATTTTAGTGTCGGGTTTTTTTAAGCCATTTTGCATCATTTACCTTTGACCATCTTGTTTCAAAATAGTGACCTGGACTTGAGGACTAAAATGTGAAAGCTGTGGCAAGAACTATACTTGTTCTATAATTTATAATCTGTATCATTGCAAGGAGCTATATGATTAAAAGTACATCAATAAATCATGATTTTGAACATGCAATCCCTTGCAATTTCTTATTTTCCCAAGAAATCCTTATTTTCATACAGTTAATGGTGATTAGTTATGAGCTACCATGTATAAACTACATGCCAGGCAAGATTGACAGGTAGAATTCGCCTCTTAACGACTTTGTATTACACTGCTTACAGGTTAGCTGAGAAAAGTAGAGCAGTTTTCAGGTACATGATTTCTCAATAAGGACGTGTACATCTGGAAGTTCAGGATGTTTCTAGCTATTGTAATAAGGCCCTGCCTTGCAAGACTTTGGTCTGCGTCCTTAGATGCAGTTGCACTATCATTTCACACAACAGAATGTTTAATAAGGAGTCTGTTGTGTTCTCATTGCTCAAAGGAAAAGCAACTGCTTAGAATATCAGCTTCATGTTTTGAAATATTTCAAAGTTTGTAAACAGGAAAATCTGTTCATTAGCTACACTTTTTGTTGAGGGTGAAAGGTAAAGGTCTGATTCTGCCTGCTGAGAAGTGTCAAAGTTTTGCCGCAAGAGTCAGATGATGATATTGATTATTAGTTGAGGTACACTCTTGTCCAGTAAGCAAGTTGGATGTAATAGAGGAGCCTTTTAACTCAGAGCTCTTTTCACACCAAAACTTAGTTGCTTCTTCTGACAGTTTGTTTTTCCTTGCTTTGGCCATGTATAAGTCTGGGCATAAGGAAAAGCTAGCTAGTTACAAACTGAGATGTTGATTCAACGGAAGTCTCAAGCAATGACTATTTTGAGATTATATGAAATATTCCTTCACCAAGAAAATCATGTGAGCCTTCTATGTATGAGACTGAGCTGTCATGAATATGCTTGCGTTAAGCGATGTAAGAGTCAAGCTGGTTTTGTGTTTTGAATTGGTTAATGAGCAGATACTGTTGGTTCCTGTGCATCTATTAAAATAGCACCTGTTTCAGTAAAGACTTGGAGACTTGTTGCTTTTCCTTCATTCTGTGTAGTGTTTTTCAGTAGTCCAAGGCTCTAATTACTAAAGGCTCTGTGTTCTTATAATTTAGTTTTATTGTCCTTTTTATTATCATATAATGACATTAGTTGGTATAACTAGTTTACTGCTGTAAAATTGTCCTTTACTAATCGTATTAGTAACTTGACTAAAAGAATAAGGTGTACACTTATACAGTCCTTTTCCCCAAGAGTTTACTGAAGGATTGAGACAAATTCACTTACAAGAATGGAAGGAGGGCTACAAAAGGTGACAGGAACATTGTTCTCGGAGCTGTAGATCCTTTCTAGGCATTGAATTAAAAACAGCAGAGTGCACAGTTTCATGTAGAGAAGATGCTCAGGTGATCAGATGTTACACTGATTTGTCTCAGTCTGATTGGAGATGAGCACCAGTTAAACCTTTGTGTGTAAAGAGACAGTGAAACTCTGCACACTGAGCAAGGGACCAGCAAGTAGATATTGTCCAGCTGCTAGTTCAGCTCCCGAGTTGCTCGATAGCCCTAAGCCAAGCTGGTCAGGATTTAAAAAACATGTGGTGTTTACATGAGGTTCTTTATTTAATGCAAGAGAATGATAGAGCCTGTTTTGTGTGGGGTTTTTTTAATTCAAAAGAATTCCCTTGGAATGTGTGCCAGTGTATTTGGAAACTTCCGTTGGCATTAAAATGGCTGAACTACTGAAGTGCATCACCATTTTTTCTACAGTCCAGTATGAGAAAAACATAAAAGCTTCTATGCATCTGTGAAAGTTTGGATCTCAGAAATTACTGTTACATAAGCTACTTGGTATTACTAACACCTGTGAAGAATTTATTGTTGCTCAGTCTGAATTCAAGCTTTGTCCTTTATGCTAAGACTAGCAGCTTGCTTATTAAAATGACTTGCATAATTGTTTGCTTAAAAGGAACAGTGCTTTGCCTTGCCTCTGGCCTGTCCAGAGTCTAGTCCCTGAGTCCTTAAAATAACTGTTAGAGCCAGAAGTCCTGTATAATACTGACTGAAACAAAGGATTGGGAAGAGAGACAAGACTATTTTATTGAATGGAACTTCTGAGGATATATAAAAGTGGCATTCTCTCTTAGCTAAAACTGTTTCAGCTCTGGTAGGGTGGCCCATTTGAAAGGTGCACCATGCTGGTGTGTACCTATCATTCAAGGCAGTAATAGACAGGTGTTAACTTTACAGTATAGTGCGACTTTATGGAACACGTATTCAGAGTATGAATAGAAAAAAATCACGGAGCGTGACTTCTTCTGAAGACAACATTCCTGCATCTTTTGGGATTGGCATCCTTCCTCGGCAACTGCAAGTTTCTGGACATCTTTTGAAGATACTTGTAGGACATTTATTAATTTAGCCTCAGAATGCTCTATGAGAAACAGCTGGATATGATGCAGAGGTAAGGAAACTAAGACTATTAAATCCTGCCAAATTAAATACTTCTTTAATGTGAAAGGCCAAGATGGGTAGGCGTTTTTTCCACGCATTTTATTTCTGAAGGAATGGATTTCCCCTTACGTACAAGCACCATGACCCCAACGTTTCCATACTAAATTTACACACTAAGTAAATTTCTTTAATTACTTCTACTTCCATGAGGGTAGGAAATTGCTGAAGTTGCTAAAACAAAAAGTTCTGCCTGGTTTAGTTAATAAACTTCTTTTTTATATAAAAAAAAGGGGTTTGCCAGATTGATTATATATATATATATAAAATCTTACTTTATTTTATTTTATTTTATTCCTGAGGTAGTGCTGCCCCTGCAGGTTGTTGCAGTTTAGTACTAAACGAGCTTTGGGATGCAGCTTCTTGTGGTTTTTGGGGTGGTGCACACTCTTGCTGTTGTGCCATAAGGTGGCTTGCTACAGTGTGAAGCTTTCCTTTGTACTTCATAAACTAAGTATATTATTTTCCCCTACAACTTAGTTAAAGTTTGAGCACATTCCAGGAAAAATAGAGGAAATGGACCAAGCAATCGTTACACATCACATTTAGCCTGGCAAGCAGTCATCTCCTGAGGTTTCTGCACTAGGAAGACATTCCCAATAACACAACTGAATGGGAATAAACAGAAAGGCCAGTTCTTAGAAGGGATTTTAATTATCTGAATCACAGAATCATGGCTTCCAAATGGGATCTGAGGCAGCCAGTATGAAATGTGGAAACATCCCTATATGATGAAGGATGATGCACTGAAAAGAAGTGTGTTTAACCACTGCCACTTGGAGAGTGTTTGTTCCCAAAGCAGGGGTCATCATTTCAGTGCCTGCCCTGCTCTGAACATTTCTGTCCAGTCTGTTTGCTGGGGTGAGGTTGGTGGCCCCAGCCAGGGCCAAACAGACTTGCTTTTGGGGGTTTTGGACATCCTGCCCTGCAGTATGTGCAAGTAATCTTTGTTATAGAAGAGTTTTAATAAGGAATAACAAATATCTCCCCAGGACCCCTGTAAAACTGGTTAATTTGTATGTGAATGGGGTGCCTCAGTGAGAGCAGAGAGGTGAACCCATGAGCTGCAGGTGTGTATCTCCACTAAGTTTCATGTTGCATCACCTGCTGTCTTTGGGGAGCAAAAAGGAGCAATCCTTTCTCATATTTTTAAGAGGATACTGTTGGGGTTTCTTACTGCAAGGAGAGTTCAGGCAGCTCCTTTCTATCTATGCTGAAAGAAATTTCTTTTAGGTCTACTACTTCAGAGTTTAACCTGGGATGGCCAGTTAAGGTATTTTATAGGGGCATTAAGTTTTATTAGCTCTCAGTTGCATATTTCAAGGAAAAAACCTACAAAATATTGGTCCCTTTTCTCCTTTTTCCCTAGAACCCATTTTCCATTGCCTCCTGACTCAGTGTTCACACAAGCAGCTGACTTTTGCTTTCAAGATAACTTGAGAAGCAGGCACCTCCGGGTTGGGGAATAGGATTCAGTGGCTTAGTGTAGAGTAAAAGAAACAAATCTCTTCATATGAAGGAAATTTGATAAATGTGTATGAAAATAATAATCAGTTACAACCAGTTTTCATTAAGAGTATATATATATATATATCAGGGGCTTTAGGGGTTTTTTACTAGTTGATTTATCCCAATGGGTGTGGCCTTTCCACACCTTACTGATTTTTTTGGGGGGTGGAGGGGATACCCAAGGAAAAGATTGTTCCGGTTATACAACCTTCAAGAAAACCTTTGAGGTTCAGGGTACTTTTCACAACTTCTGTACCTTGAATCAATGCAAAGGTCTTCAATTTGTTTTGGATAATTTGACATCTTCCTTAAATGACAAACATGACTATAGTGGGTCAGATCTGTTCTCCCTGTAAATTTAATCATGAAAATATTGAGAAAGAAAATACTGAGCACCCTTACACTTGCCTTGAGTACACATATTAGTAATGGACAGTGTCTAGACAGAAGGTGATCTGGCAAGTAAAGTCTGAGAAAAATAAACTTACAGATATTAAAGTCAGCCCAGTGGTAATAGAGGGGGAAGATTGTGGGGGGCTAACACAGTTGCCAGCAATTTTGTTTGAAGCCTGCTCTCTCTTAAAAAAGTGTGCCTTTTTAATCATTTCACATAAAAACCGACCAAAGTCTGTAGAACCTGAAAAACTGCCACAAAAAGTAATCTGATGATAAGATGAATATTTGTCTGGGTGTGTGGAGCACAGTGAATCAAGTTTGTCTTCTTTTTTCTTGAAGGACTCAAATTAGAGTCTTTTATGAGACCATAATCATACAGTGTATTGTCAGCATGTCACACTGATTTTCACAGGAATTTAGAAAAATAACAATGGGGTGCACTGTTGAGCAACTGGTGATCACTGAGCTTCAGCACAGCAGCATTCCTGATCATCGTGTCCTGAAACTGCAGTTCAGCTTCTCATCAGGCCTTGAAGATGGTTTGCTACACAAAAATTGTAACCTAAACCGAGTTTAAGTGAGTTTAAACTTACGGAACCTGAACAGAGAAAAGGTTGCCCCAGGTTTACAGTAAGCCTAAGTTAAGGTTTTCCAAAAGACCCAGCATCACTCTGCCCCCAGCCTGTAGCTCTGCATGGGGTTGTTGTGACTCCAGTGCAGGACCCAGCACTTGGCCTTGCTGAGCCTCAGACAACTGGCCATGGCTGATGAATTCAGCCTGTCCAGATGCCTCCGTAGAGCCTTTTATCCAGTTCTCTAACAAAGTGAATGTTAAGCAGTCATCTTGTCAAGGCTGACAGATTCCACCAAAAGCTTTTGAACTTGCTGACCAGTTTTCAAATAAATTCGATGGATGGATCAAAGATTCAGTTGCACCAAGTTCCGATGATGAAAATAGGCAGTGGGGGTAAAGGGACACAGTTCTAGTATCTCCGTGGGAAGAAAGCCTGCCATACAACATCTATTTTCAGGTTTTATTTGTATCATCACAAATGATCTTTATAGTACTTCAATACTGTTCCATTTCTAGAACCCAAAGAACTCACAAGGGAGAGCTCAGCAGAGGAAGCCAAGCCCAGCTTCATGATTTCTGCCATGTAAGACCAAGAGTTTAATCAAGTAGATAAAATTTTGAATGAGCTTTTTAAAGTGAAATTAAACTTCTAGAATAAGTGTGGAAAACCATAAATCCACTGTGTGCAATGACAGGAGGGAGAGAGGAGGCTGTCTGGAGTTCAGGACCCCAGGTTTCCAGTATGAAGGAGTGTTCAGGCTTGGAGAAGAGTAGCCATGTGTTGTTTGAGGGTGTGTGGGTGGCCAAGAAAAACCCACTGACAAGGTTAAAAGGATCTGCTTAGAAAAACTTTAGGCTTCCTGCTGAACAATGTTTTCTTCTCTTAATGGAATAGGGCTTTCAAGAGACCCTTTTTAAAAATACTGAAGCAATCCCTTGGCAGGCACCTGTAAAGGCCGTTCTGAGAAAGCATTGGTTTTACAGGAAAGAGCAAATCAGACCTTTATCATGGGGTCAGGCAAGGTCTGCTGTGTGAAGAGTCTGCAACCTCACCAAGCCCCTGAGACCACCCCAGCCCAGCTACTGCGTGCCATGGAGCAGCACTCTCCTCCTGCTGCCAGGGCTGGGCGCCGGCGCTGTGGGTGCTGGGACTCACTGCCATGCTGCAGGAAGGACACAGACATGTTTGTGAGTGGTGTCTTTGTGCAAGTCATGGTTACGAAGAATAGTTTCAGCTGGCTGAAGACAAACCTTTCTTCCTCACATCTGTCATAATTGCTGTGCATAAAGGCATTAATGGTGAATGTTAACAGTGAATTTAACAAGTGAAGCAAACTCCTCTGATCCCCAAGGAAGGGCTCCACAAGGCACTGGGAAGGAGAAGGGTTAAGCTGTAAATAATTCAGTATCTTTGAAGGAGCAGTTTCTAGAAGTTCGTAAGAGGAGGCTGGTGCATGACAAGAGTTTTAGTATTATTGCAATGAAGTACTCAGTGAGTGCCTTGTCTAAGTGCTTCAGTTAAGTTAGAGCAAGTCAAGTAACAGCAGAACCCCTGTTAAATTAGCTTCACAACTATTATTAACTATTGAGCTATAAAATAATAAAACCTCAGAACATACCTTGCTTGAACTCTGCCCTCTGCCCATTCCCAGTGGTGTGTGGTGTGTTGTGTGTTGAGCAAGAGGAAGAGAGGAGAGCAGGTTACCAGCAGCCCAGTAACCCTGCTGGGTGATGCTCTTCAGGTGAGCTTTGTGTGTTTCAGTGCTTTGCTCTCTCACTCTGCATGATGGTGGTCTGTGCAGGCAATCCTGCACCCTGCCACGAATCCCCCATCAGCAGGGAACTGCCATACCTGCTCTGCTGGCTGAGGGTGACTGCCTTGGAGCACCAAGCACTAACCCATCTGTGCAAAGAGGAACAGTTTTTGGTTTTCATTTCTCCAGGGGTGGCTCTTGGCAGGTAATTGGGGCTTCTGGAAAGTTCGGTCCTTCTTGGTGGGGTGATTAAGTGCATTGAACTACAAAAAGGTCAGGGCAGGATTACAGTCTGACCTGAAGTTTTCTCCTGTGCATAGAGACCAATATGTATCACTGACTTCAGTGGAGTAAACTGGCAGGACACCATCCATTTACTTATATTTTAACTCGCTTAGGCCAAGGTCTGTTTGTTCATCCTGTATTCACCCATCCCAAGACCAGACATTCATTCTATTTTCTCCTGCTCTCCTCCTGCTCCTAACTTTCCTCTGAGTGCAGGAGTCAGGGAGTCTCCAGTCATGCCATGTGTATCACCTTGTCCTACCATCTTCAGGATCTCAGGGAATCCCACTCCTCTTTGTGGGGAAGCAGGGAAGTCTAGAGGCAATGAACATGAACTAGCCCTTCTCTGCCCTAAAATGTACTGCTGCTTTTGCTGTCGGCTTGAAGGGCCCTGCCTCCAGGGATCTCACTCTGCCCACAGCCACTCCTGTCTGCGCTGAAGATCACAGTTGTTACCTCCCATCCTTGCTGTGACTTGAGCAGAGGAAATTTGGATGTTTGGCAAACAACTTTTCATGACACCAAATGCTTATAGTATCCACAGACATGAGTTTGGTCACAGCTGTTCATGTGGCAGTCATTACCTTGCTGTAGGTGCCAGAGTCCAGTACAAGGCTGCCACCACCTCACCTTGCCACCCGCAGGTGCCAGGGAAGAGGCTGCAGACATGAGGTCAGCAGCATGTCCTTGTTCCTCCACTCCCCACCTGATGTTTGGGGCAGGAGAAGGCCTCACCAGCTGGTCCATGCTGTGTCCTGGTAGGGACATTCTGCTGGGGATGAAGGAGTGAGGGACCTGATCCTGCCACAGGCAATTGCTGTCTCCTCTAGAAGCAAAAAGGAGCTGGATGCCCAGGTGCCATGTGGGTTTGACCTTTGCTTAACAGTTTCCACCAGGCACAGAAAGCACTGAGGAAAGAGGACACTTGTGCTGTGGTTTGTATTATTTATGACTGTCTGTCTTCAGAAGAACAAATAGATTGGGCAACCCTTGGAAACAAAATACTTAAGCCACATCACTGATGATACAATTGCCAAGTGATGTGAAGTTTAAATCTTGACAACACTGATTTTGAGAAATGAAAAACACTTGCCGGAGACATCCCCTCCAAAACAGTTCTGCTTCTTCATTTACTAACTGGAAACTGCAGAAATGAGCTCAGAGTGAAAAGCTGGCCAAAGACCGTCCTGGCTTGCCCTGTCTCCTAAGAGACTATCTGTGCTGTACAGAAGATCATCTCACATTGTTGCAGAAATCAAATAAATCAACAAGGAGAGCAAGCATGCTTGTGGCATTCATATTGCTGATGCTGCTGTCTTCAGGGCCACAAAGGCTGTGTCCTGCTGCCCCAGGTGCCTCTATGAGGGTGTCTCTCATATGCCAGATTTCAGATCACTTTCCGGATATGCCACACTGCACGTGGCTAATTCAAATAGAAACATCTGGAGACTGCAGCTCTCTGGTATGAGAAGAGCTATGGCTGATCCTAAGTGTTACCAGAATCACAAAACAGCAGAGGTTTCAGTCCACCTCACTGTCCACTTAATAATCCCATACTTCATCAGCTTGTCTCTGAGGATATTTTGGAAGACTGTGTTGAAAGCCAGGCTAACGTTAAGACAAAAAATACCCACTGCTTCCCCCTCATCCACCAAGCCAGTCCTCTCACTGTAGACTGCTCTGAGTTTGGTTAAGCACAATTTCCCTTTCATAAATCCATGCTGACTGGCCTTAATCACTTTTTAGTCTTCCACGTGTTTTCAAAGTGTTATGAAGAGGATTTTTTTCCATTACCTTTGCACATTTCAAGGTGTAGCTGGGCAGTGTGTAGTTTCCCAGATCTTCCTTCTTGTTCTCCTTGAAGACAAAAGTTACATTGTTTTTTTCCAGTCTTCAGACTCTCCCAATCACCATGACGTTTCAAAGATTATTGAGAGTGACCTCACAATAACACCTGCCAGCTTCCTCTGTGCTCATGGGTGCATCCCATCAGGGCCCATGGACTTACCTATGTCGGGTTTGTTTAAGTGTTCCCTAACCTGTTTCCCCCCATTGATGGTGAGTCCTCCTTGCTTCAGGAGATGAACAGTGTTGGGGAAGTTCACCTTGTGAAAGACAAAAACCCCTTAGTGCCTGGGGACTGCAGCAGCTCAGGGAGGAAGAGGCTTTACATGGCATGGGGACCCCGGAGAGGCAGAGGAGGATGGGAAAATTATGCAGTTCATTTAAAAAGAAAAATTAAGGAAGACTGCTGGTGCCAGAGTAAAAATAGATGCAATCAGTAATCAAAGCAGAACATGAACAGCATATTGAAATTGCACATCTGAACACCCGAAGCAGTTGAACTTAACTGGTGCAATCTATGCTGGCTGACCCTGATTCAGTACAGGGCCTCTTCCTGGCCATATCCCTGCTGAGATCCACCACAGGGGCCACTTCCACATATTGCCTGCAATGAAGTAAAACACTGACTACTTGACCATAATTCTTAAAAAGCCCCAAATTATTAGCCTGAGGGAAAGCAGAGCAAAATTGCCAGGAGTACCAGACACACAGGTTACAAAACCTCTGAAAAACCTCAAGGAAAGAAAAGCTCTCTACAATAAATCAAGGTGTATCCCCTAAAGCTTCCTCAGCTGGAGTCCTTTCTACCACCACAAGTTTGACAGCCTTGTTTCATTTAAAAATATAGAGAATGCATTTAGGACCATACTTTAGAAAACAGTCCATAGCTTTGCCAATCTCCCCAGGGGCAGGAGATTTGTATAAGGGGTTGAAGAGGAAAATATCTGTCTTTTCTCAGTCTGACCTGCAATTCTTTTCACACGCAAAGGCAGAGGCCCTGGGGAGAAGAAGGCCGGGAGAAACACAGTGTATGTTCCCAGGGCTGGAGAGACATGGGTCAAATCCCTGTTCTGCCTTCTCATTTCCCCTTTGGTATGACTGATACAAAAACACTTCCCTTTCTCAATTTGATATTCTCAGGATAAATACACTAATAAATGGAGGTGTGCAGTTGCTGCCTTGTACTATTTAGGTAGTTCCTTATCATTATATGCCTGTATTTCACCTCTAAATGCTGCATGAGCCAAAACCCCCCAAACATAAAAGCTGTGTTTCTGTAAGATACAGCCTGGCTAATGTAGGATTCTGAGGAACATTGCTGTAGTTCTCTGATGGCCTCAAAAGAGCCCTTGTATATAAAAGTACTTGCTTCAGAGCAAGCACAGAGACTGCTCCCAAAGAATTAGCCCTTCAATACTGAGGCCAGTGCTTTCAGAGCTAAGACCTCACCAAAAGTACTGTAGATCATCTATGCCATGTATGGGGATTTGTGTTAGCTTTGGCAGTAGCTACAGCCATCAGAAACAGCAATAGGCCAGAACAAACCATTTTGCCGTGTAATCACCCACATCCTGACCTCCTTGCAACTCCGCTGGCTTCCTAATGCTTTGCTGCAGCTGTGCCTTGCAGTAAACCATTTTCTGCAGAAGACAACAAGGTTACAGAGTTACCTGCGTGAAGATCCTCACAGATGAATTGGTGTTTCTTCCTGAAGCTAATCTGAATAACCTGAGCTTTCATTATATTTTCTTAAAAATGCAGAGGATAATGCATCCAGTGCTCTTTCACCTCTGATTCTCCCTCTACTCTGCTCTCGTGAGACAGCACGAGTGTAGACAGCATGACAGACTCCACCTAAAGTGGAGTGCTGCATCCAGGTCTGGGACCCCCAACACAAGAAAAATGGGCCTGTTGGAACGAGTCCAGAGGAGGCCACTAAGTTGATCACAGGGCTGGAACCCCTCTTCTGTGAAGACAGGCTGAGAGAGTTGGGGCTGTTCAGCCTGGAGTAGAGGAACCTCTGGGATGACCTTATAGCACCTTCCAGTACCTAGAGGGGGCCTAGATGGGGCTCTAAGTAATCTGCTCTAGGGGAAGGTGTCCCAGCCCATAGCAGCGGCGTTTGGAGCTAAATGATCTTTAAGGTCCCTTCCAACACAAACCATTCTATGATTCTACTATTCTTATCACTGCCTGGTTGGGCACAATACCTTAGAGCTGGTTAAAAGAGGCTTAAAGCAGTGATACATACATGTTTCTTTTCACATATCCCAAACACATTGACAAAATAATTTTTGTGAAGGTCAGAGATGGGATTGGCATCTTTGTATTTCAAGCCAAACAGAGATAAATTTTGTGCTATATTGACCCACCATGCTGAATGTACCTAAAGTGGAGGGGATTGTTGCCAGCACAGAAGTCGCTTCAAGAGCTTGGAAAGGTCAAAATGACCCTGGCAGGCTATAAATCTGGAAAACTTTTCTGTGTTTAACCTCAGAAAAATCATAAAAGTTTAGTTTCCTCCTTTTTAAAAATTAATAACCTGCCCTCCTTGAGCCTGGAATGTGTTTCTCTCAGAAACATGCTGGGTGTGATGAATGCTGCATGAACAGGGGCTGGGGATCCCCCCAAACTGCAGGACAGTCCTGCTTGTGCAGGATTACAAGCATGGAAGCTGCAAGAAGGCATGGCTCTTCTACGGTAAGGGAGCTACTGAGGGGAGCTGAGATGACAGGAAATGGTTTCATTTTGGAAACCTTCTGATTCAGACTCAAAGGCAAACCAACAAAAAGCTTTTTCCTTCTCAGGCAGGGAGAAACGTCGATAGCAATTATCTTTTGGGGAGGTTTGGTTGTAATAGTCCTTCAGGAAGCCTGTGAAACTTAGTAACTGGGTGCTACCCATCTTAAAAGACTTGAAGAACTGGTTGATTTGCAGGAAAGAAAATCAGATGAGTGAAAAAATGCAAACAGCTGGGATTGGAACAGAGAAGCCATGGAACAGGATTGGTTATCAAATCCCCTTTGCTGGAAGTTTCTAAAAATAGAGGAAGTGGTTGGTGAGTGTAAAGGGAACGGGTAGAACTTTGGTATGGGAACAACTACCAAGGAGCTGCCCAGCCACACATCCGTATGGCACTATTGCTGAGAGGTGAGGCTGGCAGCACTGCAGTGGAGAGGCAAGGAATGCAGAGGAGTGTCAAGGTGAGACAGAGCCAGACGGCAGTGGCAGGGCCACGCCCTGTGCAGCCCCTCACCGGTGTGGCAGGTCAGGGTTTGGCAGCTGCAGAGGAATCCCAGCTATGGGACACCAGCCCTGGGGGCCCTGCCCGTCCCTAATCCTGCAGCTCACCTCCTGAAGCACAAGGGTTCGTGGCTCCTACTACTTCATCTTTTTCTGCCTTAGAGGTGGAGGTTGTTACAAATGTTGATCAAAGTTTCCTTCTTTGAGTTAATGATCAGAAAAACCATCATAAAACATGCCGAGTTTGGAATTAGTGTGGGAGTAACTCACTGACTTTTAAAAAAAGTTTGGTGAGTTGACTTCCATGTACAAAGTACACTGTTATTTTGTGATCTACATTTAGATTTTTTTCCACTTAAAACAAATCACTGTGCATCCCATTTCACAAATTCCAATAAACATTTTGAAACACTCTATAAATACGATTAATTCTTGTCTTGTAAATGTCTCTGAACTCTACCCTTCACCAGGAGAGTGGTTTCCCTAGCAACTAATATATTCCGAAGTCTTAAAAAAAGAGAGAATCTAAAAAGATAGAAACTAGCACCAAAAAAAAACAAACCAAAAACAAAAACAAAAAACCAAACAAACGAACAAACAAAAAAAACCAAAAAACAAAACCCCCCCAAAAAAAGAGAAAAAAAGAAAAAGCATGCTAAGACTGAACCTATTTGATGAGCACAAGATACATCCTATTCTGAGGTACTGTGAAGTTTTTATTGCCACTTGTTTTGTAATACTGTCCTCTCAGACTCATGCCACTGAAAGGTGTATTTCTCCTTGGACCTCTGGGGCATGACTTGCTCCCCAGGCAAGGCAGGGCATGGTTACAACCAAGAGCTGGGCAGCCGCTGGATCTGAGGCTCTCTACCTTTGGTGGTTAAAGCAAACAGCCCTTACATGTGGCTCCATACATGACATCCCTCAGCTCTTCCCTGCAGAGGTGACAGCAGGGATATGTGTCAGTGCCTGCCTCTTCAGGGGAGGTTGGTGGCCCCTGAAACCCAGTGCAGAGAGCAGCAGAGGCCAGTCATGCAGAAAAGTCATGCAGGTGTCAGTTATGGGAAAAGGTAAAGGAATCTTTACCAAAGGTGTCTGAGCTGGTCACTAAGTTCATGCAAGAAAATTCCTATTTGGCCCCCTAGTTTTTTAAACTAATGTGGAGAACTGATGGGTCCTGCTGAAATACAGCTTATGGTAGTGGTCAGCAAAGGGGGTGATGCATGGAATGGATGCTGAAGTTTTCTTTACAGTCTGCAATGAAAGAAATAAAAAGTGCCTGGAAAAAGCAGCAAGGCACCTTGAATACATACATATATGAAACTGGGTCCAGCCGTGCAGACAAGGACTTAGGGCAGTTGGTGTATTGGACACAATCTGGTAGTGTGCATATGCAGCTCAGAAGGCCAGCTGTATCCTGGGCTGCATCAAAAGAAATGTGACCATCAGGTTGAGGAAGACAATTCTTCCCATCTACTCTATTCTCATGAGATCCCCTGTGAAGTTCTGCATCCAGCTCTATACAATGTGTGGAAGGCTGGTGCAGTGGAGGGACTTAGGTCTGAAGAGGGACGGCCTGAAGAACCTGGAAGAGTGATGAAGGTTGCACATGACAGTTGTGGTCCTTGAGGTCATCCACCTACACCTTCCACAGTCCCAACAGGCTTAAACAAACTGTGTATTGAGGAGGGTTGAAATGCCACCAAATCAGAATGGCATGGAGGCAGTCTGTAAGAGGAGCTGATTCCTTTTATTAACTCAATGAAACAGTGAGGGAGGGGAATCTGGCTGTTAAATAAAAAGGAACAAAGACAAACCTTCAGGTATGAAAGCCCCTCCTGTGGCCTGCAAGAGGAGCTAAAGTGAGACCTATTGTGGTAGCACTTTCACATCTGTGTTGCCACAGGGATGGAGAATTGGACCCACGGCCAGAGGAGGGGTGAGCAGGGATGTTTGAACCCAGTCACCGTAATGGGTACAGGTTAAAAAACATGTCATTGTTGCAGTAGTTGAGACAAATTTGGTGCCCTCCCCCGCCTCTGTCTCCTTCGCTTCCCCTTGGAGGCACCGAGAGCTGTCGGTGGGGTTGTGCCCCGCTCGCCACGGGGCAGGGGCCGCCCTGAGGTGCGGGGTAGGGTGGCAGAGAGAGGCGGCTGCCACTGTAGGTCAGTGGGGATTTCTCCCCACAGGATCCATCTCCCAAAGGGTCGGCATTAGACCTGAAGGGGTCGTGGCTACCCTTTGTCATGGGCAGGATGTGCTGGGTGCTGAGGTGGGCGCACTGCTGGGGGGAAGGGGCTGTGCAGGGCACAGCTGGGACACGGCACAGCCTCTCGGCTCTTGGGGTCCTCCTGAGGGACAGGCTTCGGCTCCACGTCGGTGCCTCTCCAGAGGCTCCATCCTCCCTGGCTGTCCTTGGGAATGGCAGACGCCCAGAGCAGCTGCTCAGCCCTGGCTCCTGGGAGCTTTTGCTTAAATGTCCCCTGAAATTAGCAGGTGGTGCGTGAGCATCTGGCCTGGAAAGAAGCAAAGGCAAAGCCTCCTGTGTCGGCACTGCACCTGTCAGAGACTTGGGAAAGCAAGGCATGGGTTAGTAAAACAAGGCGTGGTGTAGCACCTTTTCTCTGTGAGATGCTTACAAAGGCACTCAACTAACGTGATGGTTGGATTTGATGATCCTAGAGGCCTCTTCCAACCCTGACCATTCTGTGGTTCTATGAACACAGGTAACAAAGCAGATGGCATAGCAGAGCCTCCCCCACCACAGGGGGGTGCCCATGGGCTGTAGGGGCAAACTAAACAAGGCTCCCAGCTCATAGCTCTGCATTTGTTTCACCAGTTTTTGCCCAAAGCCTGTTTTAGACTGAAAGAGTTGTTTAGACCTTGCATTCACAGTCCTTGGGGTCCACTGCCAGCATATACTGAGGAAGGACCTAAAAATGGAATTATGCTAATACATTTGACACCACAGAATTTATGTTTTTTCTATGGAGTTTGGAAAAGCTAAGTATGATATTTTAAACTGATTGTTTTGAAGTGATCTTTTCACTACAATAATATTCTGCTTCAGCTTTTCTAGAGTCTATTTCTAACTTATAAATTTTCCTATCTTTGCATTTTTTTACCCCACACACAGAAATTTCATTTAGGGAGGGATCAGCACACAAGAATTATTCTTCTGGGTCTTTTGTTCTGGATATTTCACAACTTCTTTCATTGCCTCAATTATTGGATTATAATTATGGAAACTTTAATTCCTTTCAGAACACTAATTTCTAATGAGTACCTGCAGGTCTCTCTTCTTTATAATTCTGCGTTTTCATCCATTTAATTATAGTGATTTTGCAGACTGCTGAAGCAGCAAAACTCCTTTCAGCTGTTCTCCACTCACTATGAGAAAAAATTTCAACAATCTGGTGTAGGACACAGCCCACCTTCAGCTACAGGCCCGCTGATGCTATAGAGAGAACATCCTGTATATCACTTGCTCTGTTTGGGGCTCCTGCCTTTTTCTAAAGCTCTCCTCCCTCACCTCTTGTGAGCACATTAAAACGGAATCTTTTCAGAATATATTTTTGCAGATTGAGCGACACAGGTTCTGTGTGACAAACCAGACTCCTGAGTTAGTTGCATCATAGCCAGTTTGGCAAAACACAAGTATGATGGGTTATTCCCAAGGAAAACCTGCTGGAGAGACATGAACTGGAAAGCCAGCTGAGGATAAATGGTCTGACTGTACGAAGTCAGAACAGACAAGGAGCAGACTCTACTATTAGGCATTTGTGACATCTTTAGTCTGTTTCTACTCCTACACAATTGAAAGTGAAAGCCTCAGGAAGATGTTTTAGGAAGGGAAAGATGAAGGCATGTCTACAGGGAACTTGACCTAAGCAAGTAGGATGACCGGTAGGCTCAGTTATAAAAGAAAGAAAGCCAGTGGCTCAGTAATATTTCCTAAGTGAAAACTATTTCAGTGTTCATGGAGACAGAACTAAACCAGTGATAGGAAAAGCACTGTTGCTGTATTTGTTGGACATTTAGACAGCTCAGCTGTTTTTTCTTATGCTTTTGTTCCCAGGCAGTTGTGTCAAGAGGTTCTAGTTTTTAGTGTCCTCCTGAGTATTTCCAGTAGAAATAGCTGCAGCTTCTAAATTCACATTCTAGTCAAACGAGTTTAACTTCCTGTGTGCACTTTTTATCTACTTCTTGGGTTCCCAGATCCCCTTGCTTCTCCATGTCATCCATTTAAGAAATCTGTCCCCACCCAGACCAATTATCCCTTCTGTCTGTGGCTGAAGGGGTGTGCATTACTATCCCTAACACCAGGCTGGGGGAAAGCACCACCTCTAACACCACAAGACAAACTGCATGTGAATACTGGTGATGACAGTTGAGTGTAACACAGCCTTTGCATGGAAGGTCACTGGAGACAGCCTCACCACTCAGCCTGATTCACTCCATGCAGCAGGCCCAGGGATCTCTGGAGATGCTTTCACAAATGTTTCCACACCCATCAAAGCTGGTGTTTTAACATCAATACTTCAGGAAGTCCTTCAGAGCACTCTTCTGCCTTCAAAGCCCTACTGGACACCCAGGGAGCAAAGAGGGCAAACCGGGTACGAGTGATGCACCTTCCCCTTCTTAACCTTGGCAAAACTCAAGGGGAACAAAAAGAGGTGGAGGATGCCTTCGCTTTTCTCGGTGGTGCCAAGAAATAGGACAAGAGGCAATGGGCAGAAACTGATGCACGCGAAGTTCCACGTGCATGGCGATGAAACTTAGCCTGCCCTGCAGCCCTGCTTTGTTTACCAGTGTGGATGTAATCTCCTGCTGCCACCAGGCACAGATTTGCTCTGGAGAGGGGGTGCTGGCAGTGGATGACAGCGCTGAGGAGAGCAGGATGCTCAGGACAGCCCTGGTCCTTCTTGGCCTGATCATGGGCATGCAGAATGTGGAGATGTAAAGCCCGCTCCCACCCAGACCCAAAACCTAGATAGCCTCCACCATACCTTGAACTATAGATCACTTGACCAAAATTCATTGACCAATAGCAAGAGTTACCTCAATCTCCTGGATTCTTTTTAATCTTAAAGAAGACGGAGAAAAAGCTGTCTTGGCTTTTTGGACTGATCTTCTAGCTTCTGCTTCTAGTTTTGTTTCTGGACGTGGGTGGTCATGAGCTCCTTTGCACTTTAGAAAGAATTATGATATGTTAAAGGTAGAGGCAACTTTGTTAATAATCTTAAGGGAGCAGAATTTACAGCACAGGCCAAACCCACATATTATGGCCTAAGGTAATGCTTTGTATTTAATAGGATTTAGTTACTGTGAGCTCAAATAATAAACATATCCCAGACGAAGTGGGATGGGGTAGGAACTCTCTGAAATCATAAAATCAGTGCACCACATTAATTTGTAGAGGACAGTCCCCACAAGAGAGCCCCAGCTGAAGCCATGAGATCATCTGCAGTTTGGCTACAGTGTCCCTGTAGTCACTTTCATTCTTCTCACAGTTTAAACATGTGTATCAGAACATTAATTTCCATTAATTTTATTTAGCCTGCATATAAGTGAAAGATAAGAAAGCAGGAAAGTGGTTCTGTTACTAAACTAGGACTACAGCTTCCAGAAATAGTGCCCATTACTTAAACACTTGCATACACTGTGTTCCAGATGTAAGTTACATATAATACACAGATGGCATTTTCCATAGACAGTCCCTTGGGTACAACCATTTCCTGCTCTAAGATTGCCTCATGATTATGTGTGGTGCCTTGGAGAAGGAGAAGAGATAACATCGTATTTCTGACTTCTGAGGATTTGTTGTTTCCTATGTACCTGAGGCGAAATGCTTCAAAATCAACAGGTTTTCACAGAAGCCTAAATAAAAAATATACTATGCTGTAAAATCATAGAAGCATAGGCTGATTTAGGCTGGAAGGGCCTTCTAGCTCAACCTCCTGCTGAAGCAGGACTAACTTCAGAGTTAGGTCAGGTTGCTAGGACCTTGAGAAAATTTTTCACCTTACAGTCATTTGACCTTGTCATATTCAATAACCCCTATTTGTTGGAACAAAAAAATTTGCTGCATAAAACTTAAAATACCAGTCTTTAAAAATTAATTTGCATAATGTTAGGTAATTTTAGGTTGGTAATTTTGTACCAACCTGGAAAAATATGAACTGGCCTTCATGCCTCCAGAAGTTGGTGACTGGGTAACCACCGTGGCCTCGGCAGGAAAGGAGTCGCAGCGGTCCATTGCAGTTTGGACAGCATTTCCCTGGAGCAAAGATAGAGGGAAACATTTTCTATACAGCACTGATTAGATGAATCCCGTGTGATACAATGGTTCATTGGTGGCAGATTGCCACTTCTGGTTTGGTGCTCAGAAATTACACTGAGAGAAACTATGCAAAAAACTTCGAAACATAAGCAAATTCAATATAAACAAACTAATCATTGCCTTTATTCTGTCCATTATTAAATGTAACTTTCAAAAATTATTTCTATTACAATGTTACTACAATTTTATCGTTTATTATCATTGTCAGTTTTAGCTTTTCTCTCGTCAGTGTTTTGAATGCCATATGTGTACTTGTCTTGACTTTTCTAGAGAATATTGTTCTGGCCTCAGTGAGCTCCTGAGTAATACCTTTCTTTAGCCAGAATGTACGCCAGATCCAGAAATCAGTGTGTGCTAGCTGTACTGAGCAATCACAATTGTTTGGAATGGTCTTGTTAAAAATGTGCGTGCAGCTCATGTTCTCTATTTGCATTGTCTTGCTCCAGTGACATGACTGTGAGGCCTGTTTTCCAGTCATCACAGTTTATGAGCAACTTCTTTCCTGCAAGACTTGCCTCCTGAGTTACTCTTGGGCCAGTGCAATAATGAAGCTAACACTCAGGTGGGCAGGAACAGCACGGCAGGAAGCTGTCTGCACTGCACAGCTTTCTTTTCACTCATGGTCCTGAGAAGGCTGGGAACCCATCCCTAACCAGCAGAAATAGAGATTAAAAAATGACTAAGAAGAAAAAGAAAACAAACAAGCAGATGACTGCGCCCCAATAGTAAGAAGTGTAAAATGCATTGTTCCAAATCAAGAGTTGCTTTTGAATATAAGGAATAGGAAGCAGAAGGAAGGCTGGATAATCCAAAGGCTTATATACTTTGATTTCTGCTCTGCTGTGTTCACTTACGAACTGCCATGTAATGAACTGCCGTGTTTGTACTCACGCTGTTGTTTTTGCCTGGCTTTATCACATATGGCTGGTCTTAGGTAGATCTTCCTCCCATCCAAGGTTGAGCAGTCGTTACCACAAACCACCACCCCAAGGCAGGACTTCTTTAAGATGCGAGAGTTGTGGTTGTTGGTGTTTCTCATTGCCCAGCTGCTGTGGTGCCTCTGAGCATTTTTATCCTCTGAGCTATAGATATGTTTTACATGGGAATCTGGCCATTCTTGAAACCAGTCTGTCTGGCTTACATGCTGTGGAAAGAACAAAGCAAGCCACATTTTAGGCTGGGGAAGAGAAGAGCTTGTCCAGGAGCTGAGCAGAGCTGGACCTCTGCTGGGTGTCCTCTAGCCTAGGTGACTCCAGCACCCCAGCAGGTGATGCTGGTTGTCAGGAGGGAGCAGTGGAGATAAGGCAGGAAAAACCCAGATCTCTGTGGCTCCC
>VZRQ01010869.1:98223-161888 GCA_013397975.1 Machaerirhynchus nigripectus
CACCCCCCCCCCCCCCCCCCCCCAACAAACACTAAACCTCAAAGACAACACAGTAAGGAGCAATAAAAATAAAACTTGGGAAAAAACCCCAAAGGCCCAAACACACATCACATCAGTACATCAGCGTACATCAGTGGGTACAGTCCATACAGTAAAATGCAGTAAGCTGTAAAGCATCTACCATACCTGATGATGGTTTTGAGGGAAAAGTTCTTGTACGGCATACAAAAGCTCAGTAGAAATTTCCTTTAAATTGCTAATCCCAGGACTGAGAGCCATGGCAGCAGTAAGAACATCAAACAAGAAGAGAAAAAATGCCATGCTCCCCTGGTAGCCACTGGTAGCTTCCTGGTAGGGAAGAGTGTCAATGAAGCCTCCAAACTGAAACGCAGGTGAAGGTGACCTAGGGGTGAAGGGCAGGGAAGGGGACATCCTGGAACATGGAGGCTCTGGGCAAACAGCTCTGTCATAGTAGGGAAGAGGCTGGGATCCAGTAAGAAGGCAGGGTTGGGAGGTGAAAGGCAGAGCCGGACGCTGAAGGACTGCAGCAGGAGGAATCTGGCAGAAATATGCAGAGGTGAGGGACAGGGAGGTGACATTGGTGTGCAGGGTGTGTGGGCTTTCAGTGGAGAGCGTGGTTGAAACTTCTAGCTAAGAAAACTAGAAAAGGAGAGAGGGAGGGGAAGATCACTATTGTGCCTCTTAGCAAATCTGCAAACATGGAACAAGGTTCCCCTAGGTGCTTGTGAAAAGACTTGCTTCCGTGTGGGAAGACAGCCCTGGAGCTGGAGCCCAATCTGCAGCAAGACTGAGCACCCACAGTTGCAAGGCAGTTGTGGGTGCTGTGCTCCCCTCTCATAAAGCACTACCCAGGGCAAAAAGCAAGTCCTGGACAGCTCTAATTAAGTGCCCACAGCAGGAGGCACCTTTTCCCCCTCTGCCTTCTCTGCACCTAATCCACCAGTGAAGAAATTGCTTCTGCAGCATTGCTATTTTTCATGCATCAACAGCTCTTCCAATAATACATTTAAGGAGAAATACATGGACACGTCAATGTTTTCTCAATATTTTCTAGCAAAACACTCACAATACCTTGAGGTGATGAAGAGAATAAAGGCAAGGAGGCATAGATGACTGAGAAAGCATTTAAGATCAGTGGTGGAGATGACTGGTCAGAACGAAATAAATTTCTAAGACACAGATACATACCTGGGGAAGTTTGATGTCATTGATATCCCAACTCATCATTTCTCCATGTTGGGAAGCAGAGTCCTCCTGCTCCATAACAGAATCATCTGTACCTTTCAGCATTTCTGAGTTCCTTCCCAAAGTTAGCAAGAAAGTCGCTCCTGGCTGCTTTTGAAGTTGCCTGGCTGTTAGCAGTCTCAAGCAGTTTACAACCAGGAAGCTGTTTCCTGAAGCTAAATGATAGAGAGGCTGCTCATTAGAGATAAAAATCAGTGTTCTTCTGCCAGAAAAACTTGTTCCATTAAAAGTTTTGCAAGCCAACAAGGCAGTGGAAAATATAGCTTAGAGATAGCCTGTGATGTTACAGAGACATCTCTAACAGCAAGCAAATCGTGCTTGTGGCATCTGATTTGCTTTGCTCAATCTCCTCTCATACCAAGTTTATAGCCATGTAACTCTGCTCACAGGCTCTTTGTACATCTGATGCAACTCTGGCTCTATATTCCCAGAACCAAACTGATTGAAGAGCTCAGCAGCTGTTAAGGGGTCTTTGAGTCACTGCTTACCCGGTAGGTATCTCTTGCTCTGTGTGTAACAAAGGTGAGCAGAAGAGGGGTCTGCTCTATCACTTCAGGAGAAATGGTGCTCAACCACTTCAAATATTGCTGGTATCTCTGAGAGCTAACCAGTTGCACCAGGGCAGTATAGAAAAGGAGGCTGGGCTATCTGCATTTTCCTATCTCAATGGCAGACTGAAGAAAAAAGACCCACCAACGTATATTTGTTAAAACCAACAGGTTTGCCCTGAAATCTTCTAAAGTATGTGGCTGCCCTACTCTGAATTTCAGTACCAGCCAAGCTTAATCAAATATTGTGTTGGATTTGTCTGGGGTAGAGTTCATTTTCTTCACTGTGGCTGTATGGGGCTGTTTTGGATTTGTTCTGAACACAAGGTTGATAATATGGAGATGTTTTGGGGTTTGATCCTTGTTTTGGGGTTTGATCCTCAGGGATCCCATGCATAAAAAACTTTGTTCCCTTTGCTAAGGACAGAGAAGGTGAATCAGTTTTCTCTTTCTGGAAACTGGGAAAGTTTCAGTGTTTTCAGGAAGGGCGCTGTAGTTACGCCAGTTAAGGATTTATTAAAGACTACTGAGTAGTGTGGGAAGTAAAATCTACCTGATAGTCTATTTCATGGACTTTCAAAAGCATAATATATTTTATTGTTATTTCTGACTCTGTGTATATGTATGGCCCTTGTAAAGTGATTTAGCCCCCATATCCTTAGTTTACTTATTTATAAAATACCTGTGATCTGAATTTCTCATATTTTCACCTCTAATGGAAGAGTTTGTGGATATTTGCAGAGCACTTGAGACATTTGGCTGCGTGATGCTCTGGCAGCATAGTCAGAGCCCCACTGCCCCATGTTGTGACTCAGATTGTGGGGGAGAAAGAAGCAAAACGTCCTCCATGGAAAAAGACCCCCACAGAGGGGTGCCTGGAAGTCAGCACCAGTGCTTTCAGGAACCTGAACTGAGGGCACTGTACTGGGAGGGCAGCCAACAGGTTCAAATGAGATGTTAGACCAGAGGAGAAGGGAACAGTAAATCAGAAATAAAAACATCTGTAAGAAACATCTGGTCTTCAGGTATTTTCTTAGTGTACTGCAATGAAAATGGAGATGGTAACGTCAGGACAAACGAAATATGAGCTGCATTAGAAAACAGAGTTGAATTTGCTAAACAAATCACCCTTGACTACTGTGTGCTCTAAAACATTAAATTATTTGTCACACAATTCAAAATGATAGTCTCATTGCTTTTAAAATTACTTTTCTAAATGAGAAGGCTTGGAAATTGATTTTTAATTTTCTTCATGAGAGAAAATGGAGTATTTATTTTTTATACTATATTAATAGACCTAAAACAATAATTAAATATTAACATAAAGATTAACAAAAGACACAGATAATTTAATAATTCATGCAAAAAATGAAGTTAGAGAGAATCACACATTTAACTACTTGCAGGCAAAGCTTTGCACTACTTATTTCTCTGTACTCTTGTGCTACAAAAGTGTTGCTGTGATGTCATGAAAGTTGAACACTGGGCAAGACAAAATCAAAAACATAGGAAAGAAGTAATATTTCAAGATCTGCTATTTAATTCTTATTTCTATACAACATCTGACATCTGTTAGAATACATTTAGAAAGATACATTAAGTCATATATTTTATGACTTAAATAGCAAGGATTTGGAAGGTTTCTTCAATTTTCCTTACAAGTACTTGGTGTTGACCATTTATGAAAAGGATTATGAATTTTTAAAAATTATGTATATTTCCAATTTATATGAGCCTATAGGTTAAATTAATTCAACATCATCTGTGAGCTCTTATTTGGGAGGACAGTCTGGCAGACCATAACCACAGATAGATTTCAGCAGTTGTTCAGCAGCCATGTACAACAAGAGACTGAGGGCTGGAAAAAGGCCTGGAGGTGTAAAAGCCTGAATTTCGCATTCAGGCTCCCTCTCTGGAGGGGGCTGTGCAAACCCTGCAGAGCAGCGCCGAGGAAAGCAGCTGTCCCTGCAGGGGCTGCCCACCGCTGTCCGGCTGCCAGCGCGGCTGCAGGGCGGTGGCTGCCAGCAGGGGCACGCGGGTGTCGCCTGTCACGGAGCGGTCACCAGGGCAGGCTCCTTTCTTGTACCGTTTTACCAGCACACAGAGAAGGTGCTGTAGTCCGTGCTGCCATCAGTCCTCCTTTTGCTCTTTGGTGTCATCTTTCAGCGATGACAACCTTTAAGTGATGTCAGGTGCAGTCAGTGGAGCTTTACGTGGGCTGAGTTACCTGTCCCACAAACAGCCTATGCTGCACTATCTTCCATGGCTGCCCTTGTGCCTTGCCTCAAGTCCATGATCTCCTCTGACACTGAAAGTTTCACCCTGCTGGTGGGACCTCTCCTGCCTCTCCTCCGCTGCAGCTGTTTGCCTCTGCATGCTTCTCGTCCCACTTTTATTACTGCAGAGTTTCATGGTGCTGCTCCACAGGAACCAAGGAAGGTGCACGCTTGTACCAAGGTGCTGCTGATACTCCTTGAGGAATATTGCTCCAGATTGGCCTGACTTCTTTTTTTTTCTTCAAATACATTCTGTAAACTTAAAAATAACAACTTTATCTTCCAGTTCAGCCTTTCTATTTGATAACTGTAGCAGTAGAATGAAGCAGTATGATTATCTCCCAGACGCGGGGCATAAACTCACTGCAAATAGACATGTCATTGATAATGAGAAGACAGTTTCCGCCTGTGGAAAAATGCGCTGGGGATGCTGCTTATTTTCAATAAGCAATGAGACAAGCTTTTGTTCTCAGATGGTCCTGACGTATCCTCAAGTCGGCTGCCTCTGTAGTCAACATCACTTGAAATGCTTATGCTGTCTTCACCTTTCGGTATCCAGAAGTGGAAGCTTCTCCCCTGTGGTCTGGGTCTTAGAAGGAAGATGGACATATTTTGAGATGAAAGTACTTCTAAATCCTTGGTTGGTTTTGCTTATCCTTTGTTTCTCTTTAATTCTTTTCTGAGAAATGTTATTTTAATATCCCTTGAGATCTGAACCAGCTGATGAGCTCCTATTTTTGTTCAGTTACCATCCTTGGGAATTCTGGACTGCTCTGGATAAGAAGTCAGTTGTAGGTGGTGTAGTTCTCCTGGTTTTGCTGCTTCAATCACATTCACTGAACAATTTTTTTAAAATGCTTTTTAAAAGAAGTTTTGGTTTCCTACCTTTTCCAAGCATCCTCTTTCTAGAGCGCTGTGTCAGGCAACATAGTCTGCAGGCTTCTCTGGTGGTCACATCACCTAACACAGACGTATCTACACCATAGATTGTAAACCAGACAGATTAGCACAGAGTTCACATCAAAGCTCAAACACTGATTCATGTCTTTGCCTCTTTTTTTCTCAGGCTACAAATATGTATCTTGCATCACTCCTGCCCTCATGGGCCCAGGCCATGACTCAGTACGGACACTCAGGGTGTCCCTGCCAGAGCACCCGGGAGGTGCTGTACTGTATTCCTGCCTGTACTGCACTCACCACAGATGGACACACAGACCATCGTAGCACCTTGCTGAGGGGATATTCAAGTCCTGCTGTTGGGATGGTAATTTCTTGAACTGCTCTTACTCAACAGCCTGCAACCACCTCAGTTTTTCCTCTGTGTCAACGGAACAGTTATTTGGCTGCAATATTATAATTTTTCATTTTCTATTTTACTTTGCTGGCTATTTCCAGCAGAGAGAGGCAGTTGTGGGCATGGTCTTCCAGAGGCTCTGCCATGTGAGGTTCATGTCCACACACTTGTATTGCATAAATATTTTTGCCAGGCCTCTCAGTCTTTCTTGAGAAAACTGATATTCATCTGCATCTGCACTAGCTCCCCAGCAGTGTTCTCAGCTGAGAGCCTGGTATTTGAATGATTTACTATTGAACAAAATAATATCAGTAAAGTGTTGAAGTTTTTTTTTTCCTTTTCTCCAGGACAGTGTTTTGTACCAAATGCTAGGAATATGTCTTTTTCTGCCATGTGAAGAACATAGTCCAAGTGAAAGTTTTGAGGCCTGAGCTCATTTTAATCATTGTTTGGAATGCTTGAGTGTATGCAAATACATATTTCACTTTATTTCTTGGTATCTCTTTATTAAAGCTGTGAGCTATAATTCTTTGGCAGTGAAGTCTAGGTTTTTTATTTACTTTACTGACCTCTTTAATTTTTTGTCTTAACCTATCAGACACTCTGCAAAACATGTGATGTTCTACACATCTTATTAACTTCCTGGGGTAAAATTCATGGTAGTTATTCCACAGAGGCAAAACCGCCATGGCAATATAACAGCATTAATGTTGTGATGCTGTAAAGAACTTAGGTCTGAGTAAAATTTTGGTTTAACTTGTTTGTCTTTCTGACCGTATAAACTATCTGTCCTGTTTTGTGGGGTTTGTTTGTTTGTTTGTTTGTTTTTGTGGCTTTTTTTCATTAAGATCATAAATTCACATGCTTTAGCTGGAATCACTGGTTTCTATGGATTATCTAAAATTTTAGTAGGAATGCTTTTTGTGTGTCATGTTTAAAAATTACAATCTCTTAGTGACAGTATTATGATGCAATTTAAAAATTACTTTAGTTTATGGCCATTCTGCTTTCTTATTTTCCTGGTTTGCAAAGCCTAAGGCATTCACTCCTTTTGTCTCTTGATCTGATATTCCATTTCTCATCTTGCCTTTGCATCTGGTACAAATACATTTAATTTTACAGTTCTGCCTGGCATGAACATCACGTGCATGCAAAATCTCATTTCATGGATTGACACTGATGTATTGAATATGGTGTTTTTCTTTTCCTTACAATTCTGTAACATTCCCTTTTGTGATTTAAAGAATGTGCAATTGCTAAATGAGTTGTCTTTCATGTCCCTCTGCTTCAGAACAGGAATTTGGTACGTCACTATGATTGCTGTTTTCCTTGTTCCCACTCTGTTGCTGCAATATGCATTCTAATTTTTGTGCTGTTGGAAGTGACTTATTCCTGATATCTCTGACAGTATTCTCTGCTTTTCTCCGTGGTCAGGTGGAGTATCACATCTACAGAATCCATCCTCGGCTGCAGGTAATTCCAAAATAAATTCCTATCAGTTAACCATGCCCTAGCTTCGAACAGCGACTTTCTGGTTGTTCTGTGGAGATCCTGTATGTGTTCCTCTTTCCAGACTGTGATATCTCACAGATTCAAGGGTTCAGGCAGAACTGTAAAACTTTAAGTGATTTGGTCTGCCATACTTTCAAGAATGAGAGGAAATTCTCCACAGCCTGGGCACTGACAGGAGCACTGTGTGGGGGAAACAAGGCTTTGTTCTGGTCCCTTGCTTTGCAACAGAGCATAGCTTGCTTTACTCCTGAGAAATCGTAGCTACTCTTCCTATTGGGCTGGGCTCAGTATCCAGCAGGCTGGTGGAAATTTAAACAGTGATACAAGATCAGACCTTTTGAATTTGAGGCGTGCCAGATTACACTTGATTATCCATTTGATTCCAGGTTTTACCTCTGTTGGTTTTAGGAGAGAAGAATCCCAGCTATAAGCCTAGGTTTGGCAGTCTGGTGTAGCTTTGTGACAGTGTTTGTCACACCTTGGAATTTCTCAGCTCCCTCCATACCATTGGTCTCATCTGCTGCAACCCAACAAAAGCTGCTCCTGTACCCTCAATTCACAAATTTTGTCCTTGGCCTTCATAGCAGGTGACTATTTCTGTAGGCCCAGGAACTATTTCTGTAGGTCCTTAGCAAAACTTGTGAAGGCCAGCTGCACTTCTGCCATATGGAAACTGGTAACAAGCCAAATCCAGACAGATATGTCCGCCCACGTGGGCAGTCCCTGCCTGTACTGATCAGATGATAATTATTGCCTCTTTCTTTGTTAATATTATGACCAGCATGCTCCTTTCTCATTCCGTGTTCATCTATCACACTAGTGCACATCTGAGCTATTTCTTTCTCAAGATCAGCTTGAGAAAATCTCCCTTCTTATGAGTTTTGCCTGTCTTTGCTATTGTATCTCCTCCAGGAGAAGGAACACAATGGAGTTTCTCAGGCTTCTGAGCTGGTCTGACGCCTACAATACCCCTGTGGGTGGGAATTCACTCCCACGTTTGCCTGCGCAGCCTCCCTGTATTTCCTCCTGGCTCTAGCTGTGGTAGCCACGTTGCAGACCTTGTTTCACTGGCAGCATGGATTCATCTTAGGACACCTGTAACTCCAGTAATGCAATCCAATGGCACAAGACAACACCTTGTTCTCTGAAAACACAGTGGACTCTCTACTGCAGCTAAGGTCCTCACATGCTAACAGATTAATTTCCTGGAAGTGGTGACAGCAGCATTGTTCCCCACGTCACATTCCTTGCCTCAGTTTCTTTCTCCCTTCATACTCACCTATCTCCCAGCGACCTGAAGAGTGCACAGTGCCGTGTCTATAATATCTACAGATTTCCCAAGTAGTTTTTCTGGTATAGAATAAAAGGCAGCAAAACTAGTAGCCCAGGATGCCTGGTTTGTTCTTTAGCTCTGAGGCTGACCTCCCCTGTTGCCTTGAGTGAATCATGTTTGCAGAGTGACTGACTAACTTGTCAGGCACTCCTGCAACCTGATCCCCCACTTCACCGAAAGTGGGTATGCCTCCATAAAGCTGGTTAGCTTTATGGCAAGGTAACCTTGCTAAGCAAGGTAGCTGCTTAGGTACTGGAAGCTGTGCAGCTGCATCAGCAGGTTGATCTGCCGAGGTTACCTTGCTCTGCTGGCTCTAGTTTTTATGTCTGGCACTGCATCATGACAGGAGAATTTCTTTCTGTCTGTCCAGTTGGACAAATGTCAGGCCAGGCTTGCTATAAAAGCCCATCCACATGAGTGGCATGGTATTGCAGGTTGTTCTGAGACTGCTCCAAACAAACCACTGTCCTCTCAGAAGATGGACTGTGCCTTTGAAACCAGATACAGCACAGTTTTCAGCATATCTAATAACACGGCGCAGCAATGTTCGGGTAATCTGATGACACACTCCACTGGTTGCCTGTGTATCTGCTGCCGTGCTGTGGCACAAACTGCAGCAGGAGTCTGGTAAGAACCACTGGGTTTCCTTGCGCCCCGTGCTCTTCTCGGCACAGAAGGACAAGCCTGTCTTTCATTTTCTCTGCATTTTGCCTGTCCATTTGTCCTTCATGGAGAAGCAGCCCAGCAGCTTTTCTGCACTGCACTGAGAGAAAGTCTCTGGACTGGTCCCTGTGACAGCAGCGAGGGAGGGCACTGTGCAGTGTGGTGCTGGTGCCACAGACCCAGGGACCTTGCTACCGGCATCGACACGGAACGGCACAGACCGAGGACAGAAGTTACAGCACGGTGCGCATTGCCCAAAAGCAAGTTGTCATTGACTGCCCTGAAAACCCAGACCTTGGCTTTGTGGGGCCACCAGAAGCAGGAAGGCAACAAATGAGAGGCAGCAGCAGACAGGGAACAGAAGCCTTCAGGGACACCCACAGCCTATGGCAGGAACTCCTACATATTTTGTGGTGTTATTTGTGCATCTTAACCTTATGGAAACAATGGACCTGTGGAGCTGTACAGCACACTTCAAAGCACTGAGACCAAAATAATTTTACTGCTGTTTTCTGAATTACCTTTCTTCTAGCTGCCTTTTAGCAACTTGCTTCTCTGGGGATCATCTAAGTTTGTGGCAAAAATTCCTGGTTTTCATTGTTGTTGATAAACGAGTGAAAATTGCTTTTTACACCCTTCCCCCTTCCTAACTACCTTCAAAGCTTCTAAGCAGAAGTTCTTGCAAAGTGAGAATGACAAAGGAAGTCGGGATGTTCTTGTTCATTCCTTCCACAGTGTGTGCATGACTCCAATTCACCTTGACAAAGGCATCGAATTGATCTGAAAGGTCCATATGAAGAACTACAACTTGAAGAGCGCTGCTAAAATAGCACTAACTGGCAGCAGTTTCCATACCTTCTTCAAAAGTTCACTGCCTGCACCCTGCTCAGAAACAAATTCCCACTATCCCCTCTTCACCCTCTCTCCTTTCCACATGTATTGTCTACTGTTTAGTCCTCTGGCTTTGCAAATGATGATTTCCATTCTTAGCTGCTGTTTATACACTTAATTTTGCTGTTCTTCTTCCTCATTTAAAATGTAAAATACTTGAAATATCCAAGTTTTTAAGTAGGTACAAGCAAGAGATTCTCTTGTACATTACCTTGGACGTAAAAATGGTATCTTCTAACTTGGCTGCTATGGTGCATATTTGGGCACAAAATTTCTAACACATATTGATCCCTTAAGGCAGTCAAATCACCGAAATGAATCCCTATAATATTTTTAACAAGAAAATGGAGAAAAGCAACATCAAGAAAAGGGGCAATACTGGCATTAAGACTTTGTCATGCAGCTTCTCTGAGGCACATGTGGAAAGTAAGGACTGGGTAACTTCAGTGAGTGGCCATCCCAGAGGTGGACATGGCTGCTGTCAGCAGTAGCTGAATTCACCAAGGCTTTTTTTTTAAGCCAGTTCACTTATCTATATACAAAGAGCTTGTGCAAAGGGACGTTTCAGCCATGACTACAGCAACCATTACAACATCTATTAGTCACATAACAGCAGAAAAAAAAAGTAGAAACATAAAACTACTTGGAATGTAAAGCTGCCTCTTTCACTCCCATTCAGCAAACTCTTCAAAAGGAAAAAAATTGAATCTGTCATCTCATTCAGAACAAACAACTTTTTAGGGGAAATAAGAGAATAAATGGCTGGATTTGGGATAAACATCCATTGTTCATATCATACCCACCATGTTATGAAACACAGAGGGAAAACAGAGGACAAGATGGGAAAGGGCTTTGTGCAGGTGCAGGATGCACAACATGCCCTTACACATTGCTCCTGTCCATTTTCTGTTCCTGTCTTTGACAAACTGTGGGAATAGTTCACAAGGTAACGAGGCTTCCAGCCGCCTTCGAACCCTTCCTTGGCTGAACAGCCTCAATAAGTACCCCCAGCTAAAATGCTGTGGGGCAGTCAGCTGCCCCCGTCAGTTTTCCTGCATGCGTTTCTCAGAACTGGCTCTGCATTAACATGAAAACAGAGCTTTGCTGTAGTCTACAGACAGCAGAAGACTTGGCCTGACTTTCAGGTTATTGATTGCTCAGCAATTTCTACAGAGATGGAACAGAGAACCATCACCACAATGCTGCGGGTGCTGCAGCATAACTCCAGGAATCACCGTGTCACCCGAGCTGCACAAAGAGCAAATCCCCACTTGAATCGTGTGGGAACTTTAAGCAACAATTCCTAAGCACAGGCTTGAAAGGGATGTGTATAAGGTGCTGAAATTGTTCTGTGGACAGACACTGTCTGCTTGTTCTGGATGTTACCAGCTCCCATGTCATGTGCTGTGCCTTCATATTTAGCACAGCTGCATGACATTTAAAAAATGTTCCGGAATTGTAAAGTTGGGAGTAACAAACTTTAAAAGTCACCTAAACTGACTGCTTTTCTGAATTGCTTCTTTCTGCTCTAAGCTGTGTGCAGTTTGTGCCCAAATACACTGTGGTTTTCCAGTTCTGCCTGAGGGTGGGTTTTTATTTTTATTTTGTTAGAGGAAAGTGCTCCGTAGTGACCCTAATAAGTAAGAAAAGAACACCTATGTTACAAAAGGTCTCAAGAATCACATTGTAAAGTTAACACTACACAGCTAAAATATCTCTTATACTCTTCAGTGGTAACTGAGTACCAGCCCTAAAATGATTGGAAAACCTCAAGAACAACTTGCCAACTATTTTCAGAGTGCTGAAATGAGCTGTGCATGCTGAGATCATTAACAAGACCAAGAAAAAATGTGTTCAGTGCAGTTTCCCATCTATTAGATTACTTTGCCTCTCCAGCAGTCTCCAGAGAAAGCCTCTGGCTGTTTCTTAAGGTCACTGAATCATTTCACTACAATAAATGATCTCTCTAGCTGGAAATGTTGGAGAGGCTCCCCGTGCCTCAGCGCTGCTCTATCAGTGAATCACTGCAAGCCTTGTGCTCATGGGCGAACACGCACCACACCCAACCTGCCCCCTCCCCTGGCCTTCTTCTTCTCTTTGTCCTCCTTCATGCGCTTTTACTTTCCTAACAGTATTAAACTGATAGAGATCTGTATATTTTAGACTCTGTGGATAGAATGAGAACATAGCCCCAAAAAAAAAAAAAGGCAAAGCCCCACCAAACGTGATCTGGGTTCCCTTGATCTTGGGAGTCTTTGACTTCGCCACCTGTAGGCAATTACAGCATGGAGTCAGCAATGTTCCCGCGGGGCTCTGGCAGAGCAGGAGGACAAAGTGTCCCAGGGTAGGAACAAAGCTGTCTTCTGCACCACTTAAAGCCTGGAGACAGCAAGTATGGACAGTCAGGGCATTGAGAGGCGTGCCAGGGTAAGAGTAGTTGATATGCATGGTTTGGCACATCACGTAATCAGTAACAGAAGGGGTTGTAGGTCCTATCAGCCATCCTGTCACAAAGAGCAGCACCATCTCCCAGATGCAATCCAACATAGCACTGATGAAGAAGACCAACATACCCTTGATAAATGCCTTCATTTCCCTCGGCAGGAGATAGCAGGCTCATCCCTTGGTGAAACAAATCCCAAAAGACATCACCTTCAAGCCCTTAGCAACACTTTCTCTCCTTATCGCCAAGTGTGCAACGCATTTCTCTTCCAGCTTTGTTCTCTCTTTTATCCTTAGAACTTGCCTTTCTTTAAGGCTCATTCCTCTATTTGACCATTGAATCCTTGTAGGAGAGGGGCACAAATAAGCACCACTGGGTTACTAATGGGTAGTTCAGTAGTGCTGGTTACAAACCAGGCTCTCTCTCAGTCACTCTCAGAGTTCATCTATGCAAAAAGCTGTCACCAGCCTTCCACTCCAGTAACTCCTGTTCAGGCAGGCTTGGCTTGGGCTGAGTCCAAGGCACTCCGTTCCACTTTTTCAGAGCAGTGAATTTATCACAGTTGCTTCGCCCCTGTGAACTACATCTCAGATGTCTGTCTCCTCTGTGTCTCTGCACTGCCACAATCACAGAATAATTTGGGATAAAGGGTCCCTCTGGAGAGCACCTACCTCACAGCAAGGCTAATTTCAAAGTTACAGTAGGATGCTCAGGCCCTGACCAGTTCAACATCTACAAGGATGGAGATCAGCCTCCCTGGAAAGCCTGTGTCAGTCTTTGACTGCTCTCACTGTGAAGGTTTTTTTCCATACATTTAATCTGAATTTCCTTTCCTGCAACTTAAGCATTTGTCCTTTCATTGCACCTGTGGGTCTTCTTCTGTGCCCCGCCAAGAAGACTCTGCTCATCCTCCTCCTCATCATCCTCAGGCAGCTGAGAACAGCAGAGGTGTCCCCATCTTTACACTGCAGCTCCCTGAATCTCACTGCTCTCTGGCATACAGAGGGCCCCAAAACATAGGTGCTTTACCAACAGGCATCCTCAAAAAGTGAGGAGAGTTGAAAGACTTCAGACACCTTGGGCACAGACAAGCCACTTCCAAATATCTCAAATTGTCTGAAAGCCCAGTGGAGTCAGTAAAAAAGGTCACCCTTACTGAACACTGGTGGGCAGGATACACAGCCTCACTCAATTAAAAGTTAAACCTGGGATGCTAGCTTTACATATTTAGTTCTTACACTCCTAAAGACCCAGTCAGGATTTGATCTGGGATCTTCAGTTTCAAAGGACAAAACAGTCAAGTCAGAGTGTCCTCTAATTTTGCATCTTGCAGACTTCTTCATTTCTCCACCAGATTTCATTATTTTTAGAACATGTTCAGTCCCATGGCTTGGTTTCTTCACATTATACCATGAATGATTAAGGTATAACCTTTCCCTTGAGAGGCTCCTGCATCTCAACAGTCAGCAAAGTTATTACAATTCTGCAATTGCACTTCTGGTCCAATCATAAATATGTGTCTGATCATTATTCTGAGAAAAAGTTGCTTTGCTCTTTCAGAAGCTGCTGGGACAAGGCTTGTTTTTATAGATGGCTGCTTTACTATGACAAACATCAAGCAGGCTTCTGGACACTTAAGGCTGTGTGTTGTCTTTCAAGTTATGTTTCAGTACTGCTTGTGGGAGAGTATTTTTGTGTTGTGTTTTTCTATAAATCACTTTGACAGAAATGGAAATGTATTTTTTCCATAGGGAAAAAACCTATGATATTTTCAACAAAATAACTGAAAAATACCAGCTGAAATAAAAAGCAAGGAAAAGTTATCTTAGGGCCTCAGTGACACCTGGTGTTCAGGCAATGGATATGATATTCCCTGGGGCAGGCTTCCCAGGGACGTTGCCAGACCAATGCAGCAAGAGCATCTGAAGGGACTGTACGTTTCTGCAGGAGCATCAGTGAGGAGAGAGACTGAAAAGTCATTCCCAGACACTGGCCATCCTCCCTTCCTCAGGGGATAATCCAGCACAGTGTAGTGCTGAGGATGGGCCCAGGAAGATCAGTGGGAATGAGGGGAGGTGGAAGCCCAGCAAACGTTTTCCTTCCTCTTCCATTGCCCCCATACTGCACTGTATTTTGATTTTCCTGCAGGATTGGTCTCAGCTTGTGCTGAGCTCCCACTGCCCAGGACAGAGGCCAGGTGCCAGGAAAGAGGTATTCCCACACAACCCACAAAGCTGCACTGCCTTAAAGGCGTGAAGGGTTAACCTGGCCACGAAGATCTGTGGCACTTATTTCAACACCAGTATTGGGATGCTATTCATGCCTTTCTCCCTCTACAGGTACTTTAAATGATTCTGCTCAACTGGAGCCATCAAGACTGGAGACAAGGGCTATGAAATGCAAAGAACTCTCAGCAAAAAAACCATGATCAGGTAGCCCACTCCAGAAGGTGCTTGTAGCAAATAGCAACATCACCATATGTGGTGGAAGTGCAGCCCCAGGTTTCTGTGCAGATGAGAGGAGGGGCACAGTGTGGTGGCCAGCAGACCTGGCAATCATTACACCCAGGCTGACGTCACGAGAAGCAAATCCATGCCTAGATGGGGAGCGTGGTCTTCTGACATAAGGCCAAAGGAAGAAAAGAGTAAAGACAGGGAACACATTTCTTAATGCTGCTTCAGGGAAAGCCACCCTTGCTTTGAGGCCAAGGTGTGGCTGCTCTGCAGAGAGCAGGGATGGTTTGGGTGTTCATCAAACACTTACTGCTGAGAGAGACAGTAACTGCAGCCAATCAGAAAACTGATCTGGTGTCGTGTTCTCATCTGTGTGTAATCTCCCTTGCCTTGCTGAAAATGAGAGCAATTCAGTTGATACTCTCCAGTTTCTCTTCCTGTCCCTCTTCTCAAAAATGCCATGAGGGCATCCTTCTTTCTTGCCTGCTAGAGTCTCTCTCTTCATTAGCTTTTTTTCCTGGCATTTTGTGTGTTTTCTGCTCCGTGTATATATTTTCCTCTGAGCTGTTTCCTCATTTTTTCCAAACTAGCCTCCTGTTATGGAGGTGTCAGAGCAGGGAGGATGCTGTCCTCTGTAATACAGAGAAGCTGCTGTTCTAGCACCACCCTTCATGGTCTTCTTCCAAGGCCAGACATTTTGGGGTTTACTCACCTAAATTTATCTAATATAAAGCATGATAAATACTGAGTGCTATTAAATAATTACCAATCACTTGTATGTGCTGGACAGCTGGTGATTTATTATGCTAATAACCATTACAGGCTAAGCTTTAATGAGAGAATACATTTGATTTGGGATTTGGGCTGAGTTTAATGAATTTCTTCTTTTTTTCCTTCACTGCTTAAACACATAAATTTCACCTATAAAATGCTCTGAAATATTCCTGGGTATCAGGATGCACAGATCAGTATTCTGATAATTTAAAACAAAACAGCTCCTGCTTTTCCATGAAAGCCAGAGTTCCCACGGTTATTTGTGCAAGCAAGGAGGTCCGGTGCATCATAAAAGCCATTGTGTAGGATATGCTTGCTTTTAATCTCCTCTCCCTTTATGATCCCCGTTTCCACACTAGGAAATGCTCTTGATTACAAAGTCTTTGCAACAGTGACATAAAAGACAACATGGTAGTTTATTCTTGTATGTCATATTCAAAAGCAATTATACTCTGATCATCTGTACTACTACCAGGAACTGCTGTGCACAAGTTTCCAATACAGGTCAGGAGCTCTGATTATCCAACACTTACCTCTCTGCCTAGTCCTCCTCTTTTAAGAAGGGGCTAAACATGGTCTTCAAAGAATGTACTACAGTGCAATCGCAATGAAAAAGTCTCTGGCTGTGAAATCTGTATCACCATATAAATAGTGCTCTGCCATCCTTGCCTGTACTGAATCCTGGCATATTTGTCACTGGTGTCTGCTGTGTCTTTCTATGAAATCCTCCTGGTTCCGGGGTGCAGGAGCAGCAGCGTGTCCCCAGCTGTCCCCTCACAGGTGCCGCCAGGAGAGGGCATCGGCTCACAGCGCATCCCCCCGGGTGCGCAGCCCCCGGGCATCCCCCACACCCCGCTTCTGGCCCTGGGTGCTCCCCTACCTACCGGCTGCCGCAGCTCCTCCACGGCCCCCTCTCAGCCAGCCAGGCTGACACCAGCCTTGGGTTTAATCAGACCTGACTATTGGATGACTTGGGTTAAGACCCCAGTGCTTGCTTACATCATTCTTAAACCTCCTTAAAATCATCTGCGTAAGAGGTAAAACACCTCTGCAGATGCTGCTTAGATCTGCTCCCTCAAATTTTGAGGCCAGAAGACAAAACTGAACATAGTTGTGTTTGGGGTTTTTTGTTTGTTTGTTCAGTTTTAGAATTATTCTGGCAAGGTCAGATGGATGGGGTTTGGTTGTGAGAGGCTGGGGGTGGGTATTTGTCCAGTTGTTTCTGGGACTCTTCTACTTCAAAAAGTAAAATCTCACATTGACTACAATTTTTTTCTAAGTGCACTGGACAGTGGAGCCAGGTAGTTGGCCCCATAGTTTTGAAGGTTTCTGAAACCTTGTACGTTGCTCCTTTCTGACCAAGAGAGAGTTAGTTGGTAATGATTCCTATTTTCCTATGTTGCAACGAAACTTTTGGCAAATACTGCATATTGCAAAAATGCCAAGAAACCAAGCAGAGCATCCACCACCAAATTGCCTGGTCTGGTTTCAGGAGTTCCGACTCATTTAAAAATCTACTTTATAACAGTGGGACTGGGCAGCAATTCTTCATGTCTACTTAGCATGGAAACTAGAGTCAGATGTAAAGACTACTTCTTAGCTTATTATTTAAACTTCTGAGGACAGAAGGGTCTTTTTCATGATGATTTGCAAAAATATGTGCAATTTTAAAAGGAAACACAGCTGATAATAGTTGATAATAGTTATGCCATCTATATGCATGGGATGTATTTCCTGGTCTTTTTGCCAAACTCATCACTATTCTACTGAGCAGAAGTGCATTTGCATCAAGGATGTCTCAAGTCCCTAATAGCCCAGCACACCAAGCGCTGGTCTCACACTCCCTTCCAACCCCAAGTGCTGTGGGAAACAAAGCAACTTGATAAATTAACAGAAGATTTTTCAGAGAGGAGATCCTTTCTAAATGTACAGAAAGATGTTAGACTTAGAAAGGCCCTGAAGCTTTGAGATGCCATTGATTTTAAAGGAAGCAAGGCACTTAGATAACGACAAGGTTACAGATTTTTTTCTTTTTCTTTCTTTCTTTTCTTTTTTAAATTTTATTTTCATAAAGCTCTTGTTTCTGGTAGGTGAGCTGAAATTCTGATTTCCTACAACAGCTGGTAAAATTGAATTAGTAGCATTTAGTAAACATTTGGCTTCCAGCGGCAGACAGAACAGCTGATAAAGATATGCTTCCTGCTTGCTAAATGGGATGAGACCCCGTATGTCTAATCATTTACACAAACACCACAATACCTTGCTTCAGTATGTGTGGAAAAAATTTCACTTCATTTCACTCTAAATATTTTTACCAAGTAGTTTATCACCACATAAAATTACCTCTGGTGCTGGCTAATCCTAGTGGAAAGACTGTGAATATCCACTTAGGCAAGTCTCAGGCAGTAAAAGTGCAGTTATGCCACAGGGAGTGTGCATTCCCCATTACACCAGTGCAGGAGCAGCAAATGCACAGGCGTAAACAACCCTGTGGGACCGCATTTTTATGTCAACAGATTCAGCTCACCTGAAGTCTCACCTGCTCCCAAATGAAATGTGACAATGAGTACAATTTTGCATTTCTGTTTGTCACATGGCTGGACCATCCCTGTTCAAGCTGGAGCTCCAGCTGCCTCTGAAGGGTGTGAGGCAATTCCTTTCAGGAGGAAATTCAGGACCTTTCTTCTGAACACAGGCTTCCTTCACATGTCGTGCCACTGCAGTACCTTCCATCAGCAAACAGGAGGTTCCTCCACTGCCTTTAAAAACTTTCCAAGAATTATGGGCCAGATTCCTGGAAAAGGTGTTGCTTTAACATGTATTAGACCTGGAAAAAACAATAAAAATTAAAAAATGAAACAAACAAAAAAACCAAAAGCAAACCTATTGGTTCACTCCAGGGAGCGTTTTCCCAGACTACAAAGCTTCCAGATGTACCACGATGGCCTTCAGACTTTCCGGTGCCTGGTACCTTGTGGCTTTTGGCAAATCTTCCCTGTGATCAAGGAAGCTGCCTTCTGCCTGGGCTGCTGATTTGTAAGAGGACAAAGCACCCATGTGGTGTAGAGTGACCTTGGCCACCTACCAGACACCCACCCAGCTGCTCTCTCCCCCTCCTCAACAGGATTGGGGGTGGAAATAAGATTAAAAGCTTGAGGTTTGAGATAAAGATGGGAAAGTCACACAGCAATAATCATCATGGCCAAAATGGATTCTGGGAAAAATAATTTATTTCCAATTAAAATAGAGTTGAATGGTGAGACACAAAGAAAAAACTAAAACACCTACTCCTTACCCGCTTCTTCCAAGGCTGTTTCACTGCTTCATTCCCACCACCTCTACCTCCTCCATGCTCCAAGTGGCATGGGGGTGGTTGTGGTCAGTCCATAGCAACTCCTCTCTCCTCCTTCCTACTCATGTTCCAGTGTGGGTCTTTCCCATGGGCTGAAGTCCCTCAGGATAAACTTGCAGCGTGGGCTCTGCACCGGCTGCAGTTCCTTCAGGGCATGTCCACCTGCTCTACCACGCGGTCCCCCATAGGCTGCAGTGTGGATATCTGCTTTGCCATGGGATTCTCCACAGGTTGCAGGGGAATCTGCTCCAGCATCACCTCCTCCACCTCCTCCCCCTCCTTCCTCTCCCACCCTGGTGTCTGCAGGGCTGTTTCTCACACTCGTCATCACTCCTCTGTCTGCTGGGCAGTGTTTTGCCCTTTCCTAGACAGACTTCCGCAGAGGCACCAACAGCTGCCTTTTGCCAGAATGCAGAGCAGCATGCCAGGGAGTCCCATGCCCTCATCTTACCAGCTTTCAAGTGGCCAGTGCCCCCTCTTCAAGCAATTCTCCAGACCTTCACACTACTCTTAAGGGAAAAATGCTCCAGAGCCAGATTCCACTAACAAAGGCACGCTCCCTGTTTCTAGCCTAGGAAGACTCTTGGGTAGCTTGTACCCATTTGATTTGCATCACACACTTAAAATAGCTCATTTTCCCTCATGAAAATTTGAATCTACTGTTATGATGTCTGTTTGGCTGTGGTTACATTCCTTCTCAACACTGGTCTTGTTATACATCTGTTTTGCAGGACTTCTCAGTTTCTCTGACCATCCCAGTAACTTTTCTGTACAGCAGATCTTTTAAGATCAGTTTTCTTGAGAGCTGCTGTATTCATCAAAAGGAAGTCCCATCAGAGCCTCATCCTCCCACACTAGCACATTCCTCCTACTAAAAATGGACCAATTAGCAAATAAGAGGTTTTTCTCCCTGTTTTTTTTTTTTTTTTTTCATAGTAGCAGCTCTAAGTTGCTGACAAGATGATGTGCAATGTATCTTTCCTTCTCTTCTCTTCAGTCATGTCCAGCTAGAACTCCCATGGAAACAGCTGCAATATTGTTACTCGTGCCTAAAGGGGATTAACAGTAATCCCATTTCTTACTCCAGCCATCAAGGTAGTTGCTGTAGGAGATGTAATCTTCTCTGGCACTGACAGTACTTTCTAATGCTGTCATTTCCAAATGTTGCCGCAAATGGTCCTGTTTTTTATACCAGGGTCTCTCCTAAAACATTAATAATGGGCTCTGTTCCTGCTGAAAGCATTGAGACAAACCATCTGCTCATCAGTTTGACCTTGCTTTTCCATGGATCCTGTTGCTGGTCACCATACCCTCTAGTTTACATAATAATTTCCAGGATTAAAAATACTACCTATTCCAGAGGGATGGAAGATATATTTCCTTTGTCTATGCAGTTTTTTTTTATTAAAAACCAATATGGGTCGATCAGATGTAATTAATTCCAGAAAAGCTGTGTTACATTTTCTCCCATTTTCTTTTTACTTCCTTGTACTCATTCTTCACATTTATTCTGAAACCTGTCATCATACTGAAATCAGACTATGAAATCTACCATCTACCAGACTTTTTACATTCCTCCTATAGAAAATACAGCATCTACGTTATATATCATTGAAATACAAGACACGTAAGTCTCTTTCCTCCTTCTCCACATCCCAGTTTGACAGATTTAAACATAATACACCTTTTTTTTTTTTTTTTTTTTTTTTTAACTGGACCTTTGTTGCTCTTTTTCCTCCTTTCTGTTGAAGATTATTTTAATACCTTCGACTTAAAAACTAATACCTCTGCTACTGGAGGCCCTGGGGACTCCAGCTTCCCCTGCTCATACTGAATGTGGTCTACTGAAATTGAGAAACGTATGGACCTTGTTTTGTATATCCTTCTATTTAAAGTAACTGGATTAAAAGTTGAAAATTGAATCAAAGTTTGCTTTATAAATCAGTATGTGAAACATTCTGGTGATTACAACTAATCGCTTTCATTGGCACAGTAATTCTTGGCAAGAGGATGACAGTGACAGTATAAGTTAATCCTATGTACCAATACAACTCGGAGCAGCATTTCTCTAACAGATCTCTATCTGTATTTCATCATTTCCTGCAATGCCTCAAAGGGATTCCCTGCAGAACCCACACAATTCAAGTAATTTGGCCTCCAATTTTATTTATACTGCTCTTCAGCATCCATCTTACTGTTACATCTTTTTTTTTTTTTTTGAAAAATGCGTATGTTTTGAGAATATACATTCCAGTCTCATACAAGAAACACACATTTTATCAATTTAAACTCAAGACAGCTACCAAATATCAAAGGCAGAGGCAACCCCCAGAACTGCTCTATATGAGGTTTGGGGCCTTTGTTACCCCAGTTTAAGGGATATAAGTCCTATCATAAGCTCCACCACTTACTTAGGATCTCTCTTGCGCCAAGTAAAATACATAATCAACTGCAAAGATTTCCAGAATTGTTCTCTGCTTTTCCTCTCCCTGCCAATTCAGGCATCCCAGTTCCCGAGTGATCCCAGTCCCAGGGGTGGCTTGCACATCCATGACCCAGCACTCAGGGTCTCTACAGCAGGACCACCCTAAAAAAGCTGCTTTCTGGCATTTGAGCTTACATATCCCATTCACAGCTGAAGAAAAGCTTAATATTTCTCTCCATCACTCAGGCTGTAGAGCCTGAGTGCAGGGAGGGATTTGGTCAGCCCATGAGCTGCACAAGATCTTAACCTAATGGTTTGCAGCTTGGTCATTCTCTCTGCAAATAGGTACTGAACTGCCTCATTCTCCTCAGCCACCTTTACATTAAACTTCTCCATCCTGTTGGCAGCAATTGCTCTTTTTTCACCTCTCCTGCCTTTACAACACGAAGAGTCCTTTCTGAGGACTTTCTCATAGTCCCAAGCACCAATCACAGCTACCAGGAAAACTACATGTGATCGGGGAATTGAGGCAATCCAAAGGCTGTTACTTGCCCCAGGTCAGGTAATGCACTGGAAGCTGAGCCAGGTGGGCAGACCCAAGGCTCATGCTTTGGTCCATCGGTTATGGCAAGATGATGTCTGATCTAACCCATCCAGCTCTCAGACACTTTTCAGTTGCTGCTGAGACTGTAGAAGACAACCCAGGAGCCACAGTTTTTGCCACACAGGTGTGGACACTACCGATGTTCCCAAGGTCACATCTCCTGCCACTTTTGGACAAAGTCACTGGGTTTTGTTACCATGTGCCATTAACCTTGCAGTGCAGCAGCCCCATCTCTGCTGGCTCACACGGGGAAGCCACGGTGGTGCTGTGGCTTCTGCCTTCTAGGTACGTCCTGTAGATTTGGCTTAACATCCAAAGAACTGCACCTTACTGAGCCTTGCTTAGAAACACACTCAATTTCATAGCTGAACTGGCATGTGAAGGAGAGGAAACTGTCTTAGCAACCACCTCAGGCATTCAGAGCACCCTCCCAGAGGAGACCAGCATAGCATGAAACCTCTGAACCTTTCACATGAAGTGTAAACCCATTTCCCTGGTCTAGGTTTTTTGTGTTAAGAGCCTGCAAATGAGAAGACAGACAGCTACGTAAGTAGCTCTGTTTTACCAAGTCCATCACCAGCCTGTCTGGGGTTGTTGCAATGTACTGATCAAACACTCAGAGAGGGTTACAAAACAATCACCTGAGGGCAAGGGGAGCTAAAAGGAAATTGCAAAACTGCTCCCATTCTGGAGAGAGGTATTATCCCCATTTTATACACAGGACAGCTAAGGCAGAAAGTCGCTCTCAGTCACGCTAAGCTTTGCTCCTGGCACTCACCATCTCGAGCTATTGGGGCTGCTCTGCATTCAGTGAGTCAGTAATCCCAGTGGGAGGTAAATCCATCACACCGACCAGTATTTCTACAGCCAGGCAAGGGAACAGTGGTAACAGCCAAAGGTTTCTGTAAAGAATTTGTTGCCAAATCTCTGGTACACTAAATGTCTCTGAATATCTGCAGCTGTTCTTCCATCATGGTGGCTCCTCCTTGGCCTGACACAGGATGGGGCAACGCATTAAATCCGTACAAACCCACAGAATTCAGGCAGGGATCATCAAAAGTGTTTTAATGATTAAACCATGTCAAACATTAACAACGAAGTATATTCAGATGAGCCAAGGGTTTATTTCTAGCACATTTAGACAGCCTATTTTGAACTTTATAGCTGCTGTACTGAGCTATGTAAAGACTCTGCAAACCAGTACCTAGAAATGAAGACACACACACAAGCTTCGATAATGTAAACATAACAGACACTGTCTCCTTCAAAACAAGGAATGAAAACCCACAAGGCTAGTAAGAGAACTTATTAATTCCTTAAGAGATGTGCAAAAATTTTAAAAAAGATTTAAAAACAATTAAACGTGTTAAAACTGGCATTTATATAAATATCAAAAAAACATATCGTTAAACTTGAGCAATGACCAGCAGAGTGCCTTGCACAATTCAATTTTTCAGAGCTTATTGGACTCCACCATGGCAGATACTAGAATACCAGCAACAGATACTGGCTTTGCAACTGACTCCTCATATGTGCAAGACAGGATTTTACAAGGAGTATCTTTAACCAGCACTCAAACCAAATCCTTAGATAACAAGCCAAAACATTACCAGTGATATACACAACTCACAGAAACAGACATTTCCAGCACATTTCAGTAACATTTAAAAAACATTAGCTATGACTTAAACTGTTTAAACTTGCTTGTTTGGGAAAAAAAAAACCAAACATCTTTGTGTTAGGCACATTTTGAAAGTGAATGTATGCTACATGAAGAACAGTTCAGATACCAACTTAAATACAGACAATTCCATCAGAAAAGCATCTTTCTGGCTTCACTTTTAAATACGCTTTTGGATATGTCACAGACTTAAACAGTAGCTCCTAAAATGTGGATATGGCTATGGTAGTAACACTTGAAACTGCCAGTTTCATATTAAAAACCACTCTTCATTTAGCATTTAAGAATTCTCAGAAATATGAAAGAAAAAAAAAAGAAAAAAAGTAAAAAGAATAGATGGGTCCACCCTGTATATGCTCTAAACTTTAGAGACAATATTTAAATCTTACTCGACTGTGTAAGCGCCAATTACTTTTACGTTAGTGATGTACTTCAAATAAAAAAATAAGATCTATTAAAAAGGTAAAATAACTTTTCCATCTGTTTTGTGACTGTTGAGTCAATTAAAGCCAAATATACAAAACTAAATGAGCCATTTCCAATTTCACTGTATCGAGTAAGAGATACGTAGCATCGTGTATCACATACAGAACAGTAAAATGATCAATGGATTCTTCTAAATGACTTTTTAATAAAAAGTCAATCAACTGAAAAGTTGAAACATATCCTAAATTTTAAACCAGTAATAAGCTTTGGGCCCTGCTTTTTAATTTAAGGCATGTGTGTTTATCTACTGAAACCAGCATCATACAAATTACCTCTACAATCACATGCATGATCTATAGTTAAAAAAATGGAAGTTTAGATTACAGTGTTTTCAAATTGTGACTCATAATTCAGCACCTATCATATTGACTAGTAAGGCAACAGCAGTGTCGAATAATATGATAATACTCCCTTCCACAGTCTATAGCAGGGTCAGTGACAGCCCAGAATTATTTTTAAACTTTAACCTACTTTTATGTTCTGTATACAGTTTCTAGGGTGTTTGCACTGGTTAAGTCCTACATAAATCACACTATTCTAGGCAGGAATAGTTACAGTAGCCATTAGAGTATTAGTGCACAACTCTCATTGTGCTTACAATCAGATGATTTTGTTGTTGGGGTTATCAAAATGGTTTTTCAGTTTGGTCTTCAATCCTTCCTTTGTTTCCTTTGTTTCACATTGTTCTCAAGGGAAGAAAAGCTGTTTGTGTACCCGTTCGCAATGGCCGTGGAGCCGTTCTGATACTCTTTCCTCCTCGAGGATGCCTTCTTGTTGTAAGTCTAGAATACAAGGAAAGACACATGGTTTTGCTTAATTAGATATAAATAACCACTTCCTCACAGTAACTCTAGAAACACAGAAGTAAACTTGCATTCATCATTTTTGAAGACCTTGTGCCGGTGGTAAGAGTCTAACAAGCTCTACCACTTTTTGTGTATGAGACTATACTATGCCTTTCATTCATCACAGTGAGAGGAGTAGTTCACTTGAAAAGAAAAAGGCTTGGCAGTATGATGGTAGTGTTACGCTAACAGTAAATTAGAAACAAGAGAAGCGATTTTATGAGCAGTCTATGGCATAAGAATATACTCAAAATGACATGTGAGGAAGGAGGTTTGAGGCACTGCAAGTGACAGTACCTTGAACAAAGCCAGAACAAGAGGTAGGCAAACAATAGCAGTGAGGGAAGTTCAGAGATGGAAATGTGAAGGGAATTTCCATTGGCTAACACAAGAATCAAAAACTAACAGGATCAGGGAGACTGTCTAAAAAAATTACAGACAGTGTAAAAATATACATTAATTTTTTTTAAAGCAACTCAGCTGCCTTACAAAAAGCGTATTTCCCCAAATTTCTGTGTGAAAGGAATTTAAATGGTTAAAAGTTAAAATATGAGCAAAACTGACAAAGAAAATCAAGTTATATGTGGAATATACTATAATGTTTATAATGTTTAACTAGCATGTTCATATGTAGCAAGTCATAGAAATCATGGGACTGATTTTAAGAAATACCAGAAGAACAGACAGGGAAGCCTGCTGTGTTTCCCCCCAGGAATCATTCTCACCAGAACCAAAATTCACAGCCCAAATCTCTCAAATGACATTTGAAACATAAAACAGAGTTTGCTTGTTTGGGGGCAGCAGGCTCTGCTGGTTTGATTTTCTGCAGACAGTAGTACATCTTTGTACAGAGCCCAGTTATGAACTGCTCAGAACAACACATACCAAGTCTGCATCTGTTCAAACATGGAATCAGCTCTGTAGAAACACAACTAAACCCAATGATTTTCCATATGAAAATACAAGCAAATGCCTGTAAAAGTGAACCAAATCCAGATTTCTCCATGTTGTGAGGTTAGGAAGTTTCCCTGGATATAAAACAAGCATTTCCCCTTCTAAATGCAGAAACAAACAATTCCTTCTGGTGCTTCACAGGTTCACATGCTGCTGGTTTATTTCAGACTGGAAAGCTGTTTCTAATATAAAGCTCCTCCTCTCCCTTACCTGCAGTTAAAATTGCAATAGTAAGCCTTTTTTTTTTTTTAAATCACTCTGGCTTACTAAAATTAGTAAGCATTCTGAATTACAGGTACAAAACTTCAGAAGATTTGAAAGTAGAGGGCAGATCAACAAGTGTAGTACTTCAGGAGCACATGCATGCTAGTGAAGGATAGCAAAAGGACATTTCAAACATATCTTTCTGTAACAGCTTTCCAGTGAGATACAGCCAGAAGAATGGTAGAAAGAGTTGATGACTATTACTTTTACCTGAATATAGAAATTTGTGAAGAGGATAATCAAAGAAATCATGTAAGAAATCTGAAAATACAGCCACCCCTGAGGAAATGCACATGGCCAAACAACACCACAGCTGGTCTGGAAGATTGTCAAGACAAACTGAATCTGGGGAGAGAAAACAAAAATACGAGAAATGGAGCACATTAATGGAAGGAGAAAAAAAGCCATTGGTGACCAAAATCTCAACAGTTATTTCCAAAATAATTAAAAATACGCAATATTGTGTGTTTAACAAGTATTTTCTCCATAAAATTGAGTTAGCAGACACTCAGATTGTGGTATCCTGTTAGGCGTGTTTATTTGTATTTTTCCATTTTATAACATTAGAGTAACCCACGCAGAATTGATATATAAATGTCTCAAGGAAGAAAGACCACCTTCTTCCTAGTGAGAGTTCATTGGGATTTGACTCTACCATCTTAATGGAGTAGATCTGCATCTCACTGCTTCAGCTGCAGAAGATCTGGGGTCATTTGGTCCACACAGAGATCCCCGCAGTCCCTTCCCACAGACAGGAACTGTCTGACATACGGCTCCAGTGGAAGAATTTTTGGGGTAAAGGCTGTAGGGAAGCTGGGGAGTCAGGGAGAAGGATCAGGGTCCAATTATCTTTAATTATCTCTTTTGGGAAAACGGAGTTTTCCCAAACTGCTGCAGAGGGCCCTAGGCAAAATTCATCCTCACATGAAGGCTACCAGATTAGGGAATGTTTATTTTAAAAGGGAAAGACTGTTTGTTCTGCTCAGCTATTTTGCTGCCCCAACAGCTATGCGTGCAGAGCAGGCAAGGAAGTGAAAGCAGTTATGACAATAGCCAGGGGAGCAACTGAAGCACCGAGACACTGCACTCTGTAGCACTTGAACAACCAGGATGAAGAATAGAGCCTAAATCTGGAAGGAAAAACAAAAACAAACCTCAAACCAAAGCAACCCCCCCATTCCCTGCATAAAAATAATGAGCCCACAGCTACAATACTTAGCCATCCTTCAGGAAGGAAAGTGCTACAAAAACATGTTGAGAATCAACACTGTGAATAGCTGGCAGTAAATGTTATTAATCATCACCAGCAAATGTTATTAAAACTATTCACAGCTCTGAGATGGTACTGGGGGGGGGGAGGGGAAGAAGATAACAAAATAATTTATGTCTAGGTTTCAGTTTCCCCCCCTACAAAATGGGGAAGACAGAACACTCACGAACATTTCCTTGTGCTGTTCTGACATGTACACACTGAAACTTGGTTCTCATGCAGTATCACTACAACATGTGCTATATTACTTAATTTCACTGCTCTTATCACCTCCAGCACACAGTGGTCAGGCTTCATCATCGCACTCACTAGAAACAATGCAAACGGATACAAGGAGTCCAACACAGAATTACAAGGGAAAAAATCTGCCCTTTTAAAGTGCAGAAAGAGAGCAGAAATATTGAATAGTTTTTAATAAACCATTTGCAACTGCACGCAAAAGCAGGACAGAAAAGGCATTGTCCCACAGGACTAGAATGGCCCTTGTTAGCTATGGATGGCATTGCACTCGGTTTCTGGTCTGTCCTAGCCTGACCAAGCAAGCACAGGGAAGAGCAGGCTAGCTCAAGAGGGCTTGGAAGAAAAGCCTCCACCCTGGCTACTGAGTCCCAGAAATCCCAGCACTGCAACTCCCAAATACATCTAGCCACACAACATGGTGAGGTGGAGAAAGATCCCACAGACCTCAGCACTGATTCATGTACCCCACCAGTCCCCAGCTGCCCACTGTCCTGAAAAGAGAGCAACTGGACAGGCAGAAGCTGGATTTCTAAGGTGATGTAGGCACTACAAGATGTAGAAGGCACTAGCTCTCGTTCTCCCTTCTTCTATCCCCTGCCAAAATTTCCTAACTCAGTAAAGACAAGAGGACCTCCTCATGAATACAAGAGCCTGCTGAAGCACTGAAGACCAAATCACTCACCAGCTGCCCCTGAGTGATGTACTTCTTCCACCACAGGTAAGGACGCATTGCTGGAACAGCGGACAATCCGTAGTAGGAGTACATGAGGACATGGATAAAGCTGTTCAGTGTGGCACCAAAGTAAGCTAAAAAAAGGGCAAGGGAAAAAGAAAAGTATGCTGCATTACCAGGAAGGAACATGCTGTTTCATGGAACTTACAAAAATAACAAGTTCAAAATGTTTCTATTTAAAATATGATTTCTCTTAGAAGAAAAGCAAGAGGGTTTGTTTTTTTTCCCCCTGTTTTTTATTCTGCTCACCCAATGGAGTAGCTGAGCTGCTTTGCAGCTTTGTACTTTACACCAGCCTTCTGGTTTTGTTTCCTCAAGTTACTCTTTATCACATCTACGTTGTAGTTTCTCAAGGGAACTCAGGAAGCTGATTAAGAGGAGGAGTGCTCCCATACCAAACAATCAACAGCTTCACCCATCTACTTTTAGGTTGATTTCCTTCCAGGTAGGAGCCAATTTTGTCATTTATGACCAAAAGCTTCAGATATCTTCAGAAACTGCCTGTTAGCTACTTTATTTGTCCTTGTTTACAGCACCTTTAGTCATTAAAGAAACTTGTAGCTTAACACCGAACTGCATAGAACTGTGATGACACAACAAACATAAAGCTTGGAAGACGAAAAACACATGACTAGAAATAGGACAAAAGTGTTTTCAAGACCACACGAGCACAAGAGAGATTCTAAGTATATGCTGTTTTGACTGCTGCATGAACAGGGGTTGACTTCTTTGGAGGAGAATGTGTTTCCAGATGCAGACTTTTTATAAGTTCAGTATTACTCACTGTTGTGGTGACAACACAAAACAAATACGAGTTTCTATGTTGTTTGGCTCAGAGAGCAGACTCCTGAGGAATACAGCCTCCTGGTCTGCACTGCCAGTAGTTCACATCCATTGGGACTGAAAAGGTTTCTCTTGAATGGAGTGTGCAACAAAGCCAGTACCTATAAGCTGCACATCTAAACCACAACTAAGCCATGCTAATGCAGTTAGGAAACTTGATGCCAGCTAAATGCAATGAAAGTAAAGAATCAAAGCCAGATTGCCAAAGGTTAGCAGGATTTAGACAAGAGAGACATGGAAATCTTCCACTTAAGATTCATTTGTTCATGTTCATTAGTGCTCAGGGGACATGATTTTAATTGAAATAATTTGTTATGGCTAGCGGTATAATGAGATTAAATTAAGAAAGTCATATCTCAAGTGAACTTCACAGATACAAGGGCAAGAGTCACACTCTTAGCTGTCTTGGAGCTGAAACAAGCTTCTGGCTTGTCTTGGAAAAGAGCACTGTTTCATCAGAGGGTCTGTAGCTACAGCAGAAGTAGAGAAAGCAAGGTTGATGGGTATCTGACCTGGGCTTCTGCACCTGCTAAATGTCACACTGCCACACGAATTCTTCAAACTACATAGACATTCCTCTCCTAGAGGCTGTGCTAGCAGCTTAATTCCTGCAACCATCTACAACAGTTGCAATTCAGCAAAGCAGCTTAATATGGTACTGAACAAATCCTGCAGCTGAAGGTACCAAGGATGTTTGGTTTGATCAAAAACAAAGACCCTGCTGCAGATGTTCCCCCACCATAACCCAGTACTTACAGTGACCACAAGGCACCCAGTTCATAACAAACCACCAGATGTTCAGCATTGTGGCATGGTGGTAGACATGCAGAACAGTGATCTGATGATTATTTTTCCTCAAAATGAAAAAGAAGGTATCCATGAACTCAATGAGTTTGGAGAAATAGTACCACCAGAGGACACGTATGATCTGGAAAGAAGGAAACAAGTTTTAGAAGCATTGCACATTGAGGGGGCTTTCAACTCTGATGCTATTTAAGTAATTAAAATCCAGATTCTGTGCTGCACTGCTTGGATTGAAGACACTACTGGGATCTTCTGTAATACTCCTGCCTCAGGTTTCTCCATAGGAGATCGAGGTACAAACTTAGAGCTACAGCTGACAACAGGATGACAAAGACTGTTTTATGAGGCTACTGCTGTGCACCTGAATTGTCCCAGGAGAAACAAGAAAATACTTAACCAGAGCTGGTGCTGCAGTGCTCTCTGTAAAGGAGATCAGAAGTGTGACCAGAAGAAATCATCACCACATCTCAGAAAGAGAAGGGTAGTCACAACACGGAGCGGTTGGATACAGTCTGAAGACCAGGTCCTCACTTTTTGATCTGAGAACACTTGAAAATTTGCACTCTCACAAAATTACCAACCATTAATATATTGTAGATTAACTATTATGTCTGACAGTGCACTGTCCATTGTATCACAAAAGGAGGAAAAAAGCTTATAGTTTAAGCAAAATGTGCATAATCAATACTGTTCTGCTCTCCATTTAAGTGGACAAATTGAAACATTACCAGCTCAAAGTCTCGATTACGGTACCTTCATATCAGCCTCTCCTCCACTGTGTGTATCCTGACAGAAGAAATTGTATCCTCCTTCCAATACTCCGGTCACCAGCTGAGCAAATAAAAAAATTGAACTGTTATTTGGGGAGAAGGCTGAACTCCATGGCATCTCCACATTGGCTCTGCCAAGACATCTGGTGTCAAGAGATTCCTGGGCACCTGAGGGTGGCATTAGGTTGAATTCAAGTTCCAAGCAGTGATCAAATCATAGTGAAGGGTGAATTAATAAATTCTACCAACTGGGGTATACCAGAATAAAATTAGGAGGTATCATTTTAACCCCACTTATCCCACATAGTGTGAGTATTTTCAGAGTCATATTCCAGACAGATTCTCAAGAAATCTCCTTCTTTGCTGATGATCTCATTGTTGGAGAAAGTAAATAACCAAAGTTCAGTAAATACATCTTTCTTCTGATTACTTTTGGAAACAGTTACGTCTTTGAGAAATTTTATACTCAAGAGACGTGACTACAATTTTTTTCAACCATGTGACAGAGCACATTTTCTGTTTTGCTATCCTTAACAGCTAACAACAGATATTTTACTGCAGTGCCATTCTTCAAGATCTTTTTAAGCAATTCACTCATCCCAAGCACATTACATCCTCCCCAATATAAGTGACTTCCTCTGCAGGATATTCCACTGCCTGCCTGATGTCCTGGCATAACAAATATCACCTCAAACATAATGAAATCACTATTAAGAGTAGTCTCTACTAGTCAGGAAAATGACAGGGTGCCCACTGTGGAGGGGATGGCTGAAATCTCTAGAGGAACAAGATCCATGCTGGATGTTCACACCTCACCCTTTCACCAGTTGGAGATGGTAGGACAGGCTGAGGGTGGAAAGGGAGGAGGGAGGGCGTGCAAGGACATGAACAAGATCTCCTTTAATATCTCAACAGAAGGGATCACTGGACATAGTTTATAAAGATGTTTTTCCTCTTGGGAATAGCAGGAGGAGAGGAGTAACAACTTCAGGCGACTCCCAAGTGAAAAAAAAAGAATTGTTAGGTATCTCAAAAAACATCTGAAAGGCAGAAGCAAGGTGTATGTTTTTGGCTTTATCTACCTGCAGAATAAAAAACAGTTTTGCAAAGCTACATGGAAACCCCTTGTACTCTAAGTCATTTTAAATGATCATTTGATTAAAGGACTACAGCAACTGGTGTGACTAAATGCTGCTCAGAACTGTGAACAGAAAGCTAATTTTAAAAGGTTCAATACATATTATCACTTAAATGATCTACCTTTCCCCAATGTTATTTCTTTCATGCCTCATTTTCCCCCTAAATTAGCTTTTAAAATACTCAGTCAGCCTAGGTCATTATTTTTGACCTTCTGAGATAGAATTATTGCTGCAATTTAGGGGAAAAATGTACATCTAGTTATACCATAATATACAGACCTGGAAGTATCTCATGTATTAGAGATAAATCAATAGCACCCTGCCACAGCAAGGGCAGGGCAGCTGTGCACATCAGCAGCAGGCCCAGGCACTGTACCTACCCAAGCAACAAAGGCAAGGCAGCCATGGAAGGACTCCTGCCCTGGCCACAGGGCTGTGAAGAGGACACCAGTTTAAAAGTGGTACCTTGCTAAAGGACCAGCTATGCCCCAGAGCAAGCCGTGCACCAAGCCACTTTCAGGCCACTGAGGGAAAGACTGTGGCCTTGCAAAGTGCCTGCCAGTCCCTCAGACAGAAGACCATATTGTGCTGTGATCACGTTAAGAGCTTACAGATGTTTTCATACAGTTCTCATAGTTCAAGGAAGTGTTAGGAATAGAAGCATAATCACATTGTTCATATTGTAATTAATCTGAACAACACCCATCATTAATGCTGCACTCCATAAACTCCCCAGTAAAGCCAGGTATAGCGAATTCACAGAGCTTTCCCTGCAAGTGGTATAGGTTCACCACCTAAGCATAATGCAACCAAAGGTGTCTCCACGGATCCCACCTCTCTAAAGGACAATGGCATCAGTGTAGCTATGAGCAGTGGCTTCAGCTCAGCCTGAGTACTCCCTTGTTTACAGAAGAATATATTATTGTATGCTCGGAACTGTAATACTCTCACAGCCTCAAATGATATAAGCAAAGCAATATTAGTATGAAATGTTAGCATCTTTTACCATCAACAGTTAGTATGGTTACAAAAATAATTTAATTCTCCACTTTCCAGAAGGAGCTAATTGGTAAAAAGCTGCTACAGCTTCCCACAAACTGCTGTTGCTGCCCACAACAAACCTTACTCGGTGCAACATACAACATGTAAATAATCTTTTTCCCCATTTAGCCAGCTGCTCCTTTGCCTGGCACCACTATTTCTTGCACCCACAATGTTTTCATCACATGCTGGAAGGCTTCAGAAAACAAAACCAAAAGATCACTCTGAAACACGACCGTGAATGGCTCCCAAATTGTTCCATTATGCATGGGTGTACAGCCCCAGGAAGCTGCTTCCCTGACACAACAAAAGAGATAAGAAGGGGTCAGAAATTGACAGCAGTGCATTTAAGTTCTTGCTCACACTTGTTGTGGTCTGCTCCCTGGATGGCCAGTGTTTCCAAGCCCTCCTTACACCACTGTACAGTAGGTCTGAAACTTGCCCAGAAACAGAGTGGTGGCTCCTCAGTCAACACAGCCTTGAGACAACCTTTCCTTGCCTGCTGTCTCTAGGAAGTCCTTCATCTTCAGGCTGGCAGGAGTCCAGGCCTCCTGATGGCACTGCTGACGAACAACCACAGGCAAATCTTCTCTTGAGAAATTAATGTGTCCAGAAAAGGCCAATTATAACCATTTTCACTTAAGCAAACCACTTCATGTGGTTCCTAAACAGCACAAAAAGACACTTTCTTCATAAGCCAATTAAAATCATACTTAAACTCAATGTTAAGTCCCTCAGCTCAGGGGGAAAAACTGCAACTCAAGGTTGTATTTGTGCGGAAACAACTCACACTTTCTTCCCCTGCAATGAAGTTTTCTTTTTTTCGTATTGCTTTCATTTTGTAATTCTGTTGCTGAAATCCCTAAAATGCTGTGGCACATGCTATTTTATCAACTCTGCTACCAAAATAAGCCAGGACACTAACACCAGTCTGACTGGGCTGGAGGAGAGGTGTCACTGGGGAGGATTTTGTTTTTTCTCATGATAAAACTGAAGTCTGAGACTCACTGGAGAGGGCCAGATAAGGGACCTAGCACTGCATCACGCTGTCAAGGCATGATGGGTTTACAAGGTTCAAAACAGAGCTAGATTAGAGTGAAGAGAAACAGAAGTTAACGTCTGATCAAAGAAAGCAAATGCCTGCAGAGATACGGAACTTTATCTTTACATGAATGCAGTCACCCCAGGGCAGAGATAAGGGCTTCAGGATGGCTGACAAATAAAGGGGAAAGGAAAGAGCAGCCTAGCTGCCACCCATGGCTCATGTGACACAGCACCTCTGCACAGAGTCCCCTACTTCCTAAAACTTTTCCTACAGCATATGCAACACCTCCCTCATCAGGAAAATCTAAGACTTTTCTCAGGCAGATTCAGTAGGGAATTAATTTTTCAGATGAAAAAAAAAGACAGTAAAGAAATCACTTAAGAAAGTGAGCCTTCATCACTGATCAGTTTTCTCTAACGTTAAGCCCAGGTGATCCAAATCATTTGGCTAGTTTTGCTAACAAACACCCCCAAAATATCATAGGTCTGTGTGCTGTGGAACTGCGTTTCTGTCACTCTCCCTTCTTAAACTACCCAGCTGAGACTCAAGCAGAGAGGCACGGGCCCTACTCAGGACTTGTGATCCCAGTGCAGAGCAGCAACACAGGTGGAAGCAGTGCTGCCTCTGCTGTTCCAGCTGTTCCTGCAGCTCCTTCAGACACAGCCGTGCCAGCCAGCAGGGGATCAGCCCATATCCTATAACCCCTCTGCCAGCCCCCCTACACACCTTCTCCACCATGCAGGAAGCCACCCCTTGCTGCCCCAGCCCAACACACAGGAGTGTTATTTCTCCTTGAAGTCCAAGCACTGTAGATTTTTACAGAATAAAACACTTTTTGCCACTAAATAACATCCCGTCCTCCTGAAGTATGTGACAAATCAGCCTGGAGAAACCTCTCCAGCTCCCCTAGATCTGCCTTGCCTTTTATATTGTCTGGGACAAGTGCAGTCCACTCCTCTGTGAGTACCAAAACCCAGCCAAACCATTAAATATCCAAATAAAAAAGGTATAGCAAGGACAGACAGAAGTTATTAGCATTCCACACAAGAGGTCTAAGACTTCTAGCCATTTTAGATCAACGTACACAATACCTAGAGTTACATAAGTCCTATGATGCCAAATTCCCCACCTTATTGGTTACAAGCATTCAGACATAAAGGTTAGAAAACCAAGTAGGTCATCCTTTTTGATCCCAGTTGGGCGGATGCCTCACTTTAACTTGTTTTGGTCACATAATATGCAAACTGAGCTGTGATGCTATGAATCATGACCTGAATCACCATAGCTATAACTCAGGAAAAACTTCAAAGTAGTGTTTCAGGTGTATTGTACACAAGCTATTAAAGCAACTTCTTTTCAGACACGCTACTAAACAAGTTCATAAATTGTGACATTTTATGATTTTTCTCACAGAAGGACTGAAAAATTTTAATCCAACTGAAACTCAAAATAACAACGAGGAAGAGAACAGGGAGTTACACAGGTATTTGAATGCTGTTCTTCATCATTTTGTCTTAAAAGCAAGTAAGTGTACTATCAAGTGCTACGGATATGTGGCTAATCCTTCAAAAGAAAATTTCTAAGACTGATGAGATACGAGCAAGGTTATCACATGCTGTGCACCAACAGAGGTAATTGTGCAGGTTCTTCAGAGAGAGAACATACCTGGAGGTGCAAGAACCCATTTTTTCCCTATGCCCTTGGCTCTCTCCCTGCAAAGATGAAGCAGTGCAGTGTTACGTCAGCACGGCTCTTTGCTTCGCAGCATTTTTGTGGGATCGGTCCCTTGCTGCAGAGCATCACTTGCCCTCACATCCAGCTTGTAAGTGCTGCCAACCACATTTCATTGCAGCTACCATGCATTTAATAATCTTCATAATGCTCTAGCTTCATGTATGCCCATTTACAAGGAGAAGGTATATTTACAATACTAATGAATGCTTCCATATGGATAATATTACATTAGGAGCAACACTCACTTTAACATAAAGCATTTCATTATATAGGAAGGAGTAGTCTTAATATTCACTATATTTTAGTTGTGTCATTGCTCCACAATATAAAAGCTATTTATCTGTTACAAGTACAAGGACTTCTTCAGCATATAATGAACAGTCCTCACTTGGTAACCAGTTTATTGTTGGCGGGAAAAATGCATTCATAGGATCAACAGTTCAGGTATGTTCTCTTGTTTAAATTTACCAGCAGGTTTTGTAACACAGCAGAATGTTACAGCAATTTAGAAACTATGACTATTATTCCAAGTATTCAAGGAAGAAAGATTGGCTATCCTCAGAGTTCTATCCACAACTGGTACAACTGAAGTAAAGTCTGCACTTGTAAACTCTCAGTAACATAACTGGAGGTTAAAACAATAGATCACTACATAACTGTAAATAATATCTGCAAAAAATAATGCAGAGGTACACTGAACTCAACATCAACACCACATTTACACTAATTAAACTGATCAACACACATTTTTTCTGGCTTATAACACCCTGACAAGGAGGGTAGAAATGTAAGCACATCAAGAACACAAGTAGTTCCAAGTACTTACTGAATCCAAAACTGCTCCCAACTGAACAATTAAGTATCAAAGTCCTTAATAACCCAACTCAGTAATTTTTGAGTAGACAATTCGCTACACAAGAGAAATAACACTGAATTTAAATCACTTAATCTCTAAACACTCACCTTGTAAAACACTACAGAATTAACTACAAACTTAAAGGAGAATTGCAGCTTGCATACACTTCTAAGCACATGCAAAAAAAAAGAGATTAGTAGTTTTAGCCCTAGGTTGTATTTGAAAAGACTGTATTGAAAGAACTGAAAAGAGGATGTTGAAAATGAAATATCTCCTTACAGAAAGGAGAAATACTTTGGTTAAAAGCGTGCCAGAATATTCTGTACATTAAAGCAAAACAGCAATTTTCTGACCATGTCGTTATTTACACTACCATAGTTCTTCATTTTCACTTGAATAAAGATACACAGTTTTGAGTGAAAGCAGCTGAAGAGCTCTCTGGAAAGTGGAAAGAAAACTTTACACTGCCTAAATCTTTGGGTTTTTATGAAAGGAAATAAGTCCACAGAAAGTTCAATTCAGTTTAAAATATATTTGTATGTTTAGATTTTAAGTTCAAAGAAAGAGATGAATAACAATGGCGTTGTTTCAGCAACATTTTTTTTTCCCAGAAAAACTAAGAGGATGCAAAAGAAGCTACTGCAAGCTTACAGAAATAGATGCAAGGAGTGTGTGCATGATTAAACACAAGTAAATAAAACATGTTTTGCCCTTCAGATAAAGCCACAGTTTTGCTACAAAGTATTTTGTACAGTGCACCAGCACAATCACATTGAGCAAGGAGAAGTTACTGAAGGAGTAGCCAAGTTCACGCTGCAAGATCAGGCCTTCACTTGCACTGACTGAGAAAAGTGCATTTGAAACATTGCTAACCAAGGTCAGCAACGATGTTTAAAGCAAGGTTTGTTTCACACCATCCTTAGAGGTAACATTACAATCAGGGTTTTCCCCCCAGAGAAGTGACATTGAAAATGGTCACACCATTTCTGCAGCTGCTTCCCCAATTTAGGAGCACTGTTTTCAGAGATTATTTTCAACACGAGCCAATGTAATTAAAACAGACACTGCAAAATAAGCCTGACCAACCCGTTTTCTCTTACCTCATAAAACATATACAGAGAAAGCAGTGTAAGTCCAAGGTTGTAGATCACTAGAATACCCCTGCATGAGAATGGCTGCTTATTCCGCATGTACTTTGGTCCTAGCCATACGATTAGTAAGTACAAGACTGAGAAGATAAAGGTAGGTGTATAGTTCTCCAGAAGAAGCCATCCTTTTACTCTGGGGTCTGAAACAAACAAACAAAAACATACAAACACTTTGATCTTGTAAGGAGAAGAATTCAACACATCTAAAAATAGCTGGACCCAAAATGCTTTCAGTGCTGAGATACCAAAGAAACACAAAGGAAGTGCAGCAAGCCCTTTTATTAAGGGCGACATTGCTAATTACAAACAACAATATTTTATTTATATATTTGTTAAAGAAAGCAGAAATAATTCTTTTCCTAAGGCAAAAATATTCTTATTACCGCTATTATTTTTAAATACTCATTACCATTCAGAACTGTCATCCACTTGAGTATCACAGAGAAGCTTAAATTATAAAGAAACGCTTCAACAAATCTCTCCCCTCTATTTTCTCAAACCAACCCTTCCCAATGGTACACACCTTATTTCCTAGAGTAAGCAAACCTAGGAGTGAAGCAGATACCTCTGTAGTTATTGGTGGATGATCCTGAAAATTATTTTCCAGTCAATACTAATACAATCAGACTTATGTATGTGCTATTAGAAAAAATTAAATTTTGGAGTCTTTGTACGAGCAATGGAACACAGAGCAGTCAGTCCAGCCTGAGTAACCAGTCCGGCTGGCAATGCATTGACTTCTCAGGAAAAGCACATAAACCACCCTGAACCAGAGAATTTTAGGGGAACACTTAGAACAATTGTGTGATCCTTTTGAACCACAACTGTGCTGTCCATACCCGGCAACAGCACAGTGTCTCACTCCTCTCACTACAGTCAGCCCAAAGTACTGAAAGCAAGTTAACCAAACTATAAATGAACAATTCAAGTACTGCTGTCCTTCACAGTCTTGACTTAATTTTAGAGGAGTCATATGTGGATCCTGAATGCAAGAAATGAGGCCTTAAAACTGTAGGTTGGAAAGTAGCTAGGCAAGCCAGGGAATTGTTTGGATTTGCCACCTTTATGGTTCATTATTTTTCACACACAGAAAATAGAGACCATATGCCAGCACATGCAATATGCTATATCAGAACATCCAGGATAATTTAAACAGGTTTAGTATGAAAAGAGGGGCAACAAGGGCACCGAGATACTAATAAAAGCAAATAGAAAACACACTTAGAAGAATGAGAGACTTGTTCCCCCTCCTGTGGACTTTGTCCTGTGAAGAAGGGGCACCATCACTGGATCTTCACTGGGTCAGAGAAAAGGCAATACTGCAGCGGTCAGAGGAAGAAAGCACATGCCACTGAGCAGCAGTGCTTTGCACACTCTGTGCAGGATGCAGTCCTTTAATTCCCCTGGTCAGAACTAGGTGGAACTGGACCATCCTACCCAAGTCCTCAGCATGAGGCCACCACTTGTCCTGGTCCCATGGCCTCTCCTTTCCTCACACCAACCAGGATTGCAGTTCTCCACCTGCAGTTTTTCCCACGGCAAAACCTATCAAAACTATCGCTTTTTTAAAAAAGAATGGTTCCAAAGAAGCAGTGTTTTCCAAAAACTACAGATATTTTTAGTGAAAAATTCCACAGGAGCTCTAGTTAGGAAGGCAAAAGTATTTTTATTCAATGAAATGCAAATTAAAGTGGCTTTTTTAGAATAAAAGCTATTACTAAAAAAACAGGCAGCAAAGATTGAGTGAGGTAAGTCACTCACTAAGACAAACAACATGAGCTTAACTGATAATAAGAATGATCTCTTCAGGTCAAAAGATCAGAAGCATTGAATAGACTCTTATTTATTACACTGTCATACATTTTGATGCTTTGCAGATTTTACACAAAATAGTCACCTGTCAATATCAAGTTAAAGGAAAAATGTTTCTTATGTTTTAGTAAGATCAGTTTTATTTATGTGTTAACTTTTGAGAAACCTTACCTCTGGGTCCAAGCCAAACATCAAAGTAACTATTGATTGTTTTATCCACAAGTTCCATTCTACAACCTACTGAAATGGAAAGAAAAGGAAAAAGTTAGTTCTTCTGCTCAGGAAAATAGTTTAATCATCTGAACACATTCTGTTAGGGTTAACAAAGAAAATACCAGCATGCAAAAATTCCAGCAAACATAATGGGCTTTCTCAGCACATAAAGCTGCGCCTTCTAAGTACATAAAGCTTATTCTAGTCTCAGAGAGTCATTGGTGTATGAGCTACATTTCCCACTGAAGTATTTAATCACAGTTATAGATGTACAGAAGCTTAAAATAATGAGTTCAGATTAGCTGAACTAATTTTCTGAAGCTCTTTCTAATTCTGTATTTTGTACAAGCAAATAAAATATGGCATCTTGAAAGATCCCTCAATGAGGACTGGACTTTGAGAAAGCCAGCAACATTGAAATTTTCAGATAAATACTATGAAGCTATTTTAACAAAGAATCTCAAATAACTAGCAAGTTATTATCCCTCCGCTAGGGAGGAGGAGGGAAGGAGGAAAAAAGTAAAAACTGGCTCTGCTATCACCTGCAGATAGGTGACTGATTACAGCTGTGATTAACAGCCCATAAAACCAAAAGATCAACAGTCACAGAGTGACGGGAAGGCTGCGGAGGCCAGGGAGAAAACACAGCATCTCATGCCATGAGCATCTCCAGTTCCAGAAACTGCTTACTGGTAAGACATTACCAGATAAAATTCATCCAACATCAGTGGAGTGATTCAAATGCCATCTGTCAGCTCCTTACGTGGCCACTATTTATTGGTAGCACCTGGACTGCACACTGAGGCACTCACGTTGAGGTACCTCGCTATGGTTAAAGCAGGAAAGAAGCAGCAACACTGTCCACGAGCAGGGACAACTGTGCACGAAGCTGTTCTCAGAGAAGAGGAAGGAATTTTCTTTTTGATTAAGAAAAAACAGAAAAAAACCACAACCCTTCCAATTTCCTCTTTTCTATCCAGAACTATACTGAACTTTCACTAATAAAATTTTATCCACTTTTAATAGAATGGTTTTCACTTCTTGGTATTTCTCCTTTCCTAAAGCACTAATATTATCAACAATTTTTAGTTATGGGGAAATAACATAAGCAACACAAGCTGTCAGCATACCCACAGCACCAACCAAAACCATTACACAAGCTTATATGTAGTTGCTAAGAAAAAAAAAATTAGTATCTATTTTTTTTCCCAGTTCTACCTAAAGAAACCACTCTCTTGACCTGTGAAAACCCCATCTATGGGGGATTTCTGATTTATGCAAGTTAAATTAATCATATATCCTCTGGTTTTAGTCAGCTGGGACTGAAACCTCTATTCCTTCCCAGTCCAGCAAGAAAAGCCAAGCAGGATGCAAATTATGCTTTCTCCCCAGTCCGAAGTGGGTCTGGGAGCCAGTGCTGGAAGGCCTGCAGGGGCTCTGACTTCCCATGGGACCAAGCAAATACAAGGGGTTTAGGTCATGCATTTCCATTCTGTGGTCTTCTGTATAAGCCCACATTCCTTGCACCGCAGGGCCCCGGGCAGGAGGCTCCCCAGGGACTTCTGCCTGCACCACCACCCACCGTTCTCTGCGAGCCTCCCAGGGACACACAGAAGAGACCTTCCCTTCCGTGTCATCCCCCTTTGGACCACAGAAAGCCATGGAAACATCACTGGAATCTGGTCACCAGGCACAAACAAAAGGGCTTGATCAAAATAACCAGAAGTGTTAAAGAGTATTTTGAAGCCCTGATTCATACTGGTTTTACTTTCTGACTTAAGAAGCCCAGCGCAACTAAGCAAACACTTCAGAAGAAAGAGCATTTTTGGAATTATGTCACCTCACCAGCTACAGTATTGTGAGCACTTGTGTGAATGGCCACAGCACTGCCACACTGGTGTCCTAGGAATAAGGAAATATAACTTGTGTCACCAGAAGTGTGAACAACAGGAAGGTTGTGAGAAATGAGTATATAATTGCAAGGAGAAAAGAAGATATCTAGAGAAAGCACCCTTTTTTGTCACCCCAGCTTTTTTTTTAATTTGTCAGCTATTAAGTATTGCCAGGAAACCCACTCCCTCGTGGATGATTCATTTAGTTGTTTGAGATCCCGACTTAATCAATTTGTTGCTCTTTTGATCCAGTACTGATCGGTCTAGTTATGCAGCACTGCATCAGCCAATAATCTGTATCTGACTTCAACTACCCTTTTCACAGGCAAAGGCTTCAGATGGGAGAGGCTGATACAAAACCAAAGGTTTGTTATACAAAAATTTGCAAAGACGATCAATCCAGAAGTGACTTGCTACATACATTACTACACTTACTGGACTCTAAAAATGCATACATGTAAATGAAACAACTAAGAAACCACAAACAAACTGCCTAGCTATAGCAAAGAAATGAAAATCCATGCTGAACCCCTCGATAAAACTGGAGGAAAAACTCATTCCCCATGAGGAGGAGGCTTTCTGCAGAGGTCTCAGCCTTTTCAGGCTGGTACCCCAAAGCAGCTTTTTGTGTCAGCATTATCAGACAGCAGATTGTAAAAGACACAGCAAAGGAAAAACTACTCCTGGTGTCAATTTCCAGAATTTGCAGAAGAAGAAATTGTTTCAAAAGGAACTCATTTGTGTAACAGAAAAACAGAAGGAAACAATCTGCTTTTGTTCCAGAGGGGGTCATGTGAAAATGCATCGAGTCTCCTGCCAACAGCCACACAACATTAAACACTGCCTCAACAGCAGCAACTACAAGGGTTCTTTTTAAATTAGAATAGTTTCCCAATTCAGAGAAACATCGACTCCCAGAAAAATTAAACCACTGGCCATCTGAAACACTGCGATCGGCATATTTCCCAATACTGAAAGTAAGCAAATTCTGCAGCTGACCACATACACGAGCAGATCAGCAGCAATGCTCCTTTACCTACAAGTCATCCCACAGCAAGGCACACTATTCACAGAATCATGATATGGTTTGGTTTGGAAGAGATCTTTGAAGATTATCTAGTCCAACTCTCCCACTGTCTTCCACTCAGGCTGCTCAGAGCCTTATCTAACCTTGAAAGTTTTCGTGGATGGGGCATCTGCCACCTCTATGACCATGCTGTTCCAGTGTTTCAGTGCCCTCACTGAAAAAACTTCTTCCTTACATATAGTCTAAATCTGCCTTCTTGTAGTTCAAAACCATTGCCCCCTGTCCTAACGCTACAGTCCCTATTAAAAAAGTTTGTACCCATTTTTTCTTGTAGGCCCCTTTTAGGTACTGGAAGGCCACAATAACATCTCCCTGGAGCCTTCCCTTCTCCAGGCTGAGCAGCCCCAGCTCTCTCAGCCTGTCTCCAAAGGGAGAGATGCTCCAGGACTCTGAACTCCTTTGGATCCACTCCAATATGTCCATGTCTTTCCTGTGATGAGGACCCCAGAACTGGATGCAGCACTGCAGGTGGGGTCTCACCAGAGAGGAGGGGCAGAATCCCCTCCCTCATCCTGCTGGCCATGCTGCTTTGGATGCAGCCCAGGACCAATTTGCTTTCTGGGTTGCAAGCACATATTGCCAGCTCTCCTCTACCAGCATCATCCAAGTCCTTCTCAGCAGGGCTGCTCTCAATCCCTTCATCCCCCTAACCATACTGATGCTGTGGACTTCCCCAGCCCAGGTACAGGACCTTACACTTGGCCTTGCTGAACATAATGAGGCTCCCAAGGCCCACTTCTTGAGCCTGTCCAGGTCCCTTTGGATGGCACCCCAGGCATGTCAACCACACCACTCTGCTTGGTGTTGCTGGCAAACTTGCCAAGGGTGCACTCAATCCCCCTATCCATGTCATTGATGGAGACATTAAACAGTACTGGCCCCAGTACAGACACCTGAGGGACACCACTTTGTCCGTTAGGACTCTGAGTTGCTGACCACTACCCTCTGAATGTGATCATCCAACCAATTCCTTCTCCAGTGAACAATCCACCCATCAAATCCTTATGTCTCCAATTCAGAGAGAAGGATGTTGTGGGGGACTGTGTCAAAGGCCTTGTAGGAAATGACCGACGACATGTAGCCTTATTCAGTACCTACAGCTGGGAAAAAACAAAAAAGACCCAATTAGGCCAGACAATGCTTTTTAAAACATATACTTCTATACACACTGGTTATTTTTTCCTAACCTGTCTTTCTACAATGGAAAAAAAAAATCATCCTCTCTGCCACCAAATTTTACCAGTGCAGCAAGGCCCTTGCCCAGGGCAAGTTGGATCAGAGTCTGGAAGCACTCAGGCTTACAACCTGGAAGACATTTCACTCCTTCAAGTCCAAATATCTAACCCAGAAAAAAACCCTATCTGATGCTTTAAACAAACAAGATTAGTGGACTTTAATTCTGCAACACAAACGTAACAATGGGTAAACTTGCACCTTGCCCCAACAAGGTCGAGCAACATCATTAAAGTACTACGTTTTTTAATCATCCTCTGGATTTTGACAGGTTTTTCTGGACATCCACAGACCATTTGCATCCTCAGTTCATTTCTGGCACTATGAGCTGAGACAAAGACCATGCTCCAGCAGGCACCCAAATATTTGGGCAGAATATGTGAAGCTCTGCCCTACCGTTCAGTCCAGGCATGGATGGCCCCGGTGCTTCTTGGTGTGACAATCAAAAATACAGTTCAAAGCCTACACAGAAACATGCTTTTCTTGTAGTACATATTTTTAAAATTTATGTAAAGAAAGTGTTTCATACAGGCTACCAGCACTGACAACCTGCTCTTCTAATGCACATAACTACCTTCTGAGGAAAGGCCTACTACACACTGGAGGATTTAAACCAGCTCCTGCCCTTCAAAGGAAATTCTCTCCTATGCTTTCCAGAGAAAACACATTCTGGAGGGTTTATGCTATGAAGTAATTTAAGAATTCTTGATCACATTTTGATGATCTTCTTGGAGTAACTTTCCTGGTGTAAAGATGATGCACAAAAATATAAAGGTTTGCTTTCTGTCCCATGGCACCCTTTTTATGCAAATCAAACAGCAGCAAAAAACCATTTTAAGCTGAAAGCTCAAAGCACTGGGAGCCTGCTCCCTTTCAGAAGGATCCTCCAGTTCTCACCCTGCTGCTCAAGAACTCCCTGAAACAGATCCCAGTTTTCACAGCTAAGTGCCTGAACTTGAGTTCCAAAAAAATCCCCAAAATAGGCATCTAAATAATTGTTCTGGCTTCTGACAGAAATGTGCTCTCAGGCCTGGCTGCTCAGCCTTCTTGGAAAACAGCCACTTTCTCCGTTCTTAAATTAGGGCTTTGAAGCCTAATTTTAGCCACTTGCTTTTGGAAATCTTGATTTGTGTTTTCTCTTTAAAGTAATGTTACCCAGTCCCTGCCACTGCAGAGGTGACTCCTCTTTTTCCTCCTCCAAAAGTACAAACTATTCCTTCTCCAAAAACCCAGTGATCACACTGCTGTTTGCTTTTGTAGATGTACTGGAATTGAAAATGCTCAGCTGGTTGAGAACTGGAAGACAGCACTGGTAATCAAAGCTGTCAACCGTTTTCTGTCCATTTGCCAAAGCTGCCTAGTTTCTCCTTTCTATTCCCAAAGCCTTAACTGCCCCTTGAATGTGTTCCCTTTGCCTTTCAACTTCCTGCGAACTCCAGATTACCCTTTTCTTCCCTTTCTGAATACCCTCCTAGGTCCCAAGCATGCTTAATGTTAGCAATAAAAAGGACTTCAGAATAAACTATAGTGCATATATCTGAAAGTGTAGGTACATTTATTTTATCTGAAACCAGGTGAAGCACGAGTGCTGCGGATTTTGCGTTTGAGTTTTGTTAAAATACAAGAAGCTATTTTTAAACTTTATTTTGCATCTCTTATCTTTAGCAAAGTGATGCAGATTTTTGGCCCCCTTGCATCAGCAGCAAACCCTCCAGCCTGCTGCTGACACATCAGGACCCACAGTGTTGAGCTTTCACACTCGCCAGCAGCACCAGCATAAGGAAGTTTAGAAATAAATCATTTGTATAAAATTCAGGGAAGCGTAACAAATGTGGGACAAAGGAGAGAAGCTAGTTTCAAACAGTTTAACCTCAGTGGGATTTCAAACCATTTGAAAAAGCATGGGGTAAAGGAAGATTTTGGCCAGGGGTATATGTAGGGGGGCAATTTCATAACTTTACTACTCCTGTCATTCCATTCCCCCAAGTCCTTCAGTAATGGTTACCTTATTACATAAACAGAGACATGGTAATTAAAAGTATTTTACAGAACAGAAATAAATACAAGGAAGGATACTGCAAAACAGAGTAACTAATTGCACTCAGTACACAATACCTCATTAAACCAGAATCCAATGATCTTCAGATAGGCAAGTTAAGAGAAATAATACGTCCTTACAATTTTATTCACACCTTCAGCAGATCTAAACGAGCTCAAATTAGGATCTGACCATCCTGGGATTAGGACATTCACACAAAATTCATCCCCTTGCACTCGACAGCTCTTGATATGGCATGGGATGACTTCAGGCAGAGGGAAAACACCAAGGGTGATGGCCAAGTAGGAAGAGCAAGTTGGAAGCAAGCACACAAACACACCCATGGATGTACTAAGAATCAGAGGACAACAGTTCATGACTGCCTCTCCATGCCAGAAGGATGCATTCAGCATCCATCTACAAACAAGGACATTTCATGCTGCAAAGTCCCCCTTAGCAGCAGCAGATCTGGCATCACTCAGCACTATGGTTTTCACGAGAGCATGCATTTTACTGGAATAAAGGGTTCAAGGGGGTATATCCTGAGCCTGAACACTGTGCCCATACACCAGCACTGCGATACTGGAAACCTCCTCACCGCTGCCAGCTCGCAGCCTGGTGCTGTGAGAGCAATACAGTCGAGACTGCAAGAGTATTTACAAAAATAAAGTGTGGAAGAAGAAAAGGCAAAGCACACAGGTTTATTTCAACTGCTGTATTTGTAATATAAAGCAACAACAATGCAGAGAACTTCTGGCTAGGGTTTAGGAACTGCTTCCTTTTTTCTTTTTTTAATTGAAACAGAAAAGAGTATCTGTAGCAAACTATGTTAGATGGAAATGGAAAATATGTACATGGCACCAGGGCAACAAGTTGACTTTTTGAAAGAAAAGCCAAAGCACAGTGTTTGCTAGATAGCTTTGCTCCAAAGCCCCCCTCCCCAAGCACTATGACAGTGTTTATTAACAACTATTCTTTGAATCCGAACATCCATCTTTCTACAAAAGCTGTGCTGGTATGCCAATTGGGAAAACAAGGGAACTTGGGGGTCCTGGTCAATGGCAAGCTAAATATGAGTGAGCAGTGCCCTGACAGCCAGGAGGACCAAGCTTGTCCTGGGGGGCATCAGGCACAGCATTGCCAGCCAGGCAAGGGAGGGGATTGTCCCACTCTGCTCTGCACTGGGGCAGCTTCACCTTGAGTGTTGTGGGCAGTTTTGGGTGCCAAAATATAAAGATATTTTAACTATTAGAGCGTCCAAAGGAAGGCAACGAAGATGGTGAAGGGCCTTGAGGGGAAGCCTCAAGGAATGAGGAGCAGCTGAGGTCACTTGGTCTGTTCAGCCTGGAGGAGACTGAGGGGAGACCTCATCGCACTTACAACTTCCTCGTGAGGGGAGGAGGAGGGGCAGACACTGATCTCTTCTCTCTGACCTGAGTGACAGAACCCGAGGGAATGGCCTGAAGCTGTGCCAGGCGAGGCTTAGGCTGGGTATCAGAAGAAGGTTCTTCACCCAGAGGATTGTTGAGCACTGGAACAGGTTCCCCAGGGAAGTGGTCACAGCACCAAGCCTAACAGAATTTAAGAAGCATTTGGACAATGCTCTTGGGCACATGGTGCGACTCTTAGGGATGGTCCTGTGCAGGGCCAGGAGTTGGACTTGATGATCCTTGTGGGTCCGTTTCACCTTAGCTTATCCTGTGGTAACACTGTTATCTGCAGCTCACAATGGAAAATCAGCCTCAGGAGGCCTGGGAAGCTAAAGAGAGTTGAGAAGACAAAGGGAAAAAAGTTAAATTCAGAGGACCATAAGGACTTTACCTTTCATTTCTGGTCTCATTTCTTTCATTCAAAAGCCACCTCCAAGAAGGTCTGAAAATTTTTTCTCTCCTTTAATAATGGGATTCCTATAATCTCTGTCTGTGTACTTCATTCAAACCAACTTTATGCTTCCACAGGAGAAAAATAAAGTTTCAGTCCCCAAAGCGTATTTTAATGAGCCTTCTTGGTCAAAATGCTGCATTTTTCAACAACAGGGCCAATAAGACTACAGACAGCAGGACCAAGGATGGAGAAGATCAGCCTTGCATGACCATTACATTCAAGAGCACTGTGTACCTTCCAGACAGCAAGCTTCAACTTACCTTTTCTTTAAATGCCCATGTCTCATGATTTCATAATAAAATTTAAAAAGAAGTAGGGAAAAAAAGAGTGACAAGTGGGACTGTCCCTTCACATGAACCCTCATTTCCTCCAACACCCTGCAGCTGCAGCACCAAAACTGAGCACCAAGAACATTTGTCAACCACCTGCCCCCTCCTCCTGCCAAAATCCTGCTGCACCAAGTTCTGAACCCAGGGGACATCTCAAGAATAATACTCAAAGTATGGAGACATATAATTCTTGGTTACCTTCTTTCCATTCAGTAGCTTGACACATGAAAGTTTGCCATCTAATCTATAAAAGTACTTAAAATTCTCCTACACATATGAAACACTGTACAAAGCAAAAAATGTCTGTGTGCAGCTCTCATGTAAACAAGGTTTAGCTATATAAAGGTTATCTCAGGTTCACATGCTGACTAGATACAGCAATCCAGTAAAAAGTGGAGGAATTAAAAGACCATGAAAGCTGAGCATGACAGTCACAAAGGCAATGCTATACCATGCAAATCTGACTTGTACAGGGATAAGAGTGCACATAAAAGCTGAATTAAGATGCCCTGCTAAGACGTGAAACTACAACCCCTGTGTTCAGGTGGCTAACTGACACCTTTTTGAGGACCACTTGTGTTTTGGAAACCAGATCACACTGAAAAAGCACACAAACACGTCACCCTTAGGCAAGGTACAGTATGTTAAGTATTTATTTGTGTGCTTACTCTATTTCCAATGCTTCTGGGGTAGCACCTGGAGTGCTGAGGGAGAAGTGAAATTCTCTGATGAGCCCTAGCACACAAAATTACAGGCAATACACTGTATTAGTTACGTTCTTCAATACAAGTGAATTTCTACACGTTTACCTAAAGGAAGAAAGGGTGCTTACTGGCACTGTAAATGCAGCCCAGTGCGTGCCTTCCTGCCATTTCTTTATACAGTCAGCCATGCTATGAGAAGTCAATCTTAAAACTCTTCTATGTTCCTGCTGTCCATCTGTGAGACCCTGGGCAGCTGCAGCTGTACCAATACTTGGTGCCTTCATTTTAAGATGCTAAACATCATGCCAGACTGTACCATCATACACAAGTAAACAGTACAGGCAAGTATGAATGACGGCTAGCTTTAGACAGAAGAAGGTACAAAAAAATTTTCCTTTTCCCACCATTCTGAGAATTAAAAGAAGAAAACAAATTAGTTTAGGTACAAGTGTTATGCCATGGCTTTGTGCTGCTCAGGACAGAATCCTAACCGCTATATGTGCCCTGTTAAACTCCCTGCCTTCAAAACACTGCAAAAGTAACTAGGGTCATTAATCCGAAAATCAACTACCTTTAAGATCTAACTGCTTTTTCAAAGGATAAAGGTGCTAACACCATATAAAGCAAGTTTTTGACCTTGTTCCTGCTCAGGATTCACAAGGAGTAGTGAAAGTGAAGACAACATGTCCTGGCATAGGAACAGAAAACAAAGAGACAGGAGACTTCTTACAGATGTATTTGTCAGATCATTCCCCCACACCTTTCCCTTCTTGTACAACACTTCACATATCTGCAAATTGTTATTACTATCAAAACCATGCAGCCAGCTGATGGCATTTCTGTTACAGAACTCAGGGCTGAAAAGCCTGGTGAGTCCTGAGGAGCTGAACATCTTTGCCTGCACCAGACCCATGTCAAACCAACTTCTCCTGAGAATCAGCAAATTTTGTTGTACCAAATCATTGCTGTAACAAAGGCCCCTGAAAGAGGATTGACTCCTGCAGTAGTTAGAAAAGAAAACATTTGTACCTACACATTTCCTTTGTTTGATTTTGGCAGCACTTTCCAAAATGTTACTTCATCAAAAGACCCTGCTCCAGGACACAAGTACTGTGGTTTCTTATATTTTATTATTTAAGGGTAGAAAGACAAGCCAACCAATTAAAAGGAAATTCTGTAATGGTACAGCTGCACGTGATCTTATCACTAACTCTTTCTATGAACTTTAAATAGACTACTGGAGGAAAAAAACTCCACATACCTGGCAGCTTCCAAACTGCTTTCTGCAAGCTCATAGTAGAAAAGCTTCAGTTACCTGTAGAAGTCAGGCAGTGAATTCCAGGAAAATAAGTCTCTTTCCTGCAAAGTTTAGCCACACTTTTCTTTCAATAAGAGGTATCAAATTCTTGGTGCAGTGAAAACCCTGCTGCCGTTAAAATTTGTTCCAAGGAAGAACACAGCTAAACTGAAGTACCAGCTCCACCACCAAGATGCAGAAGGTTTTCCTACATTTGCTTCATACTTTCACAAGCACTGGAACAATGGCAGGGTCAGTACTGTAACTTGATGTAATACATCTGCTTCAAATACAGGGACAAAGCAATATCCACCCAAACAGCAGGCAACAGGTTTCCTTCCCAACCCTGCAGCTATCCCACTCTCTGCAGGGCGGCAGTCCCCTGGAAAAGGGGGCATCAGACATGCCTCCTCTGCCTCACTGCACGTCCAAAGTCTCTTAAACAACATCTTCAGCAACTTACTCATTCCTAAGGATAAGCATCTCCATCCATCCAGTTGTGGTGCCAGCTCATGCCTACCAGCAGCCCTCAGGCTCAGAGTCATCACATCACCTGATCCTTGCTCTAACTTCTCCATTCAGCCCAGTCCACCATATAACCATAACCATATAACCATGTATACAGCCATACCTGGGGCGTGTGCGGTAACAAGGAACAGACAAAAACAGATTTGACACTGCTACAAAGCTGCTTTCATTCCTTCCCTACTCTCCACCCTGCCTGGGTGGAAGGAACCTGGAAAAACTGAGGTAGCCCCAAAGAAACCAACCAAGCAAGAAGATGAGCTTTCAGCCAGGTCCATCCCACTGCTGATTTACTGCAGGAGAAGCAGTAGCACAACGCGGACATGTGGGTGACGAAGAGGTCTCATGTGGCTGAAGCTGAGCAAAGCCATCACACTGCACCGAGCAAGGAACCATAGCAAAAAGAAAGGTAAATTAAACACATGGACAAAATGGAAGATGTAGTATGTCTAATACAGAACTCTAAAACACTATTAAGAGGAGGCCAAAATAAAATGCATTGTACAATCATCATTTTACACATAAGAATGGTTCTAGTGAAAAGTACAAAAATTGCAGAAAAAAGAAAGCATGAAATAACAGAAGGTCATACAGGATATGTCATGCAGAGCTAACTTAAAAGATTTCTTAAATATAATTGTAGCAGCATGAACTGACAGATTATTGCACTGTAAAAAGCAAACAACAACAAAAAACCCAACCTTGACATATTCAAAGCATGAAAGAGGCAGATTTTACGATGCATTACTGTGCTAGTTTAAAAACAGTCTAGTTCTTAGTGGGTGGGAGAAAAGCTGCTCAAAACTTCTATGTCCGGCACAGAGACAGTCGCTGAAGGTTCTGATGATGGGCAGGTTACTAGCTCAATTAGGCAAGTTGGTAACGCCTCTGTGACGACATATTTAAGAAAGGAAAAACTATGGGAAGCTCTCTTTCTTCTCCCCGAAGGTTGGTGAGGCAGCTGCCAGGCGGGAAGCCGCCAGGGGCCACGCGGCCAGAGCCCTCCCGAGGCCAAGACTGTGTGGCCAGTCCTCTCCTGAGGCCGGAGCTGCCCGTGTGCTGCTCGTGAGGACCATGCGGTCGGGGCCGGCCGTGCGGTGCTGGCAGCGACCACGTGAAATGCAATGAAAAGCATGGTGAGCAATTCCCCGATGCGGAGCCCGGACGAGATCAACCTCTCAACTGCAACTTACAGACACCAACTTCCTTCCAAGTCAGAGAAAAAGGAAAAGTGAGGACACGTGAGGAAAACCAACATGGTGGCACCGAGGTCAGTGAAGAAAAGGCGAGAGAGGAGGTGCCCCAAGCGCCAGAGCTGAGATTCTCCTGTGAGCCGTGGTGAGGACTATAATACAACAAACTGCTTCCCTGTATTTCATGAGGTGCATGGGGGGGTGCAGAGATCCATGTGCAGCCCGTGAAGAGGAGTGCTCACACTGGAGCGCATGGATACTGAACAGCTGTACCCTAGTAAGGAACTCGAACAGAGAGAAATGACCCTTGCTTTTAGAGACAGAAGAGAGCCTTTGCTTCCAAAGTGGAACAGCTCATCCTTAAAAGACTAAACCCCATGAACTAAAATGACCCACGCTGGGCAGTTGCGGGAAGACTTCTTGACCCGTGGGAGGGATTTCACACTACACCAGGTTTGGGCGGGACTGCTGCTTGTGGAAGTTAAAACCACATTAGAAGAGTTCGCAGAGAACTATCTCCTGTGGGAAGGACCCTGCAGCACAGCAGAAGGAACTCTTTTCCTTAAGCATACTGAAGAAAGACTTTTAAGAAGTGAAATATTGTCCAAAAACCCCATATTTTGTTTCCTTGTGCGGTCGGTGGAAAAAGGGAGGGACTGGGAAAGAAAGGTGTTCTGGAGATTTGCTTTGGTTCTCATTACTCATTTTACTTTTAATTCTGTTAATAATAAATCTTCTTTATACTGGTTAAGTTTTGAACCCGTTTTGCCTTAAAGTTTTTTTTTTCCCCAATAATCTTTATCTCAACTCACAAAGTTTTTGTTTTAATTTCCCCTCCTCTGCTTAACTATAGCAGAAGAAAATGAGTAAATGGTTTTTTCATGGGTGCCTGGCGCTTAGCCAGCGTCAAACTGCGACAATTGCCCTGTTTCTTTCTTGAGAACTGCAGGACTAAGGATGGTCTCAAGGCAGGTCAGATAGGGGAAGGGGGAAATGTTAACTATCAAGAGACCAAACGCATGAAGAACAAACAACACGTTTCTTTCAAGAAAAGGCAACTTGAATGTTTTATTCAATCTAAACACAGGAAAAGTATTCCAAAAGAAACAGCTAATGAAAATAAATACACAGAAAAAGACTGAAACAAAAAGATAAACAGACAGTGAATATGACCAAAACCTCTTGCTATACCCTCGCCAGCCTGCAGCTGAGGGCCATGAGGACAGAAGGAAAGACTCTCCTTTAATTCTCAGCCTTATCTGTTATACTGTAAGAAACAACAAACAACAACCTTACTAGTGATTTGAGATACGTCTTGAACACAGTAGTCCAAGACTAAATTTCAATGGGAAGTTTGATTTTTTGATAATACCAAATATTTTTTACTTGATGGCCAAAGCTTACTATTAAATTTGTCATATGAGAAAAACACATTGCTATGAAATTAATGATTTACACATAGGAAACAATGCTGACTGCAGCAAAGTGAAAACCTAACTTACAGTGTATTTTGTAAGTGCTCATATTCTGCCAGGAGTGAAAGGACTGTGTTAAGTGGTATTTCATCAGCAACACTTCTAAAGCAACTCTTTAAGGTCTGGGCAAAAGACATGCTCTTCAGCCTCTATATTAAGACTCTGCACATTAATTATAAAAATGTCAACATATTAGAAGTTTCTCAGTAGGTAAACCCCGTACCTTTTGAGTGTACCTACTTCACACATGTTTCATACAGACTGTATAGGACACAGAATAATGCTTCAGACAATTAAATTGCTTATTCATGTCAGCAGCTCTTTGAAAGCCTTCCCCTCTGGAATCTCACCACCACCAACACATCTCTATTTTTACTGTATGCTAAAAGCAAAATGTGCAAAAACCTTTCGTTAACCAAATTTTCAAGTATCAAAACACCATTCCTGTAGTCGCAGGTTATTTTTCCGCTGTGTTTTTATCTCTGTGTAATACAAGCCCTCCACATAGATGTGTCATCTCTAAACCAAACAGCAGCAAAAGGACTCTTCAATTAAACAGACCTATTATTCTTGACCAGGGAGTTAAATGCTCAAGCTCATATCCCCACACTGGAACTGGTATGTGGTGGAGGAATAATGGTAGGGAAAAACAAAAAAAAACCACCAAAAAATCAGACTTTGTTAATATTCTACTCTCATGTTAATGACTGACAGCTTAGGTGGGAATTTGATAGGGATCTTAGAAGAGTGATGATGCTGTAAGGGAGGATGTGTCAGAACCACCGATGGCTTGTAAGAGCTTCTCCATCGGCCTGGTGCAAAACCCAGCCTTGCTCCTCTGTTCTGCAAAACAACCTTTCAGGGTGTTGGTGAGTAAGGTTTTAAAAAGCAAAGACTGAAAAATAGATACAGACAGAAATATGAAAGTGTGAAAAGGTGCAGCAACAAAGAATGAAGTAAGGAGAGGGGTGGAAAACTACGTAACTTCTCTGCTAGGCTTCTTCACATGTGCAGTTGGCCACTCACAGTCACTGCAGGTTCAGAGATGGTCATCTCCTCCCAAGGCCATGCATCTCTCCTTTGAAGGCAACACAACACTAAAGGACGTAAATAAAACACTCCAAGAGGATGGTTTTTCATACACTGTAAAGTGCAGTTAAAACCTGGCAACATTACTGTGTTCTCTCAGAGAAACATCTCTGTTTCTCATCCTTCAGGATGCAAAACTGTTTTATAACAGCTTCCTAAACGTATATTTGAAGACACAAAGTCAATCCCACAAATGCTTAGAAAATTGCACTGTGCTATATGCAACTAATACTTGAGCTGATGCATCGTTTGAGCCTGACGCGTTTTGTGAAACCAAGAAGCATCCAGTCTGCATAACTGGAAATTCATCACAGCTCTGCAATTGTTCAACTAGAGTTTAGATTTGAGTCTCTGATCCAAACAAGCCCAGCACTGAATTTAGAAAGTATGAGCCAATTAAGACAGACTTTTAAAAAAGAGAGAAAAACATTTGAAAACAACATTAGCGGTCCCTCCCTGCACCATAATGCAGCCACTTAGCAGTGGTGATAGAACAAGAAATCAATACAAAGAAGTACCAAAGGATATTATTTTTGTTCTGCAAGGCATGACCAGACTTGCAGCCTGCTTTTGTGTGCTTCAAAGGGAGATGATGATGGTTTTGAAAGGGCTAAAAAAAGGGTAGAGAATTTAGAGGTTCTGGGAATCTGTCACGTAAAAGTGGAGAATCGGGTATGGTCTCTGGAGAATTACTTGGGAACCTAATGAAGGCTGCAAAACCAGAGAACAGAGTTCTATAGTTTGACTCCAGCTGGCAACTAACACCCCACAGCTGCTTGCTCACCCCTCTGCAGACCTGGTGGAGTAGGAGAGAGAACTGGAAAAAGGTAAAACCTGTGGGCTAAGATAAGAACCAGTTTAATAAATGAACTAAAATTAACAATTACAATAACAATGACAGTAATAATAATGAAAAGGGAGATAACAAAAAGAGAGACGGAGGAATAAAACCCAAAAAATACAAGTGATGCACAATACAGTTGCTCACCACTCACTGACTGATGCCCAGCCCATCCCTGAACAGCAATTGGAACCTCTCAGCCAACTCCCCTCAGTTTATATACACTGACCATGACATTCTGCAGTATGGAATATCCCTTTGGCCATTTTGGGTCAGCTGTCCTAATTGCGCTTCCTCCCAGCTTCTTATGCACCTGCTCACTGGCAGAGCATGGAAAAATCCTTGATTTAGATACACCCTGCTCAGCAACAATTAAAACATCAGTGTGTCATCAACGCTACTCTCATACTAAACCCAAAACACAGCACTGTACCAGCTACTAAGAAGAAAATTAACTCTATTCCAGATGAAACTAGGACACAGAGCTACTACTATTTAAACTCATGACAAGTGCTCTGACACCATCAACTCCAAAAATGGCTTACAGCCATGCACAATTTTTACCTATAAGCAAGTAGAGGCAGCAGCAACAACTCATGCATTAGCAGGGCAATGATCTACACTGAAACACAGTGGCCTTTCTGTGATTACCTGTATTACTATTATTTTATTCCTCATTTTTAACTGAACAAACAAATGCAGTACTCCTTACTGACTTGCTCAGTGCAATCTCTCTCAAACTCTACATACGGTTCTGCCACCCTATATATTGCTGGTGTTCCCTCATACTTGTGTTCTCCTCTAGTCCTTACACTGTGTTTTAAGCTCTTGCAGGTGATGGAGACACTCATACAAAACTTCCCAGCCCATGGTTCAGTCTAGTGGCTGGGGCCTTGGCAAACCCAGCCACCCCTTCTACAGCCCAAGCAAATGAGGCTGCAGAGACAACCATGGTCTCAGCTGCGCCTTCTGGGTGGCGAACAAGTCAGAATTCAAAAAAATATAAAAAAACGTGCTCAAATCTTTTGCAAGAGGCTTTTCTGCTTAGGCGTGTTACAGAGGCAGAGAAAAAATCCACAGGTAACCCAGCCTACTGGACTGGCAGCTTACTTTCTGTCACTATATCACATATGCTAATAAAAACCAAACATTCTGCACCATATTATACAAATGCAGGTATTTTCCCCATTAATGAGGCTTTATGCATGCACTAAGTCAAGCTCACAAGATTAATGCAAACCTTAATAACATGCCAAAAGGCCACTGTACACCAAGTGAATTGAGGGATAAATGTATGATGCAAGGGATAAATGCATGACCCTAATTTAGGACAACCAGCTGAGTTTGCACCAGTTCACAGTCTGTGATCAGCTACGAGCAACCTCTCCATGTCAGTACGGCAAAGAGAAATGAACCACCAAACCACAATCAGACATTCGCCATAAGCATCTGCTGCCCTGCAATCCGCAGAAGCACGTACATGAAGCGCAAGCACAACTTTCACTGTGTCCTTCAAAGCCAAATCCAGATCCTTGTGCAAAGCCTGCAGCTACCACACGAGCCCTTCCTCAAAAGCATGCGAGCAGCCATGTGAACGAACTGACCCCACAGATGGTTTCCGGCAAGCACGTGGGCCATGCAGCCAAAGTAACATGACATTTGAACTTCAACATGCAAAAAGGTTTCTCAAGTTTCTTTTTCTAAAGGGCAGGGTGATGTTAAACATTGAAGAATGTCATCCTCGTAACTGGTTAAAGGTTTAATTATTGTTATTTAAGTCAAAGGTTCTCCCTACTGTTTGGCAAGGAGATGATTCTCAAAATGATGATTCAAAGCACTAGTATTTTTAAAGGTAACCGAAGAGCAGGAATATTCCTTCAGGAAAAGGTTAACTGAAGCTTTCTGATTCAGTTATGTGCATAGAAATAGCACATCTAAAGGGAAGCCTACATAGATTAAGGTATAAAGGCCTATAATTTCCCAAGTCTTCATTGTCTCAAGTGAACCCAAACATGAGGACCCAGGATCAGCTCAAGGACCAGACCTCTATGTTCAGACCACTATGTTGACATGATACAGTAGTGACAAACGTAAGAGTAGATTTCTTTTGTTCATTTATAAGAGCTTCAGGATCTCTATTTAAATATAGGTGTCATGATTTTAACTCAGCAGAGGAGCTGCTCCTCCATAAAGCTGTGGTCTGCTCCAAACCTTAACTGTATGGTGTCTAAGGGAACAAGGCATTTTCCACAACTAGCACTTGCTAAGGGCTCTTTAGTCAACATGGGCATAGCAGAAATACTGCTTTAACTCAAAATGCTTCCCAGCAAACTTTTCACAGCGAAAAGTAAAGGGGGGGGGGAAGAAAAAAAGCATCAATTTGCCTTCTTATGAATTAACAACCTAAACATATGAGATGCATTTGGTTTAATAAGCTAAACAACATTTTTCTGCAAATTAATACTTGTTAGCTTTTGTCTAATCCTGGTGACATCCTTAAATGACACCAACAAAAACACCCATTGGCATACAGAAAAGCTGGAGTGTTACCTGAAATCAAGACTACATCCTTTTTGAAATCAAGTACGTTTTACAGCAGAGAGCCCGAACATGCGCACAGGAAGAAAGCAATTACCCTCCAGTCGCTGCAAAGACAGCTGGCAAGAAGAGAAACAGTTTTGTCAAGGTCAAGAGGGAGAGGAGCGCTTCCAAGTGATAACAAAAGAAGAACAGTCACTTTGTTCAAATTGCTGACCCAGAGCCTCAAAGAGGAGGGTTATGTAGGGATCAAAGCACAGGGCAAAATTTGAAAATGCAGGGAAAAAAAGGTTTGTTGCACATTTGCTGTATTGCACAAGCAAGTTTTATCTCCTGTAAATGTTAGGGCAACTCAGCATATTTAGTCACTGCCCAAAGCATGTCACTTGGCAGGCAAATGTTTGATACGAAGTTTTGACATAGAGGTCAATTAAATACAGACAACTTTAGCTTAAATATAAGTTCATGAAATGTCTGTATATTTTTTTACATGCTCAGTATGCCACTGGTCATTAACAAAGTTATCATAACGAAGCACAACTTCTACAGTTAATAAAGTTTTAATAAGGACATGAAAAATACCCAGTTGCAATGGGATGCCAAGGCCGACTCAATTCATAGCACTGAGCTCAACATAAGTAGCATGATTCATTTGTTCATGGAGAAGTGACAGTTGCGCTAAGCAGCATGCACTTTTTGTAAAATCTCTACATCTGGTAAGGAGGTTTATTCCTGTTTCACACAACTCAACCACTTCACCAAGAAAATTAAATAATTCTCCAATGCATCCAATACAGCAGGAAAGCATTTACCAACCACATACTTCAGACAAGTTTGCTCTTGTGCTCTTATTTGCCCTGTAAGATAATGTGTTCTAAATGCCAAAACACAAACAGAGAAACCAAGGCAATAAATTTCAGGAGATTAATTTCATTACAGAAATATAAGGAGACCCAATGTATACACAGTCGACAGCAACTCTACAAGTTATTTCCATAATAAGATTGAAGGCAGCATTTATTTGATTTGTCAATCAAAAAAATCAATTCATGTCACTGTTTGCATTGCCCTCATCAGAGATCTAACTGCTGTTCTGTTGGATGATGGGGACAGGTTTCGGTGCCCTCAGAAACCAAGATATAAATCACTTTTACCAATCAGCACTTAAGAACTGCAGGGATGTTAGCCTAAGCAGTGCCCTCTTAACTGTACTGCTGCAATACCAAATTTAAACAGCCTTAGGAAAGGTCATAGCAAAGCAATCTGACCTGGAAATAAGTTTTTCAGCAGACCAACATCTATGTAATTCCTTGATTATCCTTTTCATTTGTCCTCGTGTGTTCTTCCATTTAAGGGAAAAAGCATTTTCAATGCTAGTATGCACAAACTGCAGGAATCTTTTGCATTTTTAACACATTTAAGAATCACAAAACAAATTAGCAACTACATTTACCAGGATTATTGTCAGTTTTGTACAGTGTCTGGATGCATCACATGGTGAAGTGTAATCTGACTGTCAAGCAGAAAAGCATCAATTTCTTCATCTATTATATAGCAAAACAGCTTTGAAAAGCTTATGCTGCAGCCTGGAAGAATGTAATTTTGTGCACTGGAAAACCAGGAAAACAAAAGCATTACTGCAAGAGCTGAGGCCAACAGCCCCTATAGTATTCCTATGTCTAAACAGTTTTATAGATCTCACCCCCACACAACTAATTCAGGACATGGTAACAACAGAAGGCAACAAAAGAGGACTGACATTAAGAGGACAAAATGAATGAGTTGCTCAGTTATGCAGGGGAGGTACAGTAAACAGCATAATTACCTATACATGCCTTCACACCCTAAAGGAAGAGCTGCCAAATTTAAGTGGAGCTTTTGTAGCTGTGAAGAGACAACTTTTTGCTTGTGATCCATCTTAAGACAGCATGCCACTCCTGGGAGTAAAACAGCATGCCAAGAAAGAATAGGTAGAGGTATTTGTGGCTCTGCTCTTCAGCAGTGAAAGAGCACCTCTGCCTCTTTTTGTTTGAAGTCAGAGAACAAAACCTCCGTGTCTGGAATAAAAAAAACCAAACACACCACCAAGAGCACATTTGCTCCAAAGGGCTTTCTCAGTCCAAAAGAGCCTTCCTGGCACGAGCTGCCACAGGGAACAACTCTGCTCAGCACAGGCACTCTGGCTTCCTGCCGCTGTGGTGGGAACCCAGACGCAGAGAGCTAAGTCACCTACCATGTGGGTAGCAGGGTGACACCGGACATGGCCCTGAGCCCACCGTCCCATCCAGTCACTGCTCCACACCACCACCACCACACCGCTCCTGCCCTGCCTATTGGGCAGGCAGCAGCGAGAATGAGCGCTCACTGGTGACCTCCTCTTAGCACTAGCTCCAAGAGGCTCAGAGGGGACAACACTACACAGATACGCGATGGTGTTTTAACGTGGCTCTGGAGGCAACTGCTGTTTCTCTCCCAAAAATTCTGCTCAAGTGGGATACAGGCAGCATTAACTGGGAGATTTGCTTTGTCTGCCACCGAGTGAGGGTTCCTGCGACCACCAAAAGAAGGCAGAGGATGAGTATGTTAACCTTATGCTTCATCTAGGTGTCCTTTTTTTTTTGAGCTCAGCAGAAACAGAAGCTTTTGATGTTGCAATGTTTACTGCCCCAAAAATGAGGAAGGTAAAGGAATGAGGTCAGCTCAGTACTTGAGAGCATTTAACCCATTACCAGCTGAATGTCACTTATAAGGAACATGCTTCCCAAGGGGCAGCTCTGGATCACACTCAGCATTGTGCTCTCCATCTGTGGCTGCTGGACCTGAGCACCAGGTCAGCCTGAAATCCTAAAATATTGTCAGTTCCCATATCATTCCCAAAAATCTGAATCTTCAAACATATTTCCAAAAATCTGCTCCTAACAAGTTGCAAAAGAAAACACAATTAAAGAAACTGTCCAGAGGCCTGACTGATCCACAGTACTATTTCAAATTTACTTATTTTTTTTGTTGTTCTGTTAACTTATCTTCTCTAAGTTAATTCCTCTTATAAACAACACAAAATGAAAGTCAGCAGGGAAAGGAGAGATTAGACCAGAGAATTCAAAATATTTTATTTCAATTCTGGCTGTACTAAAGACAAAGACTGCCACAAGAAGAATTCATGCTGAGAAATTTAAGAACAACATCGACCTACTAAAAATACTGCAATAAGTAAACCCAGGGACTGGTCAGACAGCACATAAACTAAATATCATTAATGATACTATATTTAAGTACCAAATATGCATGAGTTTTAATCTAATATAGTCCATATGATCAGCTGCTGCTAGGTAAAAGGCACTAACTCACGAAGTACAGCTGTTTTTTAAAAAGCACCATGAGGCACAGAAGTCAGCAGCCAAATCCTTTGCCAGCTTGCAAGACAAAGCCACACTGCATATTCATTTCCCTGCTGCTCTCCCTGGTTGCATTTGAATGCTAAAATACAGGAGACTTAAGTTAGAACACATGATAAACGTAGCTACTTATGAATAAAAAATACAAAGAAGAGCTTCCAGCACTCATTACACATGCAATATGGGCCTTGTACAAAATTCAGTAAAATCAAGTATAATTCTGGCATGTCTTTTAGTGCTCTTGACTAATGTCAGCTGGCAACAGCATCCGTGAGGGCAAATCCACTCTTAAGTTCAGAAAACTCAGCACAGTGGTCCTTTTCATTTGCTCCTAAGTTCACATAAAGCTGGGAAGAAATCTCCACCCAGCTGACCCCAGCTATCTCCAGGTACCACAAGTTTCAGGTGAAATCCTCCCTTTGTGTGCAAGTACAGCTACCCCCAGGCAGAGTACGTGCGTTGGCTACTTGCTGCTCTGAAAGCAGACTATGTCGAGTCCACCACAAATACATGAATACTAACATAAAAAACGCCAGCTTTTATTGCTAAACAGCATCAGACGATCACGTGTGCCACAGGCTGACTCTCCCCGACACAGCTTCAGCTGCTGTTAGCAGCAGTGAGCCTGCACTAGTACTTATCTCTAGCTATGGAGTATTTGAACAGCAGAGGAAAATCTCAGGCTGTGACTGCACCGAAGGAGCAGGAAGGGCTTAGAGTGAAATACATCGCAAAACTCCTCAGCGTTATACATAAGGTCTTATTTAAACCGAAGAAATCCTCTCCCTGTACGCTAGCAGCTTAATACTGATGCAGCAGCACCATTAGCCCGCATCTACAAAAACTTCGCAGCCGCAAACCCTCCACCCACCGCGGCCGCCGGCGATAATTTCAGCCGGCGGTTTACGGCAGGCCCGCGGCTGCCAGGTCCTGGCAGGGAGCTGCTCTGGCAGAGATAACCTCACCCTGGAAGCAACCTGGCCCAAAGCTCTGGCGAAAGGCCGTGCCGCCACGGGAGACGCCTGCACGCTCGTCCTCCTCTAGTTTCAGCTGCAGGGCGTGTTTCCATTTGCACAGAGCGGTTTTGGAGACTTCCTGATGGGAAGCATCCCAACTGCAGCCATACGCCTGCCTTGTTTTCCCCCGCCATCGCTAGGAGCCGGCTGAGCTCTTTGCTGGAGTTTTCTGTCACAGCCACGAGAACTCTGCCATGGCACTGAATCCCACAGCATCAGAGATCACCCGAAGCACTGAGAATACAAATGAGCCGTACGGGGCACTGCCGTTCAGCCGCGGCTGGGACACGGAGCGGGCAGTGCACTCAGCTGCCGGAGGGAGAAACGCCTCTTGTCATCTGCCAGGAGCCCTCCTTGCTGAGCAAGCCAAGGTGCTACTATTCCTGCCCAGGTCTGCAAAACTGGCCTTCTGTCTGCAGACTCACGGCACAGATTGGTACCGAAAAGCTCTCCGGAGTGGGTTCCTCAGATGCTGCATCCCTGGGAATCAGGGCAAAGGAATGAGGGCAGAAAAGCAGCAAACGCAGGCAGGGAAGGAGAAAACACTTGAACTGCCCAAGACAATACCTCACATAACCCCGGGCACTGCCAGCTTCTAACGCTGCTGGTGCCCGAGGGCTTCCAGGAGATGAAGAGATAAAAGCAAAGTCATAAAGTTTTTAAGAAAGTCCCTGCACAGGCATCTGACACACTGACACATTTCTATCGTTTGCCTTTCCATTTCTGCTCATTTCCTAATGCATGTACTCTTTACATATCTAGGTTTTAAAACGGGCCGGTCCCTTTCAGAAGCACTGCACATCTCGAAGGCGCTGGTTTAACGCGGCGTCTGCCCTGTCCCACACGCAGACACGGGAACTACCGTGCCAGCGGCTCCAGTTCTAAACCAGTAAGGCGGTCAGGGGCGCTGGGCAAGAGTTCAGGGAAGGAGAAGTAACAGCGTTCCCTTCCGAGCCCGACGAGCCCTTCCGCTGACACCCTGCCTCTCTCCGCCGGGCTGCTCCCCCGGCCGGCAGCAGCCGCCTCAGCGGGGCCGGGCTGGCGGGATGCACACCCCACCCCCCCGCCACGGCGGAAAGAAACCGATCAGGGTTTCTGGAGTCGTGGCAGCGCTCAGCCCTCCACGAGCTCCCCGGGAAGGCGGCTACGGCCGAGGATGGGGGCTGAGGTGCGGGGTCTCCTCCCTTCCTGCCCCTATTATTTCACCCCACCCCGTGCCCCGCACGACGGAAGGCGCTGCCGCCACCGCCCGGGATGCAGTATCCATGGCAATACGGGATTGCATCATGCTCTTGACTAAACTGCACCGGGGAAAAGACGCTCCCGGCGAGAGCCCCGTCCCTTCCGCCGCCCGGTGCCCTCCCTCCCCGGCCGGCCTGCCCGCCACTGCCGGCCCGTCCCCGGCCGCAGCCCCGCC
>VZRQ01010869.1:162231-231224 GCA_013397975.1 Machaerirhynchus nigripectus
CCCGGCCCGCTCCCGGGCGGGCAGGGCAACGGAGAGCGGCTCCTCGGGCCCTGAGGGCTCTCAGCCCGGGCCACGGGAGCGAGGGGCCCCTGTGAAAAACAATATGGGACCGTGTAATTAAAGACTGTCATAATGAGATGAGCCGCAGGCCTACATTAAAGGTCCCGGGCAGATGTAGTTGGTGTTTCCTGTGTTTTGAAGTAAGGGGCTTTGCAACGTGACAGCATTTTTGAATGTAAGCTCTGGCTGCAATTAAGTAGGTAGTGTTTTAACTTGATCGTGTAATAAAACTGCTGATTTTGTGTAATTTACATGCATATGCTGAGCCGGTCCCCACAGTGTCAGATGTCTGAGGAAGGAATCTCAAAGCACCCTCTTTGGCTCCTTTCCAATGGCAAGGATGCTCAACAGAGGAAGAAAAGTTCTGTCCATGCTCTTCAGGCACTTCATTACCTCAACGAGGTCCTAACGGGGCAATAGTGAGGGTGTCTTGGCGTTAGTATGGCCAACAGGAAGAAACCAGTTTGTTTCCCTCCCTCTCTCACATATTCCCTCGTGATGGAAGATGCGCTTTTAATTTTTTCCCCCTCCCTAAGAGTTTGTTCCGTCTCTTTGTTAATTAAATGAAAACGTTACATAAATAAAGAGCAGCTTTGCTTTGCAAAGGAGAGGAGTCAAGCAGCAATTTGCATGGGGTTTATTCAAGATCAAGTATCTCCACTCTATGGGAAGCAGTTAGCAATTTTAGAAAGCTGGAGTAAAAAGGGTTTCCTAGAGCTTTCCCTCAGCTGTAGAGGGCAGCTGGTTGGTTGAAGCCATCAAAACTGGCTATGCCAACCCAACATCCAGTAGCTTCTCCTGTGCAGTGATACCATGTCCATAGTCATTTACCAAGGCCAATGTCCATGGTCATTTAGCTGAAGCAATGTATTGCAACCTCACCTCACCTGATTGAAACTCAGTGGGCAAACAGTCCCCAGAGGTGATGCTGGGCTGTAAGTAGTCAAGAACAGGAAGGTCATCTGTGTCCTGGGGTGCATCAGGCACAGCATCACCAGCTGGTCAAAGGAGGTGGTTGTCCTGCTCTGCTCTGCTCTGGAGCGGCCTCACCTTGAGTCTCGTGTGCTATTTTGGTCACCACAATATAAAAAGGACATTAAGCTGTTTGAGAGCATCAAAAGGAGGGCCATGAGGGTGTGAAGGGTCTTGAGGGGAAGCCATAAGAGGAGCAGCTGAGGTCACTTGGTCTGTTCAGCCTGGAGAAGAGGAGACTGAGGGGAGACCTCATTGCACTTTTCAACATTGTCACAAGGGATAGTGGAGGGGCAAGCACTGATCTCTTCACTCCTGTGACCAGAGGCAGGACTCAAGGAAACGACCTGGAGCTGAGTCAGGGGAGGTTTAGGCTGGATATCAGGAAAGAGGTTTTTCACCCAGAGGGTGGTTGAGCACTGGAACAGGCTCCCCAGGGAAGTGGTCACAGCACCAGCCTGACAGAGTTCAAGAAGCATTTGGACAGTGCTCTCGGGCACACACTGTGACTCTTGGGGTGTTGTGTGCAGGGTCAGGAATTGGACTCCATGATCCTGGGGAGTCCCTCCGACTTGGCACATTCTATGGTTCTATGAGTACAATAATGCAGAGTGTTTCCCAGTGAAATCTGAAATTATTTTCCTTAAGCTCTTACTGGGACAAGAGAAAATCTATCACTGAAGTAAACATTGAGGCTATGCCACTGTTCGTTAATCTTAATTCTTTTATTAGAGTAAGATGTTGGGAATGCTATTTGGTTGGTGTTGGAGAGGTTTTTTTCCTCTTTTTGTTTTAAAGCTCACATCTTTATTTCCCTGAAGGACTAAACCCCTGTATGATTTGTGTGTGTGTGATTTGAGGCTTTATAGCAGCTTTCAGTAAAGTATGAATACTCACAGCTGTCCACCCTACGAAAACCAGCACAACTGTCAGGTGAGTACGCCTTTCTGAAGGCCCTTTGCCCAGGTTTGTGTTTTGGATGTTTCCGAGGCATCCCTTCCTATTTGTGAGAAGTTAAGCCATCTTAATTGAATAAGGCACAAGTCCCATTTTTTTTCCCTTGAGCTAAAATGTCCTGAGCTCTCTGAAACATAACCAGCATTAGGTCTTTTCACATCTTTCACACTTTATTTAAAGCACTTTTCAGTGTGCTTTAAATAAAGTTCTTTCCCAACAGGCGTACACATTTGTTTCCATGGTTTATTGATGAGAGGTGATTGCACCGAGTGTTACTTTCACAGCCTAAACAGCCTTCTAAATCTGGAAAGTGCTTAAATAATTAAGATTCAATCTGGCTGTTTAAAAATAAAAAATACGAACTTGAGATGCAAAAAGGGATGGAGCAGGGCATAGCAGGTGTAGCTGGCTAGTGAGCAGCAGCCTGTGCAGGAAAGGGATGTGCTGCTGCCTGGTCCCCATGCTGTGTCCCACAGGCAGGGAAGTGTGCCCCAAGCCCACCAGAGGCTGGCGCATACCCACTGTGACTCTCTTCACTGTGGAGCTTGCCTTTCTCGCTCGGTGGTGGGGTTTTAATGAGGCTCTGTATGCTCAGGGTGCCAAGTAACTGGCTCTGGAGAGGGAAGGCACAACAGCTGATGGAGGAAATGATGAGGCTGGGGGGTGGGATTTTGGTTTTGCCAGCCGGGCTCCAGTGTGAGACTCCCAGACTGCCAGCTGGTCTGCTGGTTCTTCCTTCTCCAGGTCTCTCCAAAGTGCTCATGCTGTTATCAGTCAGAGACCAAGAGCAAGGTCGCAGCATGGGAAATGTTATTTCAGAATTACCTATTTGGGAGAACTAAGCAAACGATGCCAAATGTTTTGGCACTAAATGTTTGACATTTAATATGGGTAGGAGCTGGCCAGTGTCATTCTGGGCTGCAGATGTACTGAGTCCCAGCATCATCCTCATCTTCTTGGAGTATCTGCAGGTTTCTCAGAAGTGAAGACATTACCATTGACCTCTCCACTGAGCACTGATGAAATTGCTGCTGGTATATTTGCTCAGAAGGGGCTTCAGAGACCTTGTTATCAGAGTGCAATCAATGAGGCTGGAGTTCAGAGAAGGGCAAATTAAACATTATTCAGGATTTAGACAGAAGGATTGCTAGGGCTGATGTAAAATAAGTTATGCCTTGCATATAATTTTTACCTGCATCTCATGACTATTGTAATCCTACCTTTTGAGAGAGAAGAGGCAGAATCTGAGCACTGTGGAAAGCCAAGTCCTAGGTGACACAGCCTAGGCAGCAGCAGCATAGGTGACAAAGAGGCCTCAGCAGATAGGGCTATCCTCACTAAATCAGTGGTACACAAAGGGAAGAGGTTAAATAGATACTAGTGTTTGAAAGTATGGGTAGGAAGAGAACAGCTGGAACATTTGAAAGTGGAGTGAAAAGTCAGTGAGCACTGCGGCACTGAGAGGACAAAAGAGCTTGGAGTAGAAGGCCCACCAGCATGGTGTATGAAATTAGCCTGGATAAAGGGTTAGAAGTGTGTGTTCCAGGGAAATGAGCCCAAATGGTCTTCTCTTGGGGGGTGAGTTACCAAATCTTTCTTCTTTTGAAAAAAAATTGTTAGAAATCCTTGCTGTGCCTACTTAGTAGCAGTTCATCATTCACACTGTAATGAATAGGTCCTTGTTTTGATTAGAAACAAATTAATCCAGTTTTAACAGAAGTAAATTAACAAATTGATTAGAATAAATAACCATCATTTGCCACTCAGTCATCTTAACAGGATTTTTCAGTTCTGCCTGAGTTTGCCTTGGCATCCATCCAAACTGACTGTGGCAGCTCCATGTTCTTTATCAGCACAATAAATGGGATGCGATTACTGTTCCTAGATCAAACACTGGGCTAAAGAGTCAGGCTTGAAATTGCAGCATCAATTTCTTCTGAATATGGTGTTTTCTTCTGTTGTGCAGGCCACAAATGCTTCATGCTGTCTGTACAACTTTGTCTAACTTTTAAGTACTTGATCTTTGTAGAAAAAGCTTCCAAGCAAGGCTTTCTTCACAATTTTGTATTTTCAGGTCTCATAAGCAAGTGGCTGGATGAAGCTGCTATTTTGAGATTCCAACACAGAACTGGTGTGAATGCACTCACTCTCTGTTCTGAGGTATGATCACGTTACAATCTGGTCATAATTTTTGGGGTGCTTTTTGCAAAATTCTCACAGGCTAGAGCGGAAACAAATTCTTGGCCCTATGTTTTTAATCCATTTTCATGCATTTTACATTAACAGCAATTACTATTCTGCATTTCCTCTTCCTCTTACATCTCCCTGCAGCGTGCAGTGCTGTAGGCAAACAGTTAAATAGGATTGAAGACCTGCACCAACTTACCAAATTTTCAGTGTATCTTAAGGCCAGATTTACCCCAAATAGTGTCCCACAAGACCAAAATATTTTGTTTCTTGTCAAATAGGTCAAATAATTGTGGAATTTTCTCTGTCACTGGTGTTAGCATATTCTTCTATCTCACCATGATGCTCATAGTCTCAGAGAGAGAAAATGTGATTAAAGACCACCCTTGTCAATGCTGCTAAAGCTTTAATTACCCTGAGTTCAGAAAATAATGAGTCCTAAGAATCTTGCCACTATATACCAGCTAGTTTGCTCCTATGGCACTGCTGGGGCTGCTAATAGGAGACACGGAAAGAATAAGAAGGTGTTTCTGATAATCAAGTAGTTCCAAAATGGGCATGAAGAAAGTGGTCTCTTAACCCAGAATTATGCAGAGGTTAGCTGAGCTAACATGTGTGGGTAGTGCCATCTACCCTCCTCAGTCTGCCTCATCTTTCTCAGTGTCTGCAGGAGAAGTGGCAATCAGTACTGGCTTGTTTATAGCCCTGTATCCAAGCCACACCTCTCCCTCTGGGGCAGACCCAGGCTCTGGCAGGGCATGACCCCACCTTAGCCCATCCAGGGCTCTGCTGGTGGCTGCAGTGTGCCGGGGAGGGGGCAGCATGGAGGGTCACTGTGGTGTGCCTCTGTCCCACTGCTCTGCTCCGACCCCAGAGAGCCCTGCGAGCCAGGCCCCACTCTCTCCTTCCTCGCCTTCTTTTGGGTATTCCCCTCACAATCTGGGCACATCTGCAGTTAAGAGTAGAAGCTCTTCAAGGGGAAAGTGTGTTGTCACTTCATATAGCAAGCAGCCTCTGCCGGAGGAGAGTGATTTTATAAGAGCTAATGCTAATCACAGTAGTATAAACTGCATTATTTTGCATTAGTAATTGGATGCCTTGCTCCTTGCCTGTTCCTGCTTTGATGCCTTTTTGTTGATTTACTGTATGGATTACAACATCTAATCCTTCAAAACAATGTGCGCTCTTCCAAAGAATCATAAATCCATCATTGTCCATTGCAGCCTGTCAACAATTTTCTTTTTAATCTCAGAACTAGCGGGACTGGGATTTGGAGCTGTTATGTTACTCAGTGTAAGGGAGCTGGTAAGAGTGCAACACTCTATTTCCATGAAGAGTATTAGGTGTTCTCATTTAGAGAAGCAGTTAAGGGCAGCATTTGCAATCCCTCCTCATGTGCCGTGCTGCCTATCCCTTTCTCTTTAATCACAACCAGTGTAAACAGTTTGAGATAATCCTGTTGTTGAGAGAAAACACTGTCTTACTGCTTAGACCAAACAGTAAGTCATGTTTTAAAAAAAGAGATGAGGGAAAGTATTTTTGTAAATGCTCTGGTTTGTTTGAAAACATGTACGTGAATCTGAATGGTTGTCATTCTGTGTTGGAATTTTTAAAGAATTAAATCTATTCAAACTGCTTTGTTGGGGGACCTCATGGTGCCAGTTCCTGATAGTCAGGATACTTATTAAGTCATCACTGTAGTCATGTTTTTGAGGGGGCTGTTTCCCTACCGAGGACTCTGGTCCTGATATAAGTCCTTTCCTAATTCAGCCGTAAGTGTCCATAGAAAATCTGTTCTTCATTTTGAGAAAACCATTATTCCTGGACATTTGTCCTGAGTCAAAACTATTGTATACAATTTTAATAGCCTGTTTTATTGCAGGATCACTGTCTGTGCAGGCCAGCCTGCAGCCTGCCTTCCTGGCTGCAAGGATACTAAAGCCTCAGGACACAACTCTGAGCCCTCCCCTGCCCATCTTCCCAGGAGAACCTGCAGATCCAATGTGCTGTCTCTTGCTTGCTCAGCCCATGTGCTATGGCAAGAGTAAAGTTTTTGCATGATATAAAGTGTTCAGATATCCTTTCCCACTTTTAAGGATTATTCCAGCTCTTGCCTGGGAAGGCAGAACCTGCCTTTGCCCTGGAGTCTTTGCAGTCTTCTTGGGATCTCCACTCACGTGGCCTGGGAAAAAGGAAGGCTGGGAACGTATTTTACAGGCAATTGGAAAAAAATGCCAAGATAAAAATAAAACATACAAAATAACTTGTGTTTTAGGGTTTTTCCCATTCTCACTGACCATCTTCAGAGAGCCCTCTGGAGATGTGCAGCTGCAGAGGGAGCCACGCAAAGCAGTGGCTGCTGTTGATGTTTCTAGCCCTGCTGCTGACCTCAGGGGAACTGTGAGGGGGCCCTGGGTGGGCTCCTCAACTGTAAGCTACCAGCAGCACCCTGCCAGCTATTGGGAATAATCTTTGGTGAGTGATATAGCAACCAATTCAGGTCAGGCTTTGTGTAGGAGATATTTTAACATAAACCTACTTCTTGTCTGATGAAAAGTATTTTGGCTATCCCTGGAAAGGATGGGTGGTTTGGCTTTTATTCTTCTAGAAATGCAGTTTTTTCCCAGCTGTGAACAATACAAGATATAGGTAGATAATGTGATAAAAAATGGTGGATATTCCTCTCTTCCTCCCTCACTCTTATCTTGTTTTGAGCACTCACACTGTAAACTGAGGGCAGGGACTCTTTCCCACTATGTGCATGCATAATACACTTCAAATATTTAGATGGAAGCAAGGTATAGAAATGTCACATCCCCTGGTGTAATTTTGATGATGACCCAAGGAGCTCTAAGGGAAGACTGTGTACACTCCTGGTCGCTATCCAGAGCGGCCTCATGGGCTCATCATGAGGTTGTAAGTAAGCAAAAGTCTTAAAGATAACTGAATCCATTCCCTCACCCTTAGGCACAGTGAGATTTTCCGCAGCATATCCAAAGATACTGAACTATTCCTGCTGTGCAAGGTCAGCAGCCAAAAAGAACACCCCCAGCCCCACAGATCACCACGTCCCAAGTGTGTAGGTTGAGACTGTGACTGCCAACCAAAGCCATGTTAAAGTCCACAGGAGGTCGTGATGGGGTCCTGGGAAAGAAGAGTTCTTGCTTTGAGCAGAGACTGCAGTCTCTGGGGGCCGGTCTTCAAAGAAACAAGCCTGATTTACACTTTTGAAAAGAAATTATGTTTAAAACAATGCTCTGGTCAGTCTCATTAATTTCTTCTTGAGCGCCTTGCCTTCCTCACAACTCGTTTTAAACAAAGTGTCTACTTACTTCGGCATAAAATAGTATTTGAAATACTTGGGTTTGCTTCCAAAACTATTTTTTTAATGCTGCTGAGGTGACATTTCTCCAGACTTGTTTTTTACGTATAAATATATTTGAGGTTACAGTCCCGTCTTTTAGTTTTATGTTTTTTTCATTAGGACTTACACTTATTCTGATGACACCTAATGTTTCTCCTCTGCCTCTGGTACATAATTTGTTCTATAGTCTTCTTTCCAACTTCCTGCTTTCATAATTTATTGCATTATTAGCATTTTCAAGCTGCAGTCTGCTAAGACCTGTGTATTTGTCTGCTGTAATTTTTGTTTCCAATCCTTTGACACAATTTTCATTTCACTACTTGCGCAGCAGTATCTAGCAGTTATTAGGGTTTCTTGTGTTTATTGGTCTGTTTGGAAAGGAAGGTGGCATGATTACACTATTGTCAGAATCGAGGTGGTGACCTTTCACATCCATATCCATCCTACTTAGCTTCATGGTGCTGATGATGTGATGTGGGTCATGTTGACTGCTTCCCTGAGCAGAAGGTTAATGCATCCACACCTCTAAGCAGCCACTTTTATGAAAGTACTGGAATTATGAGATCCAGTCCTTGTTTTTTGTCTGTCCTTATTTCTCCCACATAACTCCATTTAAATGAGGCAAATTCTGCTTTTTGAGTCCCGCTACGGTTTTGTCTCTTACATTTAAGGTCTATCTTTTCAGTGATTTCTGTGGAAAAATATTCTGTTTCTGAACTTGATCTCATTTTCTGCTTTGGCTGTATCACTGTCTAGTAGCTGTACTGTTATGATTTGATAACTTTAAATACCAAATTTGTATCTAATAGAATTTAGAGGCATTATGTATTCTTGGAATTGTGTTTTTCTCATTTAAAGGGAAGCTCTTTAGTGTGGTTGGACTAAAGGCTATTTTTATTTTATTGTTGGAGTAATTTTATTCACTGAATTTTTCTAAAATTGAAAGTTGCTATGGCTCATTCACTGCTGCCTCCAGCCTCTGTGCGGGAATGGCTGCTGTGGGATGTCCCTGGACCCTTTCATCTCCAGGATGGCTTCTCTGTGTCAGGACAAAGAAGCTGGAACTCAGAAATGCCAAGTTACTGTTCTTCAATGAATTACCACATCAACCCACAGAATTCAGTTGTTTGTGCTCTTACTTCTGTTGGAAATGAAAAAAGAAGTGCATCTGTCTAAACCTTCACAGATCAAAAGTACCATGCTATGCTTTTGCTGGGGACTGAGAGCTTTTAGCTCCTGCTCCTGCACAGGCTCTTGGTCAGCTGCAGGCATCTGAGCCCTTGCATACATTTTAACAAGAACTAAAGTAGTTCAGTGTATCCTGAGGACACTTACTGCTGCTACCAGCTCTCCTCGGCACCAGCAGCTCTTCTAGGCATATATATGAGAGTGCCTCTGTTCTCATAATTATAGTATCACTACCAACATGCTATAATTAGACAAGTTAAAAATTGTCTGAGCTGAAATGCACTAAACTCCAGATGCAGTTATCACTGAGAAAAACCGCTTTGAAGCTTTAGCTCCAGATAGGTGATACCCTGACACCCTCCTCCGCTTTCACTCAAATGGAGGTTTTGCATGGAATCAACACGCATGGATGGTCTTTGTAAACAGCTCTTCTTGTCTTTTTATTATATACCAGGAGAAGCATTAGAAGCTCAACGGAGTATATTTTTTTTTTACATAATTCCTTTGTGCCACCTGCCAGCCAGGGGGTTGTTACTTTATTAGAATAGTTTCTCATTAACTATGCTCATTTCCTGTGTAGGGACTGCACAGAGCATTCTCTGAAACTTGGGAAGAATAATCAGTTCACTTCTTTATTCTGTGTGAGGTGTCTGTGCTCCTTGTTTCTTACCTCTTGCAAATAGTGGGTGTGAGCTCTGCACACCATGGACAAGACGTTCTATCTTTGAACTGCTGCCAAATTCAATGAACTGTCAGCTTTGATGTATCCTGGTTTCTTCAACCTACTTTTATGAGGGAAAGAAAAGCATCACTGAGGCTATTTGCTTTTTTGCTATAACCGCTCCTCATATCATTTTGACAAGGTAGTTGCCTTGTTATATCCCTTGTATGGATCATTGATCGTGTCACTTTTTATAATCATTGCATTTTTGTTCCAACCCTGCAGTGAGAGCACTGTCAGCAGAGAAAAGGTAGCTTAGAGCTCAGACTTCTGCCCTTCTCATGAATGCAGTAGCAGGAGATTCATCATCAGAGGCTCTCATCAGAAGTCCCCATTCTTCACATAGTTTTGGAGTCTTGGCAGACTTTCTGCTTCCGCCCACACAGTAAAGACTTGTCTAATAAGGCCAACAGTGTGAAGCCCATTAAGATCAGAATAGCAGAATAACTTGAGTCCAACTCCTCCTTTTGATAGTCGAGAGTTGTCTTTTTTAAAGGAAGGCAGAAAATTGTGCTTCCGCTCATAAAGCTGGCTGATTTCTGACACTGAAGCAGCAACGTGCGTGTGCCCCGCGAGTGCCTGGATGCCAAGGTGGGCTGAGGCAGCACGTCTCTTCCTCAGCTGTGTTTGTACTGTGCCTGCTGCAGCGAGGTCCTGCCCCATCCACAAGGGGTTCCCGTGGGATGTGACCTGTGGGCAAGACTACTGACCACCCCTCCTGCTTCCAACACATGGCTTTGTTATACTTGGACCCTGTGTTTTATTTCAAGGTGCTTGCTGTTCCCCTGCCCTTTCCTCAACCCTAGCCTCTGCCAGACTGACTTAAAAGCTGCAGTCATCTGATTTCTTCTGGAACATTGCTCTGACAAGGAGGCTTAGCGTTCCCAGCGCTGCGGCTTTAGAGGATGACTATCCCCAGGCGTGGCAGGATGGGCCACACAGGCACTGAAGGGCTTTGAACTCCACGTGTATATTAGCACCACAGACTAGTGCCTCTGTTTAATACATTTATCAGTGTTTCTTAGTGCATCATTGTACTCTACAGTATGTAGAATTGATTTGACATGAATCAGCAGGGGAAGCTTACACATCCCAAATGAATGATGTGCAACATTGGCTTTCTAAAATACTCATCCCTAGGTGATGCTTGCAGCACAACATCACACACCTAATTGCCCACATGCAGAACTGTGCCAGCAACCTGCCTGGGTAGGGTGCAGTAAATACATCCATCTGTTGTCTAGATCCTGTTTTAGCTTAAACAGGGGGTAAAGGCTTCTAAGAAAATGAAGATTGGCTATTTAAACTCAGGTTTTGCCTAATGGGCTGTATGTGTATAATTTTCATTCCCAGTAAACCTCAGAATGCATCAAGCAGACCACATGTCAGTAAGATGGGTTGCATCCATTGAAAGCTAACAACTTTCATGGGCATGCTAGTAACTGAAAGACTAAGAAGGGGCTGGAATAATTGACTGTAGGGTTATTGCTGGGGGCTAAGTAAAACCCTGGAACAGGTTGCCCCAAGAGCTGGTAGATATTTCATCCCTGGAAACACTCAAGGTCAGGTTGGACAGGGCTCTGAGCAACCTGATTTAGTTGAAGACTTCGCTGCTTACTGCAGGAGGGTTGGGCTAGAAGGCTTTTAGAGGTCAAATGCAAGTGCAAGGGAGGGAATGGGATTGAGGCCTGGGAGCTGGGAGAAGAATGGATCACCCCCTCCAGCTTGAATAAGCACTTGTGCTGGATTAAGGGGTCAATGAACTACAGTGTCATTTATCTCTGCAGACACAGGTATGGATGCTACATGCTTTCCACAATTTGTTCCTGCTGATGGTCTCCTTTTCTAAAAAGGTACCTTGGATTAGACCTCTCATTTCAAACAGACTTTTGAAAGTACTGTCTTCTTTTTCTGCTTTAATTGCCTGCAATATCTCAAAACCAGACACTTAATACATTTTCTGATTTTATTCTTTTGTATTCTTTTCTTCCCACACCAAAGGTTTATTTCCCTACCTTAGCTCTTCTTTTTTTGACTGAATGTTCAAGGAGGAAGAAAACCATGCTGTCAGATCTCATACAAGCAGAACTGAAAGAAAGTAGCTGTACAATAGCAGGTATTGACTAGACCTCTCTCAGTTCAATAGTTTTTTTCTATTTGTCAGTGAAGCCTTAGACCAAATGAGTGCCATGACGGGCCCCTGCTAATTGCATCATGCCCACAGGTGATGGGACACGGTGGCTCTGCTTCCCAGAATCTCAGGAATGTTCCTGAGGCTTGTTAGGATGCACAGTGTAAGGGACCCCAGAGTCACACAGCTATGAAAAACCACCACCTACATGAAAGCTGTCCAGTCCTATGTACTTGGGAAATTCACAAGTAGTTGCTGAAAGGTCACAGAACCATCTCTATGGGTACTGTGATATAAAGGAAATATTTCAGTCAAAAGAGTAAAATCTTTCTTAAACCTCTTTAGAAACATATATTTATAAGAGAAGGAAACTAACATAGTTAAGGTGTGACGGATTTCTTTTTTTAAAAAGAGCAGGGCAAAGAGGGAAAGATCTGGTCTACATTTTTACAGAACTAGGACCAAGCTTCTTCTTAAACTCAGATTGCCATTGATTTTAAAAGCAGAAGAAATGAGCCTCACATTGATTTAGACAACAACCAAAAATTGGATTTTGTGTGGCAAACTGTTTTTGGATCATGACTAATTACATCACTTTGGGTAAAAGCTATTTAAAAACCCCACAGTTATCCTATTTCCTTTTAAATGCTCTTTTATCTGAAAAAATCCCCGTCTCTTATGATGGGGGAAAAAAGCAAATTCTGTACTCAGTTCAATTTTGTCTACCAGACAGCATTCTGCATTCTGTGAAATCCGTGAGCAGAGGAGTGACCTCGCGGCCGGCAGGAACGAGGGCTGGGAGCAGGGCCAGCCTGGCGCTGTGGGTCGGTGCTGGCCAGCGGAGCCGTGCTGCGGGAGCAGCGCTCCCACCGCGGCATCCCCGGGCAGCCGCGCTGACTCGGTGCCGGCTGGGGCCCAGCCCCTGCCGGGAAGCCTGTGTTGTGTTCTGCACAGTCAGTCCTGCCTCCCGTCCTCTTGCCTCAGGATGTGCTGCTGTGAGCCACTCCCTGAGGTACTTCAAGACGTGTTTTTTTTACTGGCGATGCCAAGAGGCTTTGGCTAAAGGCATGAACAGGTTTGGCTTGGCTTGATTCATGCTCCCTCCTCTTCTGGGAGTGCCTGGGGAGGTGCCCGAGGGGCAGCTTGAGGTGCTGATAACATCCCAGCATATCTCTAGGGACTAATTATTTATGTCATGCCCTCTTCACATTGCTTTAGCCTTAGCTGAGGTGCAAATGTGCCCTGCCCTGCCCCGGGGCAAGTGGCCCAGGCCACAGCAAGCATCTCTCTGGGGTGCATGAGACAGGAAGGCAGCACAGGGCTCCCAGAACTGACAGGAGGGTTGAAGTCCTGAGCATGGTTTTGAAAAGGAAAATAAGGACTGTAGAGGAGGTGTCTTACGAGATCTTCTGGACCTTAAGGGAGAAAATCAGTTGGCATTATTCGGAGCCCTCTCCCTGAGTGCGGTATTTGTACAGTAGGTATCATCAGCAGAAGCTTTGGTTGGTGAGAGACCTACAAATCTCTTTTTATGTTCAGATGGTTCAGATTTTTGTTAAAATTTGAATTTAATTATTTAAATTCTAGTAAACAGTGATGGATGTGGCTGTCACAATGCCACACCTGGCACAGCATCTCAGCCTGCACCATTATGGAGACTTGTGCTTACCTGTCAGGAAGGGTAGTGGGCTGGGGCTGAATGGACATGAGCTGAACAGAAGTTTGGGACCCAAATTGCTTCCAGTCTCATCCAATACCTTATCTGTTGATCTTAGCCATTTGCAGGTCAGTTTTGTGTTAGTAACATGAACCTCTACTTGGCATTTTCTCCCCCCATCTGACTGTCCACTGGCTGATGTCTCTTCCAGTCTGTCAGTCTGTGCCCTTCTAACTGTGCTGTTGAGTGTACAGCCCGTACAGCCCAGCACGGGGATGTTTGGGCCTTGTTCACTGGAGGAATACAGAAGTCTCTTTCTTCACACTATATTTGCATGGTCAAGTTGTCGTCTTCAATCCTGTGGTCAGGACCAAAGTTCCTCCGTCAGACCATGTTTCATCCCTCAGATAAATCCAGAGCAGAAAAGCATTCAGCCACTGTATATGCTAGTTTTTCAATACCAGCATTACTGGCATCTGTCTTCAGGTGCTTTCAGAACATCCTCTTTTTCTTCTAATAGTATGTACTACCTTCCTGTACATCACTCCTTTTTACATTATATAGTATCACCAAAATCACAAATATTTATGGTGTTGGTTTTTCAGTTTAGTTAGCTGAAAAAAAGAATAAAAAAAGATGGTCAGAAAGTAAAACTGAAAGCTGGAACACTGGTAAGAAAGCAAAAGGAAGTTATCCTAATGGCAGAGCTGAGGAGCAGAAAGAAATCAGGTGAGGTCTGAAGAGATGGTAATGAGGAAATGCCACCTGGAAAAAAGATGACATTTTGAAGATCCTAAATAAACTGTAGAATTATAAAGAATACATCCTTTCATATAAAAATCTATTGTAACATTCTCTTTTTTGAAATACCGGTGGCAAACCCCAGAACCGTATCTTATTTTAAAACAGCAACAGAAGCTGTAAGCTTCACTTCCTTGGAAACATCTGCCAGCACCAGCAGTCCAGCCAGCTGAAGGTAAGCCATCTCCCTGGCTTTGCCAAGTACCCGAATCTGCCTCCTGCCAAAGAAAGGCAGAAAACCAGAAGGAAAATATGCCAGGGCCTGTCACTACTTCTGCTCAGCCCTTCAGCTGGTCATTGTGCAAACAGCAAATGGTAAGAGAGCTGCTCAGCAATGTGGGAAACACAGCACCCTATGCTCCAAGCCCAGCAGCAGCTCATCAGATAGCCCTCATCATTACTGATCTCTGGTGCCTTTTTTGTACAGTGCTAATCATCATCTTGGCTGTTTTCCAGCCTGCATGATTGCCTTCTGCCTGTTGAAATTATCTTCAACAGTTTGAACTGGATGTGGTATCTTTCTGCATGTCCTAGGAGTGCTAGGGAGATGTGTCCGCACCGTGTCGTTACTGCAGTTCCTGACTTAAGGCATGTAGGTGATGCCCTCCTCCCTCTATATCTGCCACTTTATCATGTCTTAGAGCAAGGTGCTTCATAAATTTGCTGGGTTTCAGATCACACAACTGGAAATCGGTTTCAAGGTCTAAAATATGGCCCTAGCCCTATTAAGAGCTATATGCTTCCAGACAGAAGAGACCCTGCACATAAGTGCCACCTAGTATTTAAGGAAGCGTATGTCCAGGCAATTGAACAGAAGTGCCTTGACATCTTCCCAGGTGACAGCTGGCCTCCTTTGCCTGTTGCTGCCAGCCCACAGGGTGATCGTGTAAAACCTGTTGGCTGCAGGGGTGGAAATAACGAGTCTTCTTTCACAACTGCCCCAGGCTGAGAAAGGCAGAGCAGAACTCATCAATGTTGCAAGCAAGGCTGGGCAGTTGCCTGTGGCAGCAAGACGGGGGAGCTGTGGGCTGCCTGCCTTGGCTGCACTTCCTCCCAGAATCCTGACACCTGGTGGCTCTGGGCCCACTGTGCTCTTTCACCTCTCCCCAGAACCATAAGCAGTGTCTGCACGCTCGAATTTTGCTTATTCTGCTGAGAAATTTGGAGCTGCTGTTATATGCCCAATTACCGAACTTCAACTGACAAACGTAACTCGTTAATCACAGTAATTTACCCTCAGCATACCACTGCAAGAAAATGGATCAAGTTATTCTCCCTGCTCTGTTTGTGCAGTTGCACAACTTCCAGGAGCTTAAGTGAGGGGTGGATCTGGCCCCTAATCTCCCAGGAGAGTCACAGTTGCTGCTCAGAGTACCTCCTCCCAAATCCTCTGAGCTCTTGGGCAGTTTTCCTGTTGCAAATTGCCTTGAAAGTATAAAAAAATAGAGTAATCTGTTGAGGCAAGCTTGGCTGAATGTTTCATTGTTCCTTTGTTTCTAAACACGTGGAAGCTGATTTACTTCTGTTGCTATCCAGTTAGAGAGGAACAACTGCTTAAAAAAAAAACAGCACTTGGGAAACACAAGGGAAAACAATCAGAGTTTGAACATGAATGGCCATAAGCCCAAAGACAGCCGTGTCTGACAATGAAGAAAAACTAAACAGATTTATTCTTGCTATATATGAAGCAAACTATGTTTTTAAATCCGAAAGAACAGATGCCCTTTGTTTTCAATGCGTGTTCAAAAACAGTGGCATTGGTAGCAGAGGGAAACAGTTTTAATGCTTGGCTGGGGGGAAATGGCATCGGCACTTCCCATCTTTGTCAGTGAACTATTCCCCAGCAGTGGCAAACAGCCAGGCATGGCTGGGGCATTCTTGCACTCCTCCTGAAAGCCATGTTTCCCCCTTTTCCCTCCCAGCTGTAGAGTTCAGTGCATGCTCCGAGGTCACTGAGTAAGCCTGTTAGACAAGCTCAAGGTATTGAAATATTCCTGAGCTGCTCTTGTGATTTTTTTACAATACTGCCAAAGATAAGCTAGTGCAATATTTATTTCCAGGCAGCAGCTGAAGAAGCCAAACATATGATGATAAATACAAATGTATTTTTGTCATCCACAGAGGGCTTTACTAAAAGCACAGGAATGAGCTCTAATGTCTGCACAATCCTGTGCTTGATTTTTTACTCTTTCTTCCAGGATCCACAAGAAATTTAGCTTTCAGCAAGAGGTGATTTTGGTTTTGCTGTGAAAACAGGACAAAAGGATAGTTTTCACATAAACTCTTAAAGCGTGTTCTAATCTTAACTACCAGAAGATGAGAATAATTTAAGAGAAACCACTTGAAGCACTTTGAGACACTTTTGTGTCCTCTGGTAGTGGGAAGAGGCTTTAAAATGCTGCATTGTAGGCTGTTTTACCTTGCCGGAAAGATGTGTGTAAGTACATGTGTCAGCAGAGCAATAACCACTTTCTTCTCTTGCAGTAATTTGAAATGTTATGCCATTCCTTATACCTCCTGCAAAATGGACTATTAAGGACAAGGCCTAAATGCAGCAAAGTCACCTGCTGTATCTTCTAAATTTTGTAAAAGGCTGAAGCTTTTGTCATAATCACCTTTTTGTGATTTCTGTATTGCTTTCCCCGTTCTTGTAATTGCATGATTCAAATGCAACATTCAAAAGGGGTAAATGCTCCTCAGAAACAGCTTTTTGTCTCCACCCATTGGATACTAATAACTGCTGTAGTGGACAGGACTGGACAGCAGGCATGCTATATTCTTGATCTGTCTTTCTCTTTTAAAAATGTTAACAAAATTTTTTCCCAAAATATGTGAGAGGAATCTCATTAGGCTCAGTAAAGAAAAATACAAAGTCCTACACCTGGGGAGGAACAACTCCATCCTCCCGTACAGACCAGGGGCCAAGCAGCTGGAAAACAACACGGCAGGAGGAGGCCCTTGAGTGTCCTGGTGGGCAAGCTGACCATAAGCCAGCAATTCTCCCTCATGGCAAAAAAGGCTAATAGTACCCTGGGCTGCATTAAGCGAAATCCTGCCAGCATGTTGAGAGAGGTGACACTTCCCCTCTGCTCAGCCCTGGCGAAACCACACCTGACATGCTGTGCCAGTGCTGGGCTCTCCTGGACAAGAAAGGTATGACCTCAATGGATTGGGTCCCATGAAGTGTCTGAGAGTTGTTTAAGGGACAGGAGCAGCTGTCACGTGAGGAAAGGCAGAGAGAGCTGGCACTGTTTGGACTGGAGAAGAGAAAGCTCAGGGGGAATCTTTTTACTGGATATAAATACCTGATGGGACAATATGAAGAAGGCAGAGCCTCTTCTCAGAGGTGCCTACCGACAGGATAAGAGGCAATGAGCACGTACTCAAGCACAGAAAATGCAATCTGAAATAAGAAACCACATTTTTACTGTGAGGATGGCCAAACACTGGCACTGGTTGCCCAGAGAGGCTGTGGAGTTTCCATCTCTGGAGATACTCAAAAGCCATGAGGACATGGTCCTGGATGGCCTGTTCTAGCTGACCCTGCCTTAAGAAGGGTGGCAAGGGGTAGACTAAATGATCTCCAGAGGTCCCTTCCAAACTCAATTATTATGTGCTTCTGTTCCCTAATTTCCAAATTGGTATGTACTTGAACTGCACTTTCCTTTATCAGGAAAGTAAATCAGTTTCTGCATGCATTACAGGCAACAGGCAGTGATATTAGACCCTCTCCATGCACGAGGATGTCTGTTTCCTATTGCAGACACAGAGTGAGAATGAAGCTTTTAGATGTTTTAGAAAAAGTTGGACGTGAAGACAGTGTGCAAAAAGAACATTTGCTGTATGAGACTCAAATGCTGCTTGATTTACACAAAGTTGAATCATAAATTTCTGAGGCTTTGCCATTGCCTGGAGCTGCAGTGCTTGACCAGCCCCCTCATCTGTGAAGGGCTCCTTTGGTCCTGTATAGTACATGATGTGCCATCAAATACTGTTGGATGTAACCACAAAGGCATAACATTCCTCTTGTTCTGTGGAGAGTCAGGTGACAAAACCAAGAAAATATTTGGGTACATTAAAGTTAAGATGTCATTATGACTAATTTATAGATATAACCTGGTTTTGCCAGTGGAAGTTGGTGGGAGGCACATAAGCTACATCTGTACCAACAAATGAAATAGTCAAGGGGGCTGAGTCACCTGCCAGCTTAACTTGTATCCATGTGCTGGCTTTGACTAGGGTAATTTTCTTTTCAGAGTGGCTGGTGTGGGGCTGTGTTTTGGATTTGTGCTGAGCACATGGTTGATAATATAGAGATGTTTTTTGTTATTGCTGAGTAGGGCTTGCACAGAGCCAAGGCCTTTTCTGCTTTTCATGCTGCCATGCTGGTGAGGAGGCTGGGGGTGCATGGGAGGCTGGAAGGAGACATAGCTGGAACAGGTGACCCAAACTGACCAAATGGATATTGCAGACCATGTGACGTCATGCTCAGTACATAAAGTGGGGGGAAGAAGGAGGAAAGGGGGGCATTTGGAGTGATGGTGTTTATCTTCTCAAGTCACCATTATGTGTGATGGGGCCCTGCTTTCCTGGAGATGGCTGAACACCTGCCGTGGGTAGCAGTGAATTAATTCCTTGTTTTGTTTTGCTTGCATGTGTGGCTTTTGCTTTTTCCATTAAACTGTCTTTACCTGAACCCACAAATTTTCTAGCTTTTACTCTTCTGATTATCTCCCTGCTCCCACTGATGGGGGAGTGAGCGAGCAGCTGTGTGGGGCTTGGCTGCTGACTGGGGTTACACCACGACATCATACATCTAAATTCCACCTGCCTCTGAATAGTGTGGCTGCATCCTGCCTGCCTGTGTGACTCGTGGGCCGTGCCTGCAGAGTGCAGGGGAGCTTGAGCTAGGACCATACAGGGACTAAGATAACCATATGTATTTGTGCAAATATATGACCAGATAGGCCATTTATGCTTTCCTTGGATTGTATCTGAGCCCCAAATATTTTCTGCCTAATGGGTAGGGCTAGGTATCCATTCCATGATTCCAAGTAACAAGTAATTCCATCGAAGTGTCTAGTTAATATTAACAGGCTGGTAGAATAGTGTTGCCCAAGATGTGGCCTGCACCCATTAATCAGGTTATAAGACACCATTGGGAAAGTAGTCGGGGCATGAGAAAGAGCAACTAGAGGTAGATGAAAACATTACTTAAGTAGTTAGGGAGACAATGTGAATCACTGAGTTCACCTAGAACAGGAGCATGGAGCAGAACAGTTGAAAGTGCTGCTGCATAGCAAAGTCAGTAGAAAACACTGGGGCTGTCCTTACATCCTGCATAGCCAAGGCTGTGAGAGAGGTAGCCCTGTGAGAGGCCTGAGTCATCTCAGGAGAGGCACCTGCCTGTTCTGTGTGACTGCTGAGAGGGCTGGACAGGCTTCACCCTGCTGTCAGGGAACACAGTAACATGCCTGCAGCTGGTCTAGTTGTCTCCTGTGCAATGCTGCTGTCTTTGGAGGGCTCACCCAGAAAGCTGAAGACTTTAATTCATCTGCATGCTCATCCACTAACAGCCATCCCACAGGAGGAGCCACCAGGCATGGACAAGGCTCCCACTGGAGTAGGGCATGTCCCCGTGACTGGGAGATTACATGCTAGGAGACCTTTTCTAAGTAGCCCATTCTCTACTCTACTCTACTCTACTAGTGACTGCTTGAATTCTGATCCAGCTCCCAATACCTGCCTGATGGGCTGAAGTCTGTCCTTTCTACTATGCCTGCTTCCCAATTAACACTGAATTTTGTAAGAACATAACTCAGTCAGACCAAAAAGGCAAAGTTTTCTCCCTGGCAGATGTGGATGCTCTGGGAAAGAACACAAAGAACAGCTGGTACAAAATGATCCTTCCCTGACTTATTTACCCCATTCCAGCATCCAGTCGTTTGTGGATTAACTTGGACAGAAATGACAACCAGGCAATGGTAACCAGAACACTGAATATTAAGCCAGATAATAACAATAATAGTAATGACAATGACAATGATGCCACTATCTAAGTACTAGCCACATCTTTTCCATTAATTTGGCTGATCACTTGGAAAACCCTTTTATATCTTTGCCTCATCTTTGCAATGGTTGATTCCATTGCAAGATGGAACAATTTCATTAGATGATTCAATCATGTTTATCCCCCAGAAGCCTATTTTCCACGAGAACAATTTCTTACTTACTTTGTCTGCCTCATTATGAAAGAGCTTCTATTTTTCTGAAAATTCCCCTTTGGCCTTTCCCCTTGGTCCTAGGTTACACTGTATGATGTAACCAAAAGTATGTATTATATCACCATCTGTTAAAACCAGGTGGGGCAGTGTTCTTTATCTCTTCCATGACACATCCCTGATAGCTCCCTCCGGGAGATAACTTCTGTTAATGGGCCATCTAGCCTCACTGCATGACTCATAAAATTACATCCTTCCACTGTGAGATGCTCCGCCCAGGGGGAGGAGCCAAGCGTTCCTACCTGGATATAATCTGAGATTTGGAACCCCACAGTCTGCCCTTACCTACTGGGTTCCTAGATGACAAGAGCTACATAACCACCACTGGACCTTCAGAGGAAGACCAGACCCTTCTTCAGGATCACTGCTTCAACAGAACCATATCTATCACCTCAAGAGAACTGCAGCCACCCCTTAAGTGGACTGCTACCACCACCCTGCCCGGCAGGGTGTCAGGTTGTATCCTGACTCTGTCAGGTTAAGCCAGTGTTTCTGTATTACTGCCTTGTAATATACTAGTAAAGAGCTGTTAGTCCTATTTCTCATATCTTTGCCTGAAAACCCCTTAATTTCAAAATTCAAAAATAATTTGGAGGGAAGGGGGGTTACATTTTCCATTCCAAGGGAGGCTTGCTTCTGCCTTCCTTAGCAGACACCTGTCTTTCAAACCAAGACAGCCTTGCCCATCTCTTGCTCAGTTTTATGTGTTTTGAGATTAGGCAGGAAGAACACTCACACGGCACAATGTGTATTATACAGAGGTTTACAAATATGAACTGTTTTGTTCTCTGTGGTAGCAAAGTCCAATAAAAAGGATGGAGAATTTCCATCCTTTTTCTGTCTCTACCAGAGACTCTTTAAAAACTATGTTAAGGAATTGGTTTAGGCACTTTGTGTGGGGATTGTGTGTATGTAAACCCTCAGAGGCAGCAGCACATCTCTCTTGGGTCTGACTGAGAGAGAGTTCACTTGTCCTTAGCAGCCCTCACCATGCTGTGCTTTGCATTGGTAGCTGGAAAGGTGTTGATAACACAGCAGTGTTTTGGCTACTGCTGAGCAGCACTGTCCCTGTAACATTCCCTCCTCCCCACCAAGGAGCTGGGAGTGGGCAACATCCTGGGAAGGGATGAAACGAGGCCAGCTGCCCCAATTAACCAAAGGGATATTCCATACCGTATGATGTCAGCTCAGATACAAAAGCTAAGGGAGGGAGGAGGAATGGGGCAGGGAGGGGGCGTTTGTTATTCTACAATGTTTGCCTTCTTCCATGTGCTGAAGTCCTGCTTCCTGGGAAGTGTCTGAATATTGCTTGCTGATAGGAAGTGGAGATTGACTTTTCCCTTTGCTTATGCTCATGCAAACTTTCACTTTTCTTTTTTTTTTTTTGCTTTAGTAAACTTCCTTATCTCAATGTACGAGTTGTTTTCCATCTTATTTTTTCTCCCCTGTCCTGCTGGAGAAGGGAGTCATAGAGTGGCTTGGTGGGCACCAAGCACTCAGCCAAGGTCAACCCACTATAGTGCTTTTATCGGCAACCAGATGTCGGGCAAGATAAAGGTGTTAATAAAGTTATTTATTGCATGCTATAGTAAACAGTAAATAGTAGTTATCGAGTAGCAAGGTCCCGTGCAGGACATTAAGTTTGTCAGCTGCACTGCTTATCTCTTTATTTTGTTGAGTTCGCTAACATGCTAACACAAACAATGGCTCTGTGCTTTGCCCTTCACTGATGGCCTTGTTGTGGGGGTGAGCTATCTTCTGTGGACGATGAGAGAATACACCTCCTTCTCCCTGCCTGAGATTGATGTGAATGCTTTTATAATGCAGACTTTCATGGTCTTTGCTCATCCTTATGCAAGCTGCTTAATACTGTTAATAACACTAGCTAATGCTGTTAATGATACTAAAACTAACTAATACAGTTGGTACGCTACAGAGTTCATGGAATCCAGAACTATCCTTGTGTAAGAGAAAACAATCTTTAGGTGAGGAGCTATTGAAATCTGCCCTGAGGCATCCAGTTCCTGGGTGGCACCTGAATAGGCAATAAACTCTGACAAACTGATAGAAGGGTGCCTTGGCCTCCCCAGTGAAAACCAGCAGCTTCTTGCCCTGTACTGGAGCCTGGTGTGTGCCTATTGTGCCATTGCACAGTAGTCTCAGAAGACTGTGGTTGAGGCAAGAACACAAACTGCATCTGAGGACACTGTGGCTGAGATGGGGACTCAAACTATGGCAACTGCAGTAATTACTCCAGTAGTGAAAACAAAAAATGGACGAGGTGAGTTACAGGCCCATATCACCAACTGGTAAGGGAGGAAGCAGAAGAAGCAGGGGAAGAAGATGAACAATGGGAAAGGAGGGGTTAGATCAAGTGGCAGGTTCCTTCAACAAAGAAATCAAATGGAGTGAGGCAAATCAAACAGGAAACCAAAGTTACTCAGTCCCTGGTCTCATCAGAACTTCAAGACTTGTGAAAAGATTACAGCTGCCAGCCAGGTGAGCAGATTTCTGCCTGGCTGCTTCAGTGCTGGGGTAGTGGTGCCAACAGTCAGCAGTTAGAAGGTCATGAAGCCCAAGAGCTGGGATCCCTTGCAAAAGATCAGGAAGCTGAAAGAGGAATTAGAAAAAAAAGAGCAATTTGCAGCCTCTGGAGATGGCTTCTCTCAAGTATGAGGGCAAGATATCCATTTAAGGAAGATCTTGTGAACTCCCCAGGGAAGTGGACTGCTGCAGATGAAGGTATCCAGTACCTGAGAGAATTATAAGTGCTGGAAATCATCTATAGTGATCTAAAAAGTGACAGGGTCCCTAAAGACTCAGAGGATGCCCCTTGCACAATGGCCATGTGGAGGAAGGTGGTTCAAAATGCCCTGCATCATATTCCAGCAGCTTGGTAGCACTGTATTACCCACAAATAGATACACCAACCATAGAGATGGCATCTTCCTGGCTCCGAAATGTAGAAGAAACTCTGGGTACTTCCTCATCCCTACAAGCCCACACCCCAGCTTTTAGGGGCAGCCCAAGAGATCAGTCCTTTCCTGCCCCGGTCAGAGGGAAGGGAAGTCCCAAGTGCGGGCCATGTGGCGAACAGTAGACTCTCGTGGCCTGAATGAAGTCATGCTGCCTCTGAGTGCTGCCATAACAGACATATTGGAACTTCAGTGTGAGGTGGACTCAAAGGCAGCTGAATGGTGCCGCAATTGATATTGCTGATGAATTTTTCTCCATCCCTCTGGTGGCAGAGTGCAGGCCACAATTTGCTTTCACTTGGAGGGGTGTCCAGGTCGCCTGGAACTGACTGTCTCGACCAGCTAACAAGAAGGAAACACAAGCTTTTCTGGCCCTTTGGGATTTTGGAGAATGTATATTCCAGGTTATAGTCAGCTGATGAGCCCCCTCTATCGAGTGACTGGGAAGAAGAACCACTTTGAGTGGGGCCCTGAGCAGCAACAGGCCTTTGAGCAGATCAAACAGGAAATAGCTCGTGCAGTAGCTCTTGGGCCTGTTTGGACAGGACCAGCCATGCAAAATATACTCTACACTGCAGCTGGAGAGCAGTCTCTCATCTGGAGCCTCTGGCAAAGGACCTCAGAAGAAACCCAAGGTCGACCATTAGGGTTTTGGAGCCAGAGTTATCGAGGATCAGAAGCCCACTATACTCCAGCTGAAAAAGTGGTATTAGCAGCCTATGAGGGGGTTTGAGCTGCCTCAGCAGCTGTTGGGACAGAAGAATGTCTCCTCTTGGCACCACAGTTGCCCATCCTACACTGGATGTTTAAAGGAAATATGCCCTCAACACATCACACAACCAGTGCTACATGGAGTAAGTGGTAGCACTGATTACACAACAAGATCAAATGGGAAAGCCCAGTTTCCCAGGAATCCTAGAGCAGATTATGGACTGGCCAGAAGCCAGAGATTTTGGAGCATTGCCTGAGAAGGTGACTCATGCCAAGAAGCACCACCATGTAACTTCCACTTTCTGAGAAGTGCCCTAACCACAAGGGTCTCATAATAAATTTGAAGCTAAGCCCTTCTTGAAAAACAGAAAGTGACCACTATTGCAATTGTGTTTGCAGTTGCCCGTTTCATTCCAGACTGAGTCCCTCTGGGACTTGGGCAATGCTGGTTTGGTCAATGACTGGACCTACACAGGTGTTTTGGTGCTCCCCTCTGTCTGGAGAGGTGTGTGCTGAGATGCCTGGGAAAGTTGTGAGGTCGAATGTGGGAGGAGTCTGGAGCTCGGACCCTTGCAGTAGACAATAAACGAGCAAGGGTCTGATGCCTCAACCTATCTTGGAAAAAAATGTCATCATAAAAGGACTTTTATCACTCCTGATCTAGACAAAACATTGCTGTAAGTCTGCAAAAGCCGGAGTTCATGTTAGGATCAGCGGCATAAGCAATGTAAAGCTTTGCCTGCTGTCCCATGGCTCACAGCCATTAGCACAGTGGGCGCTTGTCATGTTGGACCCAGCTGCTTCCCAGCCTCAACCTCTCTTCAGCACCAAGTCCTGACGTTTCGACTGAGGCCATTCCTGTTCTACCTCAGTGATGCTTCATTCTTCTTTGGTTTTTCTCTGCCATGCAGAAAGAAGCAGAGGGAGGATGGAACCCCCAGCTTTTCTTGCGAAGAAGGAATTGCTAGGCTTTCTTAGCTTAGAAAAGGGCTGCCAGCTGCATATCCAAAACCGGTTCCACGGAAGCCAGACACAGAGAAGTTCCTGCCTGCCTCGCTGTGTGCCAAAGCTAATGAGGTAAGAATATGAAAGCATTCCTTGGCAATCACCTGATGGAAGGAGTGGCTCAAAATTAGAGAAGCTTTTTAAAAAGTTTTTTTTAAAGATAAAATTCTGCAAACACAAAAAGGCCTTCCACCCCAAATTACATGCCAGACTTATCTTGCCTGGACCATCAGGTTTCACAGACATTGCTAAACTCTCCCGGCTATCTACATCTTCTCTGACTTTTTCCTGTTCTGCCCACTCTTAGGTTGCCTCCTGACTGTCACCTCACTTTATTAGGTGGGTTAACCCTTTGGTGGGTTATTGTCAGCTTCTCACTCCTATGCATCCTGCTGGTCTCCATTTCTGCTGTCTATTCTCCCGTTTCTGAATAAAAGCAGAATTTCCTTTGCCTGTCTCCTTGCACGCAATTTACAACTCACTCTCTAGGCCAGACCTGCCTTCTTCTGCCCACACTGAAATCTGAGCTGCCAGATAAACTGAACTTGGACAAACTGGAGCTCCTTAGCACCTCCCTCCTTTCCTTATTCCTTTCTTGTTTTTTTCATTAACTGTGGACAAAAAAAGCCACACACAAGCTTGTAGCTTGTGCACTCAGTCCTCAAGTCTAGGCTGCCTAAGCCTTGCAGGCTTCCTTCATGATGTTAAGTAATGAGGCATTTTAAGAGGACTATTGTGTGGCTCATGCCCGTGCCCAGCTTCTCAGGTTTTTTGTCTCTTCCACCACCTGGGTTGTGGAAGCAGGCACAGCCTCCCACTTTGCATCCTGTGGGTAGGCAGCTGCTGAAATGGAGCTGCAGAGGGGCAGGCAGGCAGGGTAAAATCAGGAGGCCAAATTTACTCAGGAGCAAAAGAAGCAGTCAGTCAGACAGGAGACTCAACCGTGGAGATGTGCTACGAGGGAGAGGGGAGGGCAGGAAGGGTGTGGTCCTGAAGGAGAAGGTAAGGCTGGCAGAGAGGGAAATAATGATGAAGCTAGCCTTTTTCCCTGGAAAACGTCTTTGCAGTTCCTCTTGACTAGGTTTAGCTTTGCTTCTTGGAGCAGGCAGAGCTGCTGGCAACACTCGGACAGAGAAGCTGGGGTATGCTAGGTACATGTGATTCAGATTTTTTTCCCATTTCTATCCACACAGAAGTCATCAGGGTAGTTACAAAAATAGGAACTTGGCGTTATGTCAGTTTTTCCTGCCCCACTGAAATAATTTTTGAGAGTAGCTGCTAAATCACCAGTTCCTGTTGTAGGGCCTGTCATAGCTGCTTATCCCCAGCTGGAGGTATGCCATGAAGACACAGCCCTAGTGTTCAGTGATTTCAGCTCTGTCTGTAATGTCCTCTTAGAGGCACATGCCACTTGTGGTGTCCCAGGACACAACCAGAGGTGTTTTTTCATGATGGGTATTGGACAATCTCCAATCTGGCCGATTTTGAGCCAGTGGGCTCCACCAGTAAAAGTTGTTTACGAGGAAGTAGCTAGGACAGACCAAGTTTACACACACTCTGTATATGTTGATGATAAAAGATAGGAAATGGGTGTGCAAGGCTGTCACTATGTCATCTCTCTCAAACTCTAGGCTAAGCTGAGGAAAAATGGTTAAGACAGTGCAGTTTGATAATAAAATTCATCATCATGCTTTACATTTTAATTGTAATTAGGGCATCAGACTCACCACCTCACATCATCCTGTGGGCATTTCTAGACCCGCATTGTGCCTTTGGTTGCCATATGTCAGCTGTGAGGTGTTGTGGCATGTCATTGCAACAGCAAATGTGCCTGGCACCAAAGTTCTGACATTACAAAACTCTGTTGGCTGCATCAGGACAAAAGGAGATAAACCCCCCCTTTCAGGATGAAAGCAGAGCTGGAAACAGTCAACCATTTTGCTGATGTCCTGACAACTGGTGTGCCTGGCAGATGATCCCCTCTGGACAGCATGGTCCTGGAGGAAGTGTTCCTCTCCCCTGGAGAGCAGCTTGCTGTGCTATATCTTGAGAACTAACACAGAGCTTTGTACATCGGAGTACAGAAGGCACTCAGTGAGAAACAGCAGCCTGCAGGGATTTTCCCTGGATACTATTGTTGCACAGTTGTAATCCTCTAAGTTTCCTTTCTGTTCTGTGGATTTAGATTTTCTGTGGTAGGATGAGAAACGTTTTGTCCTAGCACTGTGTTGGGGTTCAGGGCAAGCATTACACTTTATCAGTTAAAGGCAAGGCCAAACATGCCATGTTTCTGGAAGCCAGTCACAGCTAGAGGGGCTGAAGTGGGATGCCTGGCTATCTTCTCCCTTCTTAACCATGCCACCTCTTTGAGTCCCTGTGGCCTGAGTGGGAATGGTCAGACACTGATGACACCACATGTGCTGTGATGAGTGGGAAGTGGAAGGTCAGAATGAATTTCCGGGGGCATGTGGGCACTCCCTTCTGGAGCTCTGCTCTTCACATGCATCTCTGGAAATGGCCGCATCCCTCCCCCACAAGAAGCTGTGGGATGTGTGCCAGTTGGGCTGCACTGGAAGTAAAGGGAAAAAGACAAAAATCTAAAATATGTTATTTTGTGCCATTCTCTGAGGAGGCCTGGACAGATTTTTTTAAAACAGTGAGTGAAGGTTGTTGTCTAGAAATTATTATTTTAAGAGCAAGAGCAAACTGCATGTAAAAGGGGAATTCACCTCTTCACCTCACATGGTTGTTCAGGATGTGTCATGTCCAGAAGCACTGGGGTGTTACATGTCTTAATTCGGACCATGGCAGTCTTGCTGTCAGCAATTGTGTGGCTAAACCAAACGTTGGAAAGGGACAGGCTGGTCTGGACTGCCCTTTAAACACACACAGGAGTCTGCTCTGCTTGTAGGGCACCTACAGAGCACATCTGCCTGGAGGGCTCCCAGCTGCAGTGTCCCTAGGCAGCCCCACCAGTGGCTTCAGCTGCCCTTTGCCCTTCCCAGTGGGAATGCAGCAGGGATGGAGTGGAATCACCGCTGCTCTGCTGTGTGACCCCACCGGGAGGAGTTCATGGGCTAAACCCATGAGTAGCAACTTGGGCATAAATCCACAGAGAATTTGGACCTGGAATACCGCTGTGGCTCTGGCTCCTTTTCCCCTTTATTCCGCTGAGAACAGCTGTTTTCTCTCCCAGCTCACTGCAGGGCCTCTTATCTTAGGAGGACACCTAGGGCTGGCCCTGGGCTTAGCAGTGAACTTCATCAACCTCATCCCCACGCCTTGAGCACACCCCAGTGAGGATCCTGCCTGGTGTTCTGCTCTCTAGGTGCCAAGGTTATTTCATTTCGCTGGCAATGGTCAAACTGCTGAAGCCCAGGGATCACACTGGAGTTTATACTGCATTCCTCTGTTTCACCCTGCTGGGGTGAGAAATTACAGGCAGAAGTGTTTTGTGCTCGGTGGTCCAGTTTGTGTCTGAGACAGAGTACAGCAGCCACATCTCCTGCTCTCCACAGTCGGGGGGTCTGGAGAGCTGGCTGTGAGCTTGGCCTGCCTCCCCTAACATCCCATGCCATCCTCTGTCCTACTGCTCTTTAAAATCAGATGCCTGTAGCTGATGCCAGTGGGATGAGTAACGCACAGGAACACTGCAGAGTGGGATGAAAGGTAGGAAATGTGGGTGATGCCAAGCCTTGCTTCCCCTCAGCAGAGAGGTATTTTTTTTGCTGGAGGGCTTTCCTGTTTTTCATTAGGCAGCTGTGTGACCGTCTCTGGGCAAGGAGTCCCAGTCCCTTACAGTGCCAAGAAAAACACGCCAAGCTCTTGGCCTCTGAATACCCATGTTGTCAGTAAGCTGGCAAGGATTAGATGTCCAGCTCTGCCTGTGCATGCACGGATGGGAACAGACGGGAAGGAATATAGTCCAAGCTAGAAAATGGTTAAAGGGAAAGAAGAAACCTAACTGAAAAATGCTGGAGAACTTGAGGTTGTCTTGGCACAGATGCTACCCCAGCACAAATCAAAGAGTAGGGAGAAAATGGAACCTCTCAGGATGGTAATAGGCTTCTCTCCTTCATTCTTTCCTCCTCCCTGCCCCCAGCACCCTCTTCTGAACATGACCTGCCAGAGCAACACACAGCAAGCAGCTCCTCACTGCCACGCAGACTGGCTGTAGTCAAGGCGCTGATAGTAAGGCACTCTGTAAGATCTTTCATCAAAATCTCTACCATCATCCTGTACCATCAGATAAAAATCTGCTTACTTTTGAACTAATTGCGTTTAATAGGAGCTTGGACTTCTTCCAGAGTAAGAACAATTGTTGTTGCTTAAATATTTTATAAACTAGCATTTTTCTGGCCAGAACATAAACACTTAGAAGTCAGTGATGAGGAGTCATTATGCACCAACACCTTTTTTTGAGCACAATGTGGCTCTGGGTATTACCTTAAGTTTCCTTCACTGGGAAGTGAAGGAAAATTTACTTTTTACCTTCTCACTGTCAGCATCATTTTAGTTTTCCCTTTGTGTCATGTCACAGGGGTGTAACTTTGGAGTAACTTTGAGATACATAACTAAATTCAATGGCTGAATTAACATTGTTTTCTAAGACTGATAAAAGTTTACAGTCATTTCTTGCTTAACATAAGCCATAGTATCTTGCCCAGTTGTTCAATTCATAGCCAGCATTTACAGTTATGCTTTTCTTCTGGAAAAGACCTTTCTTTGTTCAAAGGGAGACGCGATGCTGCCACTCCCATCTCTAAGCCCTTGGAGCAGGGATGGCAGGGTGAGCGGTGCAGGCAGCAGGACTCCCCATAGCTCCAGGGTGCTCTGTGGGGCTGCTGCCAGCACGTGGAATCTGCCAGCGGCTCTGGCCAGGTATCAGGCTAGTAGAGACCTCATTATTTCTGTTCAGAACAGTGGTATCTCAGCAAGAAGGACCCACACACAAAAGTGGAGTCTGGCTCAGCAGTGCTGCCTGCAGCTCTGCAGGCTTCAGGGCTGCCCACCTTACAGCCTTTACACTCCCCTCGTTTACACGACCTAGTTGGGAGGGTGTAAATAAAATCAGGTACATTTTCAGGAAGCAATCTCCAATACAATTTGCCAATATGGTTGGAATAAATATTTGATAAAGTACTACCAGAAACGAGGTGGGCTTCTCTTTGGAAATGTGCTCATGCTGGGGCAGTCACGCCTGAGCAGCGCCGTGGGCTGCAGGCAAAGCAGTGGGAGCAGAGAATGTCTGGGACCCACAGCTACACAAGCTGCAGAAACTTGCATTTACTGCTCCCACTGCTGTACAGTCAATCCTCATACCTGAGAGGGAATGGGCAGAAAGTGCTGTAGCCTGCAAAGCCTTCCTGACCTTACTTGGCCAGGAGAATCTTACAAGGAGTTTCCCATTTCTAAGGGAATCGTATTTCAGGGAACACTGTATTGGGTTTGCATGGCCAGGCTCGGGTACTGGGGAGCTATGGGGGTGGCTTCTGTGAGAAGCTGCTGGAAGCTTCCTCCATGTGCAACAGTCAGTGCCAGATGGCTCCAAGATGGACCTGCTGCTGGCCCACGCTGAGGCCATCAGCAAGTGGTAGCACTTCGAGATAATATAGTTAAGAAGCAGGGAAAAAACTGCACAACAGCACTCAGCTGGAAGAGGGGAGTGAGAATATGTGAGAAACAGCTCTGCAGACACCAAGGCCAGAGAACAAGGAGGGAGAGGAGGTGTTCCAGGTGACAGAGCTGAGATTCCCCTGCAGCCCGTGGTGCAGACCATGGTGAGGCAGCTGTGTCCCTGTAGCCCATGAAGGACCATGGGGATACAGAGATCCACCTGCAGCTCCTAGAAGAACCCCCAGTGAAGCAGACGGATGTCCAAAGGAGGCTGTGGTCCCATGGGAAACCCACAATGGCACAGGATCCTGGCAGGACGTGTGGCCCTGTGGAGAGAGGAACCTAGGCTGGAGCAGGTTTGCACCACTCCCAGAAAGGCAAGCTCCTTGCAGAGCTCTGTGCACACACAAAAGGAGACACATTTTAAGGATGTAGGCCATAATAAAAGCATGGCTATAATAATCCAGAAATAAAGACTTGAACATTAGTAGTTTGACTCAAGAGGAAAATGGCATCAGAGTTCATAGCATCAAGACCTCTGGAGATCACAACGGGATCTCCTAGCTGAAAACTGAGTGCAAGGCCTGAGCCACATTACTGGGGCTGAACTGGAGCCAACACAACGATCACTGAAAGTGCCACAACTGATGCACAATTAAAGTCTTTGGGCAAGGAATCAATCACAATTCACCTCACGTGCCTGATGCTCCTTCCCCTCCCTTTGCTCATGATGGTTGGAAAGGTCATTATCTCCACGAAAGCACTTCATGATTGCAGGACCAAAGTCCTGAATTCATAGCCCAAAGGAGTTTCTCTTCCTCTGCAAAAAGTCAGCCAGGGCTTGAGGCTTAAACTAGGGTTTGCTTCTCTACCTCAGAGTGGGCACAGATCGAGGTGGCTCTGTTCTAAGTTGTATCCAAAAGTAGTGGCAAAGCTTACCCCCTCCTCTCTCTGCAGCAACTCTGGTTTGCCCTGTGAGAGCCTTCATGACACTGTAAATAAAGGCTGGATCACTTACCTCAACTCTTCATCTAGTGTATATAAGATGCTTAGACACTGCAACTATGCATGTCTCAAAAAACAGCAGCAGCTCTGTGTTTGATCTCACTCATCCCTTCTGGACACATGCACACAAGAAGTCAGGAGGGAAACTTCCAGCCACAACTTTTAGGGCATCATGACAAAATGTTCTCTCACTTACAGGACACAGTCTGCCAGAAGGGTGACTAAATGTCAAGTGAAAGGAAATAAGGACATACATTGATGCAGTACCAGCAGAAAAGCATTCCAACTATTTTTAGGGGTCTTCACAGCAGCTCATGCTGTGCAATCAGACAGATGCTACCTTGACAACAGCAAGGACTTCTTTGCTGTAGGAGTGGCCGACCGTTTGTCTGAGTCTTGAAAATCTCCACTGTGAACAAAGTGAGTCTGGGTGAGTTGTACTTGCCAGGTATGCAACTCCTTTTTGGAATCTGAAAATGTGGGTTCAAGTCATGCAAGTGACCAACACATACTGCAAATTTTATTTTTATTTCCTTATTACAGAAACTAAGTTAGCATATACCTACACCTTAATTAAAACAAATTCACCACTGCAGAAAAAGAGCATTCTTTTTATTCTCTAAAGCACACCTGGGTACACAGAACAAAGTGTAATTCATTACATAAAAGCTTCTTCTTAGTGCACCTCTCACTGCAGTTTCTCCATTAGTTCTTTTAAAAAAATCATTACATCTTAGGTATTTATATATGCTTGCATTAAGCTTTACACCTTCTACCCCTAATGCAATTCACTTCTAGAAATCAGTTAAGAAGCTAAATCAAAAAGGCCCCTTAAAGTTTGCTTTATTTACAGATGCAATGGCTGAATTTAAATACTTTACAGTCACTCCCAGCACCAGCTTTCAATTCAAAGGATTAGTGCATTCCAAAATTTCTCTTTAAACTGTTTTCTAGAGGGGATTAAGTTGTCCATAACTACAGCTATGTAGGTAACCCCAGCCACCTACATAAATTACCTTACAGGAAATAAACATGCTGACAAAAATATTTATAATTAACAAAATGACAAAATGAGAAACTCAATCTTTTGGAAGAATGGACAGAAGTTTGGTTTTGTGCTGCAGTCATTGTCAACTATGGAAACACCAGCAATGTGGGAGAAGAGCAGCCAAGCAGGCTGAAGTCCAGAGCAGGTGTCTCTGGTTTCTTTGTGAAGAGAGCTGCAGGTCCAGCTCTCATTTCCTCCCTTCTTTCGACACATCTCCCATTACTGCTTTTTTGTGAAATCATCAGACAAGTTTCTGAACTGAGACAGCATACAGCTTATTTCAGAGGGGAAGAAAATAACTGTGCATCTGCAGGCAGGCTGACTTGCATTATCTGAATAAAGATAGATCTGCTCCTCTGAGTTTTACAGTTTAGAAGTGGATGCAGGTCTTGTGGCAACTGAGAAACTGCTGTAAGATTAACAACTGGGATGCATATTTGTCTGTTCTTACATACTTTCAAAGCCCAAATGGAAGGAAGAAGTATCTGTGATTCAGGTAGATCCAGAAGGATTTTTTTTTCTTACACAATAAGGTAAATTACTTAGCACATTCCAGGTTAAAAAAATTACAGTAAACATTCAGTAACTGGAATGCATATAATATACAAGTACCATTACATTTACAAAGCTGTTCAGGACAATTTTTCTTTCTATATTAAGCATAAAAAAGTTACAAGCTAATTCACAATAACTTTAGTTACAATGTTATTAAAATACATTGATGTTAATCATAAAAATATTTTACTATTTACATGTATACTGTATAAACCTTAACAATAAGAATATGCCTATTTTAGGATGCCTTAAATGAGTATTTAGGCGGATTGGCCCATTTTATAGTGCAGTATCCCTGTTTTGGTCTTCACACCATGAAACTGTACCAGATTCACAGTATCTTTGCTAGTGCTTTGCTTAAAGGCTTAAACTTTTTATTATTTAAGAAGCATTCATTCATTCATTCATTACGAAGAGTCAGTTTTGTTTCCGCTTTGTTTCTTATTAAATCCTACTCCCAGTAGTTCAGGACACTCGGCGTGGCCTTGTGCGATTTGGTTGCATTTCCACATAAGGCTGTAATTAATCTCATCGGTTATCACGCTGTCTTGCTTGTAGTCCGGATGCTGCGCGATAAACTCCCTCATCCACCGAGCAACTGTCATTAATTCTCCTGTGGGCAAGAGAAAGTTAAATTTCACAGTTTATGCATCTAATTTAGCAGTACAACACCCAGAGTTCTGTGCTCTATATACTCAATTAACGAGTAGCCCATGCTTTCATGAGAAACACATTCCTATACTTTTTGGCTTTCAAACTGCAGGCACAATTAAGCTGACACATCCCTGATAGTCTAAAAGCCACTTATCTGGCGTGATTTTCAAACTTTCAGATGTTCCGATGACAAAATGCAGAGAAGTAGCAACTGGAACAGGTGCTACCAACAGATTGTATAGCAAAAGGTCTTAAACATTTCATTTAACAGAGAATCTGGCTGAGATGAATCAACAGACACCTCTGCACTACTAAATTTATATAAAATAATTTTGTAGTTGATCCATCCAACTGAGCTGCTAGTTTTGATCACTCAACCTTGGCTTACTATTCCTTCTCCCTCTGGCAGCTACGCTAGCAAAAAATAGGCTGGTTCCAAATTATACCAACTTCTGGTTTGTACACAGTGCCTCTGCTTCACTACACAGCTCTTGGATTGGCCAGCAGGTACCTAAGGGTCCCCAGCACCTCTATACAAGGTCACTGAATGACACACACACGTCACTTGCAGGAGACTGGTATCCCTATGAAGTAGCAGCTGGGGGCTGGCTAGACACCAGTGTCCAGGCTGCTGAGTCTTGCTCCTGAATGCAGCATGTGCAAGCAAACCTTAATTACTACAAGTTTAAGGTAACTCTGACACTAAGACATTAAGATGGGCTGATGAGATGCTCAAAGAGCCTAGAAAAACTTTCATGGTTAGCTACTGGAACACCAGCTTCATTGTGAGAGTGGAAAGAGTAGAGGGCTTCCACTACAGAAGTCTTTAAGAATATTATAAAAGGCAAGAGGAATCAAGTTAGAGAAAGCATGAAGGAACACACAAATAAAAAGTAAAAAGAATCCAACACTGTTTAAAAATATCCTAGCAGTGGTTTTGAACAGATATACATGAAGACAAATCAGAAAAACTGCAAAAAGTACAGGAAAGAAAAGCAGAATAAAAACGGTTACTAGAAATCAAAATGTGCTTCAAAAAGCAGAAGTTACGTTTTAAAGGAATGAGGCCAGAGTTTACACTTCTACATGAGGGCAGAAAAAGATTATCCAAGCAGCTTTATTTGTTGAAGGCACTAAAAACTCAACATGAAAACTTTCTGACACCAACGAGAAGCAGGGGGCCTGCAAGAAAGTCAGTGGAGTCAGGAGATGAGCCGAGCAAAGCTTACAAAGAGACATAAATTTGAACTGCAAGCCGTGCAGGTGTCAGTGCTGGAGGAGCTGGGGAGCCGTCCAGCGCACACCAACACAGACACCTAGTGGCCAGGCAGCCCAGCACTCCCCATCCTCGTCCCGCTGTACCCTGCACACTTGCACTGGGAGCACAGCCTGCAGCTCTCAAAAGTACATACTGGGATAGGCACCACAACCGACAAAACGTGTGAAGCACCTTCCAGGCAAGGAGAGACAAGACAAAGCCAACTGTAAGTTCAGGAGCAACAATATACTGGAGAAATTGGCACAATTACAAATGCTGAAGACAAGTGAGTAGACAAACACGATCCTACAACACAGAACTAGAAGACGTATCATGGAGTAATTGTGAAGAGCATTTAAACATGAAAAACTACAGAATTCATTTTTTCAAAAAGCATATAATAGAGCTGTGTCATTTTTTACTGTATGACTTCAGGGCGACCAAAATTCTAACTGCTTCAAGAAAGGTAAGGCAAAGATCATGGAAATCACATTTCTGAATGCTCATCAAGCTCTGTGATTACTGCACTGCAGGCAGCCAGGAGAGCACATGAGGACAAGGAGTGCTTGATGCTGCTACCTCAGTAGTCCTTTCATTAATATGTGGTGGTGGTCAGCAGCTGCTGCCCGCCTAGCAAATCTGTAGTCTCACTGAGTGGTGGCAGTCACACACCAGCTAGACAGAGACCAGGAGGGTAATGCCTTGCTGTGCTGCAGGAGAGGATGTGACTGAAGCTCGAATGATGCCGGGGCAAGGTTACAGCCACAGCAGCTAAGGTGTCAGTGGCCTCAACTCATGAGTGCTGTGTTCACCATTTGAGAAATCTGAAAAATGGCCACTCCTTGTGGATATGACTCATGCTAAACAGGCTGCAGATCAGGGAGACTTGATTTTATATAACGAGTAAACTGGAATAATCCAAAGCTCACAACTGAGAAACATCGTGGCACAGTAATACAATACCTAATGCTTTTTTATTCTGTGCATTCTAGCTCTTAAGAAGCCTCAATTTAGAAGAAATTTCGTAAGTTCATAAGAGCTGAACTATAAACCCTAGACTGTTATCTACCTACTCTCACAGCTTTTAGGTCTGTGTAAATACAGGAGCTGACTTTTGCAACGACTGCAACTTCGCACCAGGTAGCGAAGCTTTTCTTTGGCAGGGAGCACCTGCAGCTGGGGTTGGACCCAGGTCACTAGGCCTCAGGAATAAGACTTCACTAGACTTAGGCATTCCTTGTTTTTTCAACAGCATTTCTCTGAAGGGTTAAAAAACCTACAAACAAGGGAATATTTAAAAACATGTTACCATTCTGAAGAATTGCTAAACTAGTGAATTACCAGACAAGACAAAATCCTGATTTCCACCTCAGCGTTAGAAAGATCTTCACCTAGAAGCTTCTACAGCAATATTCAAGAATTAAAAAGGAAGGCAACACTTTAGTTTTAAAGGCGGGGGGAGGGGGCGGAAGAAAATAAAAGTATTGACTTATAAGGCTAAAATTAACCATCTAACTAAATTTACATTAATGCACGTATACAGAGGATTTACACAGAAAAAGTTAAAAAGCTGCTCAGACTGAGCTAAGCATACAGTTCTGAACTAAGTTTAGCCTGCATCTTTTACTCATTATACTGCTGCATTTTAAAAAAAACCATGAACAGTCATTACACACCTGCCCTTAAAAACACTGCAGCATGGGAAAGTGGAGAGTCTGCTCTGCTCTGCTTTGAAGGAGTTCTGCTACGTATGGAAGGACTTTCTTATCAGTGAACTAAAGCCTAGGTCCCATGGTCTAGCAGACCTGAGTTTAGACTTATGAATGCTTTGGAGCAGCTCTTAAAATGCTCAAGTGACAGGGCAAAGTGGACTACTGTATGTTTAAACTGCTACAAAGTAGTACAATACAGTGGCAAAAGCAGCAGTAAATGGTGTTGAAAAGCACAATCGAGGACTGGGTATATACTACCCTCTAAACCATGACTGTTACTCTATCAGTTACTCCTAATTTAAGTTCTAAAATGGGTCACTAAACATTAAAAATCAAAACCAGACAGGACAAGATTTAAGCCAGAGAACACGCTCCAGCCCTTTGCTCTAATGATTCAACAGCTAACGAGACATCCACAGCTGCCATCAGTTTTATCCAAATGGAAGTAGAAAAATGCCAAGAAACTCAATGTCCAAAAATGTGAAACATACCAGAGGCTCTCTTTTTTATTAGCTTCAGATAGTTAAGGATGGTGCATCTTGTGTCCACATCTACTTCCATGTTTTCAAGATAGGAATTCAAAATTGGGATCAAACCAGGAAAGACTCCTTCCTGTGTAAGAGAAGAGAATCAGCATAAAACATGCTCAGTCTCGTTTCTGGGAGGGTAGAATAGAATGTGTTCCAGGTAGAAGAGGCTATGACCTTCCCATTGATAATTGTGTCAATGCTCATTAAGGTGTACTCCTCTGTGTCGGTGCCTGTCCCGTTCTGTGCAGAGCCACATCCATCCACAACAGCATTTCCACCTTCATGCGTGACAAAGGGAAAGGAAAAAATGGTTAAAAGGCAAGACATGCACTAAACATCCACAACAGTATGAGTCAGATTACTTGATGTGATACCTTTGCATATATCTTTTCTGAAGTAAAACATTCCCTGCCGGACAGCATCTCTTTTCTGGGCCACCTTCATGTTTTCATCCACCTGGCAAAAAAAGTATTTCAGAGATCTATAACATTTTAGAAAATCAGGATTCTACCAAACTGTCTCATTTGGGTTTCATAAGTTGAAACATCTACTATATTTATTACTATTTCATCACACAAGGTCAAGCTGTGAAGGTAAGTTTTAATATTCATTCTTAAGTGTCCAGGACAAACCCATGAATAGATGACATTTTGTGAAACTGGGGCTCCAAGCAGAATAGGTATTGGTATCATGTTAGAGCATGCTATGCTAATTTAAGTTTGGATGAAAACACAGGAACATTTATGATTAACAGGTTGCATCCCTTCTGGGAGACTTCTTTGCATATTTAGATACAATTTAAATAAGTACGGAAGAAGAAAAGTTCAATTTCCCTAGCCATAGTTTGCTGCTTTTATTAACAAAATCATCACTGTCTTTAGAAGGATTATCCCTGTATTAAACAAACCTTCAGAAACAGCATTCAAGTAACTTTGTATGGGAATTGTATCTATTCCATTCCCAAACATCTGTTAAGATATTTAAACTTAGATTGCTAGCAACGAACTTCTCAATTTCAGGCTTCTTGAAAGTCCTGCAAACTACGAAGTACATATGCTCTGCAAATGACATAAGCATTGCTCTATCTTTCTGGATGGAAGATTTTGTCCAAGTTCTTTGGTTGGTATGTTCTCAGGGAATTAACATCATACAGCTTTCGGGCATTAGCTTTACCATATTGTCTTCAGAAAAACAGGTATGATTTGCTGAATTCTTTGTCTGACCTTTAATTAAAGGCTATGCAAAAATCTTCACTTCTTACCTTTCAAAGCTTTGTTTTCAATTCATATTATATTATGAAACCTATTTACACAACAGGCTGTTTTGAAAGTTTGAAAGAACTCCAGTCCAAGCTGACGAGCGTTCAACCGCATTCAATCAGACAGCCAAGATTAGTGTGAGATTAGCCCCATAACCCCCTATTATTTTACTTGAAAGAGGCAGGCTTACCAATGGTTGTGCAATTCTGTGTTGCATTACCTGCCAAATTGCTTGGCAAGCTCAAGCAATTTTAAGCCCCCCAGCCCTATGATTCTGTTCAGGTTCTTTCAGCACCTGATCTCTTATTTACTCTTAACTGGTACTTAAAAATTTTGTGCTTTTGAGACACTCAGATTACATAATTACATTGTTATTTCAGTGCTAAACTGCTGCATTATTTATGAAGTCTGAACTCCCTGACATCTCCTTTTAGAAATCGTACCAAATGTATAGTATGATTACTGTAAATTTATGACTTCAGTATTTTTCTCCATTTTAATTAAAAAACTCTATGAAAAGCCACAGGATACTATGGCTATGCTGGATTTTCAAGCATAGTGTCAAAAGCCTTCTGCCCTACAAGATCTTTTTTAAAGTTACCTATAACACTGCAAGAATATCTATCTAAAAAGACATTTTTCGGTCAAGTGCCTCAGAAAGAGGACACGGAAGGACAACTTCACACAAAACAGTACAGCAATTGTGAGGGCAAGATTAAGGAAAAAGTACATTTTGCATGGCTGTTCTGTCTAAAGCCAAGTCACAGTTGTGACCAGAATCAGCAGTATTTGTTTCCGCTCAAATACTGTGTAACACTAAGCATGCTGAACTCCTCCTTTCCCCCTCCACCAGATACAAACAAAACACAGAATAAGAGCGTAAGACACACACAACATTCATGTTAAGATAAGTCTAAAGTTTTTATTTTGACCTCCACAGGTTATTTTCCCCCAGCATGTAAAATGGGGGAAATATGCCCTTTCCCAGCCTCCAAACAGCCTTGTGACAGTGGTATTTCACAACATTTCTGCAGACACTCACAGAAATTCCTACAGCATTTGTCTGTGTTTAATTCCATGAGACAGCAGTAAAATACTTGTTTAATACTGTAGAGTTGAAATTAATTCAAAGTACTGGTATAGATGAAAACTGACTGAAAGATAAAAATGACTGTTCTGTAAGTGCACAAATTACTTCCTAGCTTGCAGGGTATAAAAATCAGACTTGATGCAAATCCATTACATTTAGCGCTAGTAGATCTGATCTTTCATACCTACCTTGGACAAAGGAATGAGAAAATCCAGTTTGTATGACAGAATCACTCTGGTTAGCAATACCACAAACACAACATATGCAGAGTTTTCAAAGTCTGTTAACTGGACCTAGACAAGAAAGGATTGGAGATTCAATTACTTTAGTGGGAACACACTCATGCAAGCAGTCAAACAGCGAGGACAGGCTAGAGCAGCTCCGCTCGGACGACCCTGCAGGTACTTGTGCTCGCACACGCTGCACTCGCTGAGGGGTGACGCACGCGCGCCGTCACCAGCAGCGACTTCCAGCGCTCGATGCACGCACGCGCTTCAACAAACTCAACCCTGCAATCGGTGCCAAAGCACACTTGTGTTTCTAATGACTATCTAATAACCTGCACCTTCAGGCTCGCTGTCTAATTACAGAAGTATAGTAGCTTTTAAATTTCCACTCTAAAAGGATCATATTCAGGGAGCTTAGAAACAGCTATAGAATAAAAGCACTTCTGGAAAAAACAAAACTGTGACAGTGGAATTGTTCAGTAGCAGGAAATGTACTGGAAAAATACAGTCTCTAGAAGCTAAATGGGGCTTTGTTTACTGCTGCTTTAATACAAGCCTAATTCCTTTCCCCATCACCCCAAATCCATTAGCATGCGTTGCTGTGCTGCAGTGGATTCTCTTGTCAGTTACATTCCCACAGTCCATGTCTGATTAAATACTGCTGTCCACTTCACTTGCATCTAGCAAATCAAAGGGGAGAGAACACAGCACAAGTAATAGGAGTTTGATACTGGATGGCAGGATGCCTGGTACTTTTCCACTTAAAAGGAAATGTGCTCTTGTACATATTGACATCTTTGTTACCTCCATAGGTCTGAATTCCACTCTCCATCCAATATCTGAATTTGGAGGTGGTGGCTTAAACCTCATTGTCTGCCAGTTTGTAGACTGAATATTCTGCAAAAGCACATGAAATAATCTGTCACAATCAAGATACACATCATTCTATAATATAATCACAGAAAAATAAGCAGATAACTAGAGTCCTAGTATTTTCCTTGGAAAAGTGTATCAGGTTAGAGAAGTGGTTCCAAATTAAGTGCCATAACTTCCTAATGCCCACAACTACCCATCCTAGGAGCAAATATGTTGTACTTTCTCATGCTCTTTTGGTTGAGTATTATGTACAAGACTCTAAGGGACTGACATGCAGCTGACTGTATTTTTTCATAAGGGGCTGACACATCCCAAACTAAAAAGGCCTAATATTACCATATTAAAAAAAGGCTTAATATAAAAAGGCCTAATATACCATAATAATATTACCATTACTCATAAAGCTGTAAAAGAGAGATTTCTATATAAATAAAATACAAACCAGCTTTTAGGAAACCTTAAAAATTAACAGTTCCCCATAACATTTATATACATAGCTATAATTTAGGCTCTTCATATTTTATTTGGTTCAAAGTATGAGCCATCACCTTCTAAATAGAAGATAAATTGAATAAATAAATATGCTTCTAACTGCAGTCATATGCTAAAGAATTAACTGAAGTGCAAAATTAACAAAAAAATTCTTAGCTAATACAACCATCCTCCAATTAAGTAGTATTATAAAAATAAGCAATCATATATATGTATGTTTATTGAATTCCTTTAAATCAAATGTAACCTCAAAATGGTCGGATTCATTTGCATCATCTAGATGTATTTTCTCCTCAAACAAAGTCAATGGGTCTCGAATGAACAAGTGTGCAATATGCTGTGCCAAAAGGTGGTCAATACCTACAAAATGAAAATTCAAACAAACAATTCACACATATCAAAACAGGCTCTAGGAAACGATTTTTTTTACAAGACTGAAAATGTCTAACACTGCAATGCTACCTCAACCCACCACATCCTCTTAAAAGTTTATATGATGACTTCAGGAAGAAAGGAAATTATTAAAAAGAGAAAAAAAACCCAAAACAAACAGGTTCTTGTTTGGAAATGGCAGCTGAATATTGGTGTGGCTGCCATTCTTCCTGTTTTCTGATGCTTTCTGTGCCACGTTACCTAAAGCAGTTCTGCTCTCTCCATAAAAATAAAACATTAATTCCAGATTGAGAAACTCAGTTTGATGCATTAGGGACAGTTTCTGTTACAAATGAATCCGTTTTAAAAAACTCTCAAGACCACTCTACACAGATATTCCTGAGCAGGACTCACTCTGAGGGCTGTACAATGTTTGTAACAAACAAGAACAAAAACAAAATATCCCCACACACTGCAAACATAATTCTTAACCTGCTCATAATGAAGCAAACACTTACCTTCCTTTATTAGGTGCTCGTAGATATCTTTGTCTATTGTCAAATCAATGTCATTGTATTTCTCACCACATTCAGATAGATAACTGTCTATGGAATCATATCTGGATTTACTGATTCTATAATGGTTGTTCTTCAGTGGCTATATAATTTAAGAATACAATATTTTAACAGCTTGTTAACAATGTTACCTAAGTTTTGCTCACTAATGACACTTACGTTGAGAATTATTGCCCTATTTAAAAAACCCTACAGCCTCAATTAAAATTATTAAAAGCACGAGTCTTAAATAGGCTCAATATAAAGTGATTCTGGAATTACGACTATTTTGTTTGAAGATGTATGTATCTGAGCAAAAAATTAGTCATCACACATTGACCAGAATTCTCTAGAAGTGGAAATATTTTCCTGATGTAATACAGCATTACCCCAAGCACCTGGAAAGCATTAAACACATACCAACAGTTTTACTATGCACATACTGTTAGAGCTGCCCTTAAAATAGGTTGTTCAAGAAGTATTTCAAGTAAATTTTAAAAATTATATATTTTATGTAATTTTTAAAGTGCCTTGAATGGAAATTCCTTCTTAGAGAAACTCTTCAAGATCTGACACCTGGCTCTCTTCATATAGTTCTAGTTTATACTACTCAGCAGCACCTGCTATTTAATCTAGTGCAATTTTTGCCTTTTGGGCTCAAACACAAGCTGGAAAGTTTCATCACAGGGGGCCCTTTTCAGCCAGCTGTGGAAGACTGGGATTCCATACCTAATTAAAAATACGTATTTGTTAACACAAACTGTCCAACCAAGGTGGGTGTTTATACCATCTCTCCTGTATTTACCACACAGACCATCACATTCCCTCCTTAGTGATTCTGATGAGCACAAGCAGAATTTCCTACTAAAGGAGATTTAACTTTTTTGCCTGAAAAAAACCTACACACCTACAACGTAACATGACTTACCTCTAGCCCTCTCTCCTCCCGTGTTCGATCATCTACGGAAGCAGAGATCACTCCCCAGCGACAGTCAATGTCAGACACGTAGCCTCTGTAGAATGGAGATGCAGCACTCAATGCCATCTAAAATGAAACAGCCTCATGTCAAAACAAAGGACAGGCCAAGGAACCAAAAGCAAAATACAACCCCACTGGAAAGGGAACATGCTGGTCCAGAAGGAACTGAAGTATATATACTTCAGTTAAATGCACAGCCAAAGCCTGTATAGCCAGAAACATCTCAACTGCTACCTCCAAAAAACGCCTGGGTGAAGGGTTACCATTCCTGAAGTGGTGTCTGACACTCTCCAAATATTTTACCTCTACAGATCAGCATTTAAGAACACAGAAATGATACTGGCAGAAGCATTTTTGACACAAATCAGCAAGTAATCTCCTTGAACACTTCCAAAGTTCACCTGGCAATCATTTTATTTTGTTTATTTTTGTTTGGCCAAGCACCTTAGTAACACAGCTGGAACATACCTCACTCGGAGCAGGATCTACTCATCATCCAGACCAGATAGATACTTTATTTTTGTAGCTCCTGTTATAAACAGCTGTTTATGACAACATGCTTATAAAAGGGATAGATTTCAACAACTTGAGCTGAAACCCCCTGTAACACCAGACCAGAGTTGAAAAATTAAAAATTGTTTTAAGGAGCAAGCTTGCCTTGTTTTCATGAAAAACTGCCCAAATCTATTTCTAAAACTATTTAACAAGAGTCTCACACATGCAGGAGTGAGAGCAGAGGAGAAGAAATAGACTCAAGGGCCAAGAAGGAACAGATATCACCTGTTTTGTGATGTCATCTGCACATTAAATAGTTAACACAACTCATGTGGCAACCTAGAAAGCGTCTTCTCCCAGAGTACCCAGTTTGTGAGCTTGCAATTTGGATGTTATTTTTTTTACATATAGTGGTTTTTGCCACTAAGGAAGAGTTCACCTGAGAGATGTCCATTACTCACCACAATGGGACAAATCGTAGCTAGCTGATCATAGAGGTACCTTGCTTCAGAAATGCTGCAAGCCTGAAATGTTACCTGTTGGAAGAAGTACAATTGCTGTCACAACTTCTATAATCATACAACAAGCACAGTGTTCCTAGATTTAAAATCAAGTATGTAATAAAATTATTTATATACTAAAAATTTTAGGGTTTTTTGTTTGATTGGTTGGTTCTGTGTGAGTTTTCCTCCTAAGTCTTGGACACGTTTCTGCTCCACCTATCAGCAGCATTTATATTACAAGCTTCTTTCCACGCCATTTCCATGTTCATTAAAAGATTTCAGACCATAATGCTTCCATGGTGAGGCTAAATATACAAACGCTTGCCAGAATCATAGAAAACTGAGTTAACATCTAGAATACACATGGGTGAGTAATGCACCTTCAGGAAATAAGCCAGGAACCTACTTACTTAGAACAACAGTCACACTATTGTAGATTTAACATTTGTTTTATGTGACGCTAATCCTGTTTTAAAGAACATTTCGAGATGCCTTTGATCCTGAAAAACTGTGGGAAAAAAAGAATATCTGTGTGTCTACTGTAACTTTAATTAAAAAAAAAAAAGTCCAACTTTTTCTGTATTAGAGGCCAGAACCCAACAAAAAAATAGAAAAGAAATATTTGCAGAAGGCATTAATGCTTTGGAAGCCCTACCACAGACAGACCACTGGAAAAGGTAACTCCTTTGTAATATTTTTGTGAAATTTACTCAGAGCAGCATCAAACAGAAGACTTATTTCTAGTAGCAGATCTTACCCTCTAGACTTTGCAAACCAACACTTTATGAATTTCAATAATGCAGAGAGGGATCAGCCTCAAAACTCCCTTTGTCTTAGCAGTTTATGTATTCACAGGTCAGAGGAAAACTTAGATGGGAATGAACCTCTGTACCACTATAACATTATACAACAGGCTTCAGCTCTAAATCAATATTGCTTGCTGTCCTGAATGCCAGTTTCACACAGGCTTTCCTTTTCCAGGGATAATAATTAGAGAGTCCCACAAAACACAAACATTTAGCTTGCCACTAAACCAAATTGCACCTCAAGTAAGACTTAAAAAAACCCCAAAAATGAACAAATCCCCCCAAAACTCCTGAGTTCACTGGTGCCTCAGTGATGGACTTTTTGGGGGGTGTTGATGATGGTGGTATAGGGGAAACATGGGATTTGCTTGTGTTTGTTTTGTCTTTTTAAATCTTCAGCCAGTATTCATTAAAACATCCCAAGTTAGAAAACAGTTCTGCTGTGGAGAAAATATTCCTTCTGCGTCTAACCTTCAAGTGGCTTGGCTTTTTTTTCAGAAAAAAACCAAGCAAACAAACAAAAACCCAGTTGCTGAAAAGACAAGATTATTTAATTATCTTGCAGAGAAGCAGCTAAGTATGATTTCTCATCACTAATTATGGACATTCAGCACTAGGGAGCCAGCCTTGAAGTGGGGGTGGGTTGACAAGACACCCCTACACTCTTTCCCCAGACAGTGATATTTGCCTCCTCTTCCCTTTTATGTTTATTCCAAACCACATTAAATCTGAGGTTCAACATGGTTTCTAGGCAAATGTCCCATTACAGAGGAAAAGGGCATGGCTGTCTTCTTCAGGAGGGCTACAGGCACTGCCAGGGCAGGGCATCCTAGCCCAAGCTCATCAGGACATTATTTTTAACTCTGGAAATGCACCAAACCAAGTTGTAGCTTGGTGTGAAGTAAGAAATAAAGGAACAAAAACCAAACCAACAAGACCACCCTCCAAACACGAAAGGAAGTATATGTACTACAAACTACCTTACAAAAATAGGTACGCAATACGTGTTTTCTTCTAGTCATTTATCAGGAATTATCAGCTGATACAGAAGCAGCTGCCAGCCTCGTTTTCATTCTCTCTTTGATGATAACAGAACTACTGAATTTGAATTTGGCCACTGATTACCAGAATGTAATAATAAAATGTAACAGTATGTAATAGTAATGTAATAGTAAAATAGTACTCCTTTAAAAAGGAATTTAATAATGTTTTTAAAGTTCATACAATGACTGAATAAGGCTGGATTTCTTTTATTGGTCTTAAATAAGAGACGGTATAAAACAAACCATGCCAAACTAACACCTTGTAAAACCACACAGTCTTATGTACACTTTACTATCTCATCAGATTCTCCCTAATTTGATGACAAGAAACCATCATGTAGATACAAGAAACTATATGTAGTAGCTGTCAAGAACTTTCATTTATACAGCTTTTGTAGTTTCTCAAGCTCAAAGGGAGTGCTTTTTATGAGGTTTTCTGCCTCTGCTATGAAACAAGAAGAGCTTGGACAATTTCCTTTAATCCCATAGAGAGTTAACACTAGCCTCTTCCCAGGTCTGCTTCCAAGACTGTGATGGCAACAGGCACATTTTATCAAGAGTCAAATACACCATGATTACCTAAGGTGTTAGTCAGTGCCCAGCATGAGAGAAACATTTAAAACAAATAGAAAATGAAAGAATTCAAGCACTCTTAATATTCAGCACCTGGATTTAAAGGGAAGACACTGTAAGACAGGAATAATTCAGGCAAATAACTAAAACAAATAAAAAGCGGGCATGTTCAAATGGGAGAAAACAGAATCCAAAATATCTCCCAGCACACAGTTAGAGAAGACACCTACCGTCATGGATTTGGGTAGGTTTGTGGTACAAGCAGTGAGAAGACAACTCTTTATCAGATAGCTAAAAATATTTAAGAATGAGAAACTTTATGCAGGAGTTCACTATGTTTGCAAATGAAGTAAAATTATACAAAAGCAGAAAGCTACTTATTTTTAAAAATATTCCCACAACCTCTTGCTTTTGCTGTTCTAAGGGTGCAGAAGAAGGAAAACACCCAAAATCACTAACTACAAAACCTCTCCCATTCCTACACGACAGCTCAGTTTCCATCTTCAGTGTCCTTTGGCCATGCCTGAAAGATGACCAGAGTGGCAGATGACCTTTCACACTTGAAAAGTGCTGGAGTTTCAGGAGCAGGTGCTTGATCAAATGTGGTTTGACCAGTTCAAGAAACCCTTTCAGCAAGTCATCCAATTACATTTGAATATTAGCAGAAAATAAACATAATGCAAGCAAATAATCCTAGTGTGTTGGGTTGACCCTGGCTGGATGCCAGATATCCACCAAAGCCACTTTATCACTCCCCTCCTTCATTGGACAGGGAAGAGAAAACTTAACAGAAAGCTCAGAGATCAAGGTAAGGCCAGGGAGAGATCACAGAATCAATTAGGTTGGAAAAGACCTCTGAGATCGTTGAGTCCAGCCTATGACTGAACCCCACCTTGTCAACTAGACCATAGCACTGAGTGCCACATCCAGTCTTTCCTCAAACACCTCCAGGGACAGTGATTCCACCACCTCCCTGGGCAGCCCATTCCAAAATCTAATCACTCCTTCTGTGAAGCATTTTTTCTTGATGTCCAGCATGAACCTCCCTTGGAGCAGCTTGAAGCCATTTCCTCTCGTCCTGCTGCAGGTTGCCTGAGAAGAGGCTGACCCCCATTGGGCTGCAACCTCATTTCAGGCAGCTGTAGAGAGACAAAAGGTCTCCCCTGAGCCTCCTCCTCTCCAAGCTAAAAACCCCCAGCTCCCTCACTGCTCTTCACGGACCCTTGTGAAAGCCTTCACCAGCTTCATTGCTCTTCTCTGGACACACTCCAGCCCCTCAATGTCTTTCTTATAGTGAGGGGCCCAGAACTGGACACAGCACTCAAGGTGTGGCCTCACCAGTGCCGAGTGCAGAGAGACAATCACTGCCCTGGTCCTGCTGGCCACACTGATACAGGCCAGGATGCCACTGGCCTTCCTGGCCACCTGGGCACACTCTGGCTCATGATCAGCTGGATGTCAACCAGCACCCCAGGTCCTTTTCCACCAGGCAGCTTTCCAGCCACTCTGCCCTTAGACTGTAGTGCTGCATGGGCTTGTGGTGGCCAAAGTGCAGGACCTGGCAGTTGGTCTTATTGTATCACATATAATTGGCCTTGGCCCATCGATCCAGCCTGCCCAGGTCCCTCTGCAGAGCCTTCCTACCCTCCAGCACATCAACACTGACCCGACTTGGTGGGGTGCAGATCACTCTCCAGTTACTGTCACAGGCAAAACAGGCTTACCTTAGGGAAATTAACTGAATTTATTCTGAGTCAAATCAGAGCAGAATAATGAGATACAAAAACTAAATCTTAAAATCCACTTCAGTCCCAAATTATCTACTTCCTCACCTCCCAGCCGTGCAAGAGAATGACAAATGGGGGCTGTGGTCAGTTCATCACACATTGTGTCTGCTGCTCCTTCCCCCTCAGGGGGAGGACTCCTCACACTTGCTTCAGCATGGGGTCCCTCCCCTGGGACAGTCCTCCACTGAACATGTTCACTGCTCCAACCTGAGTCTTTGTCCTGGCATCAGCTGGGATTATTAATTTTGTTCCTAGTGTTTGGGTACAGTGCTGTGTTTTGGATTCACTATGAGAATCGTGTTGATAACACACTCATGTTTTAGTTCCTGCTGAGCAGGGCTTACTCTAAATTAAGGAGTTCTCAGTTTCCCATGCTCTGCCAGGGAGCAGGTGCACAAGAAGACAGGAGGCAGCACAGCTGGGACCTGAATTGGCCAACGGGATATCCCATACCATATGGCATCATGCTCAGTACATAAACTGGGGGAGTTGGTTGGGAGGGGCTGAATGCTGCTCGGGTACAGGCTGAGCATTTGTCAGCAGGTTGTGAGCAACTGTACTGCTAAGCACCATTTTCTTCTTGAGTTTTATTCCCCCCTCTCTTATTTTCATTAATGTTATTACTGTATTTCATTTTATTTCAATTATGAAGCTGCTTTTATCTCAACCCACAAGTTTCACCTTTTTCTGATTTGCCTCCTCATCCCACCAGGAGCAAGGGCGTATGTGTGTGAGAGAGTGATGGCATGGTACTTATTTGCTGTCTGGGTTTAAACCACAACAGCCCTTCCCACGGGCTACACTTAATGAACTGCTCCAGCCGGGGCCTCTTTCACAGGGTTCAGTCTTTCAGGAACTGAGTGCTCCAGCATGGGTACTCCATGGGGTGACAGGCCCTACCTCCTTCATGCATCCACCTGCTTTGGCGTGGGGTCCTCCAGGAGCTGCAGGTGGATCTCTGGTCCAATGCCAACCTCCTGCCTCACCATGATCTTCACTGCAGGCTCCAGGGGAATCTCAGCTCTGTCACTTTGAACACCTCCTCCCCCTGCTTCTTCACTGACCTTGGTGCCTGCAGAGCTGTTCCTCCTACATATTCTCACTCCTATCTTCACCTGCAGCGTCATTGTGCAGTTTCCCCCCTCCTTCTTAATGTATTTATCTCAGAGGTGCTACCACTGTCACTGGTGGGCTCAGCCTTGGCCAGTAGAGGGTCTGTCTTGGAGCCAGCTGGCATTGGCTCTGTTGGACATGAGAGAAGCTTCTAGCACCTTCTCACAGCAGCCACCCCTTCAGCTCCTCTGGTAGCAAAACCTGGCCACAAAAGCCCAATATACTTGGATTTTGAGACTAGAATACTAGACATACCATTTGTTCTTTTATCTCCTCTTCTGCCACACTGATGTAAAATGCATCAGTTGAATTATGAAAGTGGAAGTAGACGTAAGTCTTAAAAAGGGAAGCATTTAGAGAAGACAATGTGCAGTAACACCTTGAAAGCAGACGCACTTTACCTGGAGACAACAGTTTCCCATTCCAAACCCCATAGCATCCATATATATGTAGTCTGGCTTAGCTGCCTTTGCTGCTTCTCCATCATCATTAGGAAACGATTCAATAAAAGGTGATGGTGTGTTCTTATCTTTATATACTGTGTGGAAAACACAGGCACTCAGTAACTCAAGAGCATGACAGTAAACAATTATTTTGAAAAAGAACAAAGATAAGACTGAATTTACTCACTTGGCACATTTATCACAACCTTCTCTCCTCTTCGGTGTCGGATGTTTCGGGTCAGCGTACTACAACAAAAGAAAAAGTTTTTTGAATTATATGAAATTTTCTCTTTATGCAAGTATTTTTTGCAGCTACTTTCTCAACAACTTTTAGGGTTTCAGAATGTCAACTTTCTATTTATTTTGAGCACTTTCCTTCAAGAGGTTTCTTTTCCTAGTTTTACTATAGACTGTAATAGATACAACACTGAATTTTTCTTCAGTAAAGTCAGTCTTATTTTGATGGACTTCACAGTTCTATGCTGATAAAACAGTCAGAAGTAAAAGGCTACGGGCCTGAAGAATATAAGGGCAAGTTAAAAGGTTAGTTTAACTTATTTTTTAAACAGAATGATTTTCATTGTCCAAAGTCTCACCTTACAGTGAGAAGCACATGGTCCATTTCAGAGTAACTAGGCCAAGCTACTGAGTACAGAGATGTCACTGTGACACACCTAGGCGAGAGCTGGATTAACTATGATGGAAGCATTTAGGCACAGGATTTCAAACTGGAAACCACCTTGCAGTAGCAAAATCAACACTTCTTGCCCCTTAATAGCGTAAACTATTATATAAAGTTCATTGAACTTAACAGTTTATTTTCTTAAGACACTTTGAAAAGAAAATACATGTCATCACAACCATTTCTGTCCAAATCCCTGTGATATCTGCAGCAACAAGCTACTATTCCAGTAATGTGAAGAATTTGCAGGTATGTCTACAATATTTAGGCACAGACAAAATATTCAACTTCTCAAACTTCACAAAAATACTCTTACCTAAATCTGGGATGTTTATTGATGGCTTCATCGGGAAAAAAGAGGGATTTTGAAGCTCCTCCTTCTACTGGTGTTGGCTTATACTCCGGCAGTGTAAACCCAGGACACCCTAACCTATGTAACACAACAATGAGATCCAAGCTGTAATGAAAACAGACTGCGATTTTAGAACAGTCAGATGGTCAGGTATTAGTATTCTAGTAGACAACCAGCCAACAACCAGCTTCTGCAGTGGTTAACACAGCCTTTTTTTTAAAGAAACCCCACTAGTCTATCATTAGACAGCAAACACGGACATTTTCAGTGGCTGAAGCAGGAAACTTGAGTACTATGTGGGGTACACATACATTTTAGTGCTTGTTATTAATACTGACATGCAGCTGCATTCTGTGCTTTAAAGTTTATCTAGAGGACACAGGTTAACTGCCGAAATAATTTATCCAGTTCCACTCTTAACAATCTACCCCTTTTAAAACATATACTTAACCAACTCCGTAAGAATTAGAGGTAGTTTCAAGTGGTACACATATCCTAAGTCTTATAACACTTCTAGAGCTCTGAAAACTCCTATGAGAGGAATTTCATAAGCAAAGAAAAATTGAAATTATTAGGTGTAAAATTCTGAGAGATATGCAAACTAATCAGAATACACCCCTCTCCTTTGGGAAACTCCATTTTAAGTTTCAGAGTCACCTGAAACAAGAATAAGCTTTCAGTACAGCTGAGACAAAGGAACATGTGACAAGGTTGAGGTAAAGTAGCAGATTAGTTTCTCCATGTTGCACAGTAAAAAGGAGAAAGCTTGTGTTATCTTGAGAGACTCCAGTATTTGGATGGTTAAAAAAAGTTAGCTGATAAAATTACAAACTACTCAAAATATCAGGAAACACTCACATTTCCAAGAATATTATTTATGCTCAACATGTATTTCAATATTGTTTCTTCTTCCTGGTTTCAGTGTGTAAGTTGTCCTACAACTTTTAAACCCAGCTTCATCACTTACCTACGTGCTACACTGTAAACTGCATCCCTCCAGTCCGCAAGAAAGAAAACAACTTTCTGGTCCAGTAGTGAGGGCTCACAAATTCAGGAACTAGGGACACTCATTTAGTATCTAAGCTAGAATTTTTTAATATTTAAGCATTTTCAAACTGTTCACTTTCAACTAAATTATTTTAATTTGAATAAGCTTACTTCTTTACCTTTTTGTCTTTTTAAATGCACAGATTTTATTATATACACGTGTACATGCAGAGATGCACACAGGTGTGCATCTACATGCTATTGTAGAGACAATGTGGCAAGAAACTTCAACCCCGTAAACCTCAGAAATACATGTTAGCAAGACTCCAGTCACACCAAAAAGGACTTGAATGACAAGATAGCAAAACGCAGAAATAATAAACTAAATTAGGCTAGCCTAGGGAGAGCAGTCTCTGAGGGATGAAAGTGTTTGGAATGACCCCAAAGTAATTAAACAAGGTACATTTTATTATTTACTGGCTTTCACTGAAGTCCAATGTACTGCTCCTACAGTGATGTAAAAAGTATTTATCTGTATCTAAAACGTGATGAAAAACTCCTTTCCCTTTATTCCCTGCAATACTGGGTCCAAAATGTTTCTATGTAAAATTTATTAAATGACATAATGTACTTTTAAGGTTGCAGGGGGAAAAATCCCAATTTTGTAATACACTGAGAACTACTTAACCACTGGACTTGAACAAGCTCTTACTACATCTAGTATAACTAATAAAGTGAAAGTAAATTTTGTCAACAGAGTGTTCTTAAAACAGCATTCATGGGGCATTATGCAGACATGTTGGCACCTTTGTTGCTAAGTCATATTTTGGCACCTTTGCTGCTATGGCATATTTCGTATTGTTCCTCCTCTCAGCAAGATTTTTGGGCTATTGCATTCTGTATTACTCAAGAAACTAGCCAGTAAGGCCAGCTGCTTCTCTTCTACTGCAGAGCAACTTTTTTACCATCATAAGCATAACTATCTTCATTGACTTCACTGACCAGGCTAGTCAGAATGAATGTAATACATCTCTGCCTAGAATTATATTTGACAGGAATGTCACAAAATACAGTTTCTCCTAGATAATGAAGTTCATCCTGAATTTAATTTCTTCAGTAATGTATTTACAACAATAAAAAGGATGAAATCTATCCTTTGTAAGGGTATTAACCCAGAAGAGATGCTCTCCTTTCTAGATTCAGTAAGCAGAGTATTGTATAATAGAAGTACTAAGTCCAAGTGCTCCAAACTACCAGAAGCTTGCACGTACTTCAGTGAAAAAGCAGTATTAAAAATAGATCAGGTTAGCCATGTTTTGCAAAACTGCTACTTATAAAGATCAAAGTCTGCAAAATAGGTAAAGAGAAACCTTTTCTATATAATTTTCTGTATCAACTCAAGAAGGTAGACTACTTACACTTAACACTTTATGTTACAAATATTCAGTATCTCTCCTAATACAAAATTGTCACAGGTTAGAAGCAACCTAAAAATATAAAAGATACTTATTTGCTTGTCTCGTGGCAGTAAAAATTTTAGGAAACATGAGTGGAACATCAAGCCGAAGTATTTTTATCAAATCATAGTTCTCTGTATTGTATTGAACAGTTGAGCTATATGCAATAAGGACAACAGGAAACATGGCATTACACTTCAACAACCATCTCACCTTGGAAATGATGTCACTGTGCAAACAGCCTCATTTTCTTTGAGTACAGAAGCAGCCTCTTGCCGTCTTTTCCTCATGTTGTCTTGCACAGTGTTGAATTCAGACATGGTTCCCCCGTATGGCTGTCCAGGTGTCCCTTCAATCATGTAGCTTCCATATTCTGGTCTCCACAGTGTTGGGTGACTATAGTAAAAGAAGAGCCACATTTAAATATTTGTGCAACTTCGAAAAACATTAACTATTTGTGAGAATTTCAGAAATTAATACCATTTGCAAGAAGAATCTCCTATACTTGAATATTTGACAGAGGAACACAATGTATCTTGCAATGTACTTCACCATCAGGAAGTGGTGAAAAGAAAGCAAGGTGCAGTTTGGCAGTAATAGTGCTGCTGTGTAGTACAATAAGCAGGATTTGCCTACATCAAATTGCTGTTCTCCCTTAGCATCTGTCTCAAGCTTTGTTTCTTGGGGTTTTAACTGGAACCAGAAAATACAGATCACTGTTGCTTTTCCACAGGAGAGGATAGGGAAAAACATCCCTGCCATTCTTACATCTACATTTCTAGTTCTTCCAAAAATGGGAGACTGCTCCTACAGACAACAGGCTTCCTTCATACAGCCCTCACTTGCTCCTGTAGTCAAGAGATACGGGAACAAGTGCACATGCCTGTATACTTTATGGGACATGGATTACTGTGTACACAGAGACACAAAATCAGAGCAGACAAAACAGGTACCCAAACTGCAACTTCTGTGGGCTCACCATTACATCCTCCTTTATTTCAAAGCATAATACAAAAAGCGCATGGACTGCCTGCAAGTGTGCTTGAAGTCTTTCACTTCCTGAACTGCAGATTTATCTGGAAACATCAGTATCTGTGGTTTACAGTTTTACCAATAGCAGACTTGAATGTTAAGCCAGGTTAACAAAATTTTGCACAGTACCATAACAGGAGGATTAAAAAAAAAAAAAAAGAAACTGGAAACAGCTACTCACTTGGGGTTTACCTTCTCCCCCTTGTCTTGCAGTGTTTGAAGAACTTCTTCACCACAGAGTACCAAGCGCACTTTCTTATTTTCATGGTCAAATTTTACCAACATATATTCCACCTAGTATATAATAAAAACAAACCAAACAATTAAACAGTAAGGTTTTGTTCAGACACAAACACACTGGCATGCAATTTTAAGCATCAAGTGGAAAAAAAAAGATATGTCACCCTGAACTCCATGTAAGTTTAAAAAACATCACTATGAATGCAGTAAGCAATACTCGCAAAGATGGCTGCAGGCTTATTTAGTCTTGAATAAAGAATTAAAATTCCTTGAAATTTCTTTCCCTCCATTTCTAATTGGAGACACTTCACAAAAAAAATCCTGAACTTGTATTTGCCTTCACATTATTTTTAGACAAGAAAAAATTAAAACACCATGCAAGCTATGTGCAACCCACAAACGTTTCACAGTCATCCCATCAGTTACAGTCTCTGCTGCTGACAAAAAAAACCAAACCCAGACAAACAAAACCACCAAAAGTCATTCTACAAGACATCCATTTACACCCGTCACTTGTTGGAGCTATTAAAGACTAGCACTGTATCTCATTTACACCACAGAAAGCCCACAGCTACTGGTGACAGCATCAGTCCTGTCATTATGACACTCCAGCTCTTGGCATAGCACAGTGGTTTTCACCTCTGCTTGATGCAGCTTTGCTGCCACATTTTCTTCCCCTCCTGCCCAGCACCATACCTCGCCCCCAGCACTCTGCCTCCTCGCCCCTGTCCCTACCCCAGGCTGCAACCCACACTAGGTCCAACAAGCCACTCGTGACAGCAGTGCTGCATTCCAGCACTAGAGAATATGTTCTTCCAACAGACATTATCTGAAAGCAGCCAAACCTGGAACACCCTCATCTCAAACTTCCTGATCTCCATGCACACTTGCTGTCAAAGCTCCCATAAAGACTTCTAGAGTGCTACCCAGCACAGCAACCTAACAGCTGCTTGGACCTCGCAGCCCTTCAATACTTATGGATACACTCTATTTGCTAATACCTCTAGGTCAGAGGATGCTTAGCAACGTTCTGGGAAGTGTAAAGGACAAACCAGCCCCCTGGTGCGATGTGTTACCTACCCTGTAAAAACAGAAGTCACACATAATCCCTGGCTGGACCAGCGACGACAGGCAGTGCCTTTTGTGGGAGGCTCTTGAACCACTGCCTCCTAGACTTCCAAAAATCATCTGGTTCAAACATCAACTTATAGTTAAAAATTCAAGCTGCAGTTTCACAGCTAGAACTGTCAGAGGCGCACTGAGCTCCTCAGTTTCATTTTCCAGAACTGCCTAGAGCCACATCCCTCTGTATTTAACAAATGTGACTGCTCCAGTCCCAGGAGTTCAGATTCACACAAGACATGCTTTTTTTTGATTCACATTGCTCATGTTAAAGTTGCAGCATACCAACTCATGGCAATTCTATTTTGTACAGAAGTCTGATGAAAATAGGAAAGCAGCTTGCCAAAACACAGGGAACTTGTGCCGTGTTTCACAGGACACTCTAAGTACATTTGTTGTCTTCATGTTCCTTGGTTGCTTCAGTGTCCATGGAAGAGTTACTGCTTATTACTGTGACAAAAAATACAATCCTCTCTTGGGATTTGTGATTAAATCACAAGCAGTGTTATCCAAGAGTGTTTGTAATTCTACAGAATCTGATCAGAGACAAACTCTGGAGGGACTCATACAGCAATTACACACATTTGCTGTATGTTTTCTAAGAACAAATTTTAGTCTCCTAGAGAAAACATAATGGTTTCTAGTTTCTGTGCAGATCACACTTTCTCACATAGTATATTTTGTCAATTGTGTGTATTATGCCATAATAATCTGTTTGAGATAACTACAGACTATAGTAACCAGAACACAGTTGAGCACTGATTTAATTATCAGCACCAGTCTTTCGGTGTCACTTGACCCTATTATTGGAAAAAAAGACCAACTTCCAGTTTCCTACCACGTTCAACATCATCTCCTGCTTTGTAGAAGTATCATTCTCACTAGGAGCTGGCCTAATCTAGAGGGGGTATGCAAGTCCACAGGTGTGAGTCATACAGATGGATACAGAACGGGCACCAAGCTGGACACATGCCTGACCTCCCCCCACACTGCCTGTGGGAGTGGGTAGCAGAAGGGAGAGCACAGGAACTGCAGCTGCTGTCGAGAGACCCCAAAGTTGAACATTTATCCACCTTTACATGAGTATGCTACTGTCCTTAGCCTCCTGTCCTAGAAAGCCCTCTCCAAAGGTAGCTGTAATGAGCTGGTGGGGAGAACATTGTACTTCTCTACAAACCAAATTAATTGCAAGTTTCCAAAAAAAAAAAAGCCAAAAGTGTAGAGAAACACTAAGCCAAGAAGGCAAACCCAAAGAAATCAGAGTGTTTCATATTTCAAGTACAGTAGTGAATATATTGCATTTATGCATTCTAGCTTTAGAAACAACTTTGTTTCCAGAAACACTGAGTAAATCTTCAAAGCTGTCTTAACACACAGATTATCTGCCATTAATTTTAATGAGAAAAGCAAAAACTTCAGAAGGCTGCCAACAGTTCCAAGTAACCCACAGAGTATCTTGACAACAGAGGGACTGACTGAATGGGCAGCCTTAAAGAATGTAATTTAGGCTCATCAAAAGGTTTAGCCTACAGCTACAAAGAAAGAAAAAATTCGGAGTTCACACATTTTTACATTCAGCTTCAGGTCATCATTCATAGACTTCTCACATGTTTTTTATCCACAACAAAGTTCAGAGAAACAAAGCCAAGCTGAGAGAATCAGCATGCCTGGCAGAGATTCCAGTCCAAAGGCCAAATATGAGGGGCTTCACCCAACATCCATAATTCATTATTTTGCTGAGCTCTTTACAGTTCACTTGTCTCTATAATTTTAACTAGGCTCCTTAGCAAGAAGCAAAATACACATCAGATCAAGCTACTGATGCAGATGGCTGACCAGTAGCCTTGCTTAGAGCCAGCGAGGACAATGCACCCTGTCATGGTAAGGAAGGTGGCCACTTTAGATCCAAGCTTCCAGTGAGTGCTCTCATCGTGCAGCAAACCCTGCACATCTGTCTTCTGGCTGGCACATGCTGCAAGGCTGCTGAGGACAAGATGTGGCCTCCCAGCTTCTCCCCGCACACAGACATGCTCTGCGCAACCTCAGTGGACTAATCTCCCTGAGCACCCCACGTCTGCTTGGCTCACAGAAGCTCTGCGGTACCTTACCAGGCAAAGGAACAACAGTTTGACCAGCCAGGTCGCAAAGCGAAAGCTGAAAATCCAGCCCCCTCACCGCACCCCAGAGCAAACCTAAAACAAATTATTGTTCAAGCTAAATGCATTAAAAAAGCAAATACATTTTTAGTTAAAGCAAATACTCAGAGTATAACAGAACTACCCATGAGCCAACACAAGGAAAAACTGTTCCTTAGAGGCTTCCTTCCCCTTAATTACTGGCTTGCAATGTAACTGGATCTACAGAGTACTTCCACGCCAGCTCCGCTCCACTCCATTGCCGAATTTTCTCAAGAAGCAGGATGCTCCATTAGTTTGCTAGCAGAAGAGCACCCAGAATGGTGTTACTTCACTTACTATCACCTTTTCTCACAGTTGGCTGCCAAGAAAATTTCAGGCTTTTGAAAATTCTTTGATATCGCCTCTGTAAATACAAGTGAAACCTTGGAGCCTCTCAGCTGCGGAGAACCACAACCAGTCTCCATTCATTAAGTCAAACAGTTGTGCTTGACTTGTCTGGCAGCAAAATGAAAGATGACAGCTCTCTGGAAATGGGTAAGCATGTCTGAAATTGTGTTTGAATGCCTGAGTTATTTGACCATAATTACACGTATTATTTCTGCATAAAGTATGCTTCTTAAAAATGAAGGTGTATCAGTGAAACAACCCATTAGTAATAACTCTAAGGAAAAAGGAGGACTGAAGTTGCCACCCACGCCACACTGTTGTCCCAAATGCGGGCTTGCTGCCCAGGGTGCAGTGCCAATGTACACACCAAGATGAGGTATTTCTATTTAATCATAGATTCTTCAAGGTTGGAAGAGACCTTTAGGTTTAGCAAGTCCAACTGTCAACCCACCACTGCCACTGTAACCCCTAAATCACTAAACCATGTCACTGAGCAAGATGCAGATGTCTCTTCAACACCTCCAGCAACGGTGACTCTACCACCTCCCTGGGTAACCTATCCCAATGCCTGACCACCCTAATGGTGAAAATCTTTTTCTAATGTCTAATCAGAAACACCCATGTTTCAGTTTAAGGCTAAATATTTCTTTATTCTAATTTGTGCAAAGCAAGGAGCTAGGCGATAACCCACAAAAGGCTGCTAGCTCCCCGTCATCAAAGCTTTATACCATTTATACATTTTAGCAATTGACTACATTGACTACAAGTTACATAGTTATCTTATTAATTCTACCTTCTGTTGGTTAAATGATTCTCTTGCTTCTCATGCTAACTAGTCCACATGCTCAGTACTTCTCTTGAGCTGGTGGGTTTCTTGAGTCAGTGGACCATGGTGGTGGGAATCTCTCCCTGCAGAATTACCTTTTACCCAGTTGGAACTGATCTCAGCACAGTTGCTGAGTTGGCTTTGTTAGTTTCTTACTTATCTTGGGAGTTCTGCCAAATGTCCTTGTGGCCCGCAAATTCTGTGTCCTTTGTGCCCACTATCAGTAGTACATCCTTCTCCCCAAGCTTTGCTAACTTCTCCCCTTAGACCTAAGATCACTGAAGTATGTCAAGCCCTAAACTTCAACATGGCAATTCTACCAAAAAGTAATTTATCTTTCTAATGCCTGGATATCAATATCATATCATCATCCAAATACTTGCCTTGGTAGTGGTCTGCTTCCCAATATGAAAATCTGTCCTTGCACACTCAATTGAACACCATCATGCTAACTACACAGGGAACAAAAACCTATCTAATAGTTAAGAGTAAAGCCTCTGCTGTAGCATTAAATGCTAAAATCCTTTTAACATTCAAAGTATTTGCCACGAGGCCCTTCTGCCTATGAAAACATTAGTAAGCAGAGAGTCTGGACTTCAGTAAACTCAGAAGTACGGTGCCGAGATTGTATAATAGAAGAAAATAGTTTAGATGAATGATTTGAAGAGAAGCTTTTTTTAAGAGAAAAGCAATGAAGAAAGCATCTCTTCCTGCTTTCTACGTGTGAAAAACAGTACTTGCATTAGCCTTGTACCACACTCTTGACCACCCATCTCAGACGTGGATGCCCCATCCCTGGAAGTGTTCAAGGCCAGTTTGGGTGGGGCTTTGAGCAACCTGGTGTAATGGAAGATGTCCTTGCCCATGGTATGGAGTTCAACATGATAATCTTCAAAGGTCCCTTATAACACAAACCACTCTGTGATTCTAAATAAACCAGATCATAGGTGACTCATGGACCACTGCTATTTCTCAAGGACAGTCTTAAGGATAGCTTCTTTCTCCTTCCACTGGACAGCTATTGCCACATGTACCTAGAGCAACTGTTAGCACTTTCCTCCCATGAACCTTCCTTCAGGCCTGGAGCTTTAAGAGAAATTGAAAATTTTTCTTGAACATCCAATGAGGTCTCATGGCTATTGTTTACTGTTAACAAAAGCCACTACCAACATTTACGTATTTTCATGCAGTTTGCCTCATATTCTTATGTATGCAGTAGAAAATACCCCTTTCACTAGTTATTAAGCTCACTTCTGGAAAAAACAGTAGTTCTTCCATATATTTATTCATCAGTTAATGCATCATTAAAATACCATTATTATTAAATTACAGTCTAGAGGAGAACAAAGTTTTAATAATCTGACTGTTCATTAAAGAACCTATGCCACAAGTTTTCAGAGTTAGATGGAAAAAGCAGATTATATTCTGTAGGTACAAATACTTCTGATGGATATAAAGCATAATACCTGAGGTGGGTTTTTTTAATGCAGTTATCTTCTCACTACTGCTGAGATGAAACATGGAGCCACAGAATTAAACAGCTGGTAATGTACCTTTAATGAAAGCTTTACTGTCTTACAATAAGTCTAACCCCTGAGGGGGCAAATTTCAGAGGAAAACAAGTCTGGAAGTGCCACAGAGGCTGGTTACCCTCTTTCTAGCCAGTAAGCCCCCAAACTGCACACTGGCATGAGGCAAGGCATTTCCACACTCATGAGATTACCATGGACCTTCTCTGCCACAGAAACAATTTCAAAAATCTGCAGCAGGAGAACCAAGATTAAAATGTAATTCCTAAAATGCTCAATTTTGATTAAGCAGATTGGAAGTGGCAATCCAATGAAAAAAGCACTACTGCCAACTCTAAACAAAACCAATTCGCAGAAGGCATGTCCCAGAAACAAAACACAACTCATGTTTTACATTACATTGACAATAATAAAAAAAATTAAGAACTTCTATGCCACATTAAATATTACCATAGATGAAGAAAACAAAGCGGATGCAGAGGCTCTCATCTCAGTCAGTACAACCAGCCCCAACTAAGCGCTCTTGACCGTTCCCCCTGCCATGTGACAACATCAGGGCTGCAGATTTTTTTGTGCATGACACAACGTGACTAGAGAACCTTCTGCACGCACCACAAACCAGGAAGCTGGGTTATTGAAAATTAAAAGTGAGAAGTTATAGCCATTTGCATGATTCTAAAAAAATAAGATGTGGTGCATTACAGAAAGAAGTGTCATCTTTGACTTCTGTACAATGTAACACCTGAGGTTAGTATTATTAAAAAGACTAGGATCATGTTAACTTTAGATTTCTGCAAAGACAACTTTATTTATTCACCTGTGAAACAAAATGCTCCAAGCTTCTAATTTGCCTTTTGCATCAGAAAGAAAAATAAAAAACCTGAACAACTGAATATACAATATAAACAATGTCTTTCTTGTACTCATCCTTCTGAGTCACCCTTTCTCATACTATTAACTAAAATAAGGCATCTGCACAGCAAAAAGAGGTCCTGAGGGAAAAGAGGAATTACAATAGAAAATATCCCATGATAAAACCACAGCAATCCACTTAATATCCACATAAGGACATACACTGTGAACAGAATATTTTGTTACCAGAAATTTACAAACAGTAGGTAATTTAAGCTTCTCTTATTAAAATTGGAGATTGGGAAGGAGGAAATCAATGTTTACCATGGGGGTGGGTGTCGTACTCAGACACGAAAGGACCACGCAGACACCGTTCTGTCAGGATAAGGCCTGGGCCAAAAGAGAGAGAGCAAGAAGGGCCAAGGTAGGGCAAGAAGAAGGAAGAAGGAGGAAGAAGACCGGCCCGGCTCTTTATTTTGTCAGTTATATATCTTTTTAGAGACAACCATGGATTGGAGGATGGGGTTACCACCTCTCCATGACACTGGTCAGATCAAAAGTCTATCATAATTCTCCGCCTAATAAAAAGAATGATAATAATAGATATTGGTAGGTAAACATGCCTGATGCTTACAGTAAAGTGCCTGGGAAATTCTACTACAAGAATGAAAACATAGAAAGACTGCAAAACTCAGGGCAACAGGTGGGTCAATATTTATGACCATCTGCAGCTTGCTTTGGGAAAAAAACCTAAGAAAAACCCTAAAAACCGCCACACCAACACAGGCCTAAAAAATCCCAAGCAACCAACCAACCACACACACACAAAAACCTAAATAAAAATCCAAACAAAATCCCACACAACAGAAAACCCCATAACTTCCAAACTGGCTTTCATTAATTACAAAATTAAATTTTCAAAGAGCATCTCAGTATAAACTACAGTGAGTCTTGCACTGTCACATGCACAGTGCATCTGGCAGTAAAGCTCTCAGGTAGGTCATTGGTGCTGCACTACAACCTATACACATCTTATCATCCAGCCACTGCAAGAGCTGAGCAGAGGGAGATGAAGCAAAATTATCAGCCATCATGGGGTTAACACACTGTGCAATGTTTTGAGAGGTAGAGGGTTTAGTTTAGGTTTTCCCAGATGCCAGGACTAAAACCAGGCAGAAAAAGTAGTTTCATGGCAGTCAGTTAAAGTATCCAGAGAAGGAATAAATGTGAAGACTCTTCAAGGGCACTTATCTTGCTCAAGTCAAGATTTAAAGAGTTATATTTCCATGCACTAGTGTATTCATTTTAGAGGTTGCATACATACACACTCATGGCTGTCAAGCAGCATAAGCTGATGCACTAACATCGTATCTTCAGACCCAGCCCCAGAAACACCACTATTTGAAACACCAGGTATCCATACAAAAGATATTAAGGAAGTACTGTTTCTATTTGTAAACAAATAATTCCACTGTCCCTTTATTTAGCCAAATAAAGCTCAGAGAGAAAGGGTGAATAAGCAGACACGTGACAAATAACGAAATCATTCACGAGTGCTGCTTCCCCCCAAGCGGCCAGCGGGTGAGCACATCGATTAAGACAGCTCCATTGAGATGCATCCGCACATGCCACATTTGGCAGAGGCCATCATGAGGAATTTCTGCATGAAAAAAATTCAAAAATGCATTCCATATGCGAAATTTTGGTGGGGGAGGGGGAGACTAAAAGCATTTGTCTTAAAATGACAAGAATGCAAAAAAATTTGTAAGACTGCAGGCTACTATTAGCTTTATTATAGGCACAAGATTACCAGGAAAAGCTTTTAAAAAGCCAATTTCTGCACACTGGTATATTGCAGCAGTTTGTACAAAGTGAGGATGTGAGATCATCATAGTACTGATGATGAATCTGTATAATGACTTGGATGAATTTTTTTTAAAGACCTCATATTACTGACATTCTGGAAAATGCAACAACTATTTTTTGTGATTCCGTTTTATTTACAACATATAAAAGGAAAAGCTAGCTAGAAAGTTTCAGATAAACATTAAAGAAACCCCACAACTCACTATACAATTATCTGGGTGGTTTGGATAGATGGACAAACATCTTGCAGCACATAAAGTTTAAAGAAACTGTAATAAACTGTCTATTCTTGTTGTCCATGTAAGTCAGTGTCTATCTTGGCTTCAAAGCTATCATGTGGCATCTTGTTCCACAGGACATCTAGGCTTTGTAAAATATGTAATTATCTTAAAAGGACATCTGCTCTTTTGGTCCATTAGGTTAACCAAGTTTCTTGTAAAATGAGAAATGAACACTACCTTTCTGTACACCATGATGCTCTCTGAACCTATTCCTTCATCAGCTCTGGTCCTTTCTTATCTCTTTTTGAACATCTTTATGCATGTGTATCTGTCTCTCACCAAGCCTCACTGGTTGTCTTTTAGAAAAGAGATGATGAAAACTTCATCTGAGTACTTGAGGGATAGTACCTGTACTTACTTTATGCAGCTGATGAGCTGGATTCACCATAGCTGAAAAATGCCCCAGATTTTGTTCCTGGTTTTAAATGGGTGACAGACAAACTGGAACCTCAAACCGTGTGCATCTGAACCCAAATTCACTTCCTTAATATGCAGCAATAATTTTACCAGTCTGAAGTTCCGCAGACTGTAATGTAACATCTCTGATCCTATCATTTACACATTGCTACTGTCCTGGAAGAACCCAAAAACACAACAAGCTAGAAACTGTAACAAGACATTAATGCAATAGCTAGTTCTCTGGGAAGAATCACTCAAGAGGAAATACAGCTCTTTTCACAGTCTAGACTTTCATTAAGAAAAAGGAGAAAGCTTTCAAGAGAGTCATGCATCTTCTAATCGGAAGCAACACCTTTGGGACGTTCTGCTAAGAAACCTCTGGCCTCTTGTAGCTCCTGAGAAGGGCTGCTTTGCTTCTTGCCCCAGGAAGTGCTGATTAGCACATGCTCATTTTAGTTCTCATTTAAATTATTTACAAGGTATAATTTAAAAACTAAAAGATAAGGAGGGGAATGAATCGAGTGTACAGGAGAAAGATCAAAAGAAGCTTAAAAAAGACTGAGGTAAAAGGGAGGAAAGAAAACAACCAAAACCAAACTAAAACTAACTCAGCAAGATTTCAACTTGCAAGCAGTGCAGTGGTACATTTTTCATACACAGCATTATCAAATCTATTTAAAGGTCTCCAAATTTCACTTCAAGTTTCCATTAAGAAAACAACTTTTAAAAAGTTGAAGATTATTATCGTCTGCTAGGTCCCCATGCTGATGGGAACAAGACTCATACACAACAAAAGGGTCATTATGTCCAACTTCACTAAACAAGGCTGAGCAAGTCAGATTCCCACTTCATTCACATGTACTTTAAAATAAAACTGTCATGTTTTGCCCATGCTTGCTTTCTACATCCCTTCCTTCTGAGGTCTCCCTCTGGCACACCTTTCTCAAAACTTTCTTATGCTGCAGCAGCTCCTCCTTAGTCTTCACAGACCGTGGAAGACAAGCATTACATGCTCCTACGAATACGTATGTATACGTAGTTCGGTGTGAAACGCTGTGACTCGTACACTTGTGTGCACGCTCACCACAAAGCAGCAGCACTGAGCCTTGCCGAGGGCCAGCCATTCCACTTGCCTGATCCGAGTGTCCGCATAAAGCTCCAAAGGGAAATTTAAGCAACATCCGTCAGTTAGAGGAATGCAATCAGCAGACAAGAGGCACTGAACAGCACAGGAGACTAGTAACGCCCTGGCACAGAAGGGAGCTTCTTGGGACAAAAGCTGGGAAGCAGCAAAATAGGCTAGCATCTGCCAAGCTGCACAAACTAATTGTTTCACATAGTATCTGCTATGTGAAATGATCAGAGATGTTTTAACTCTACTGGAGTTCTGAAACACAGTACTGAAAAGTTGCAGGTTTTGGATTCTGCTGCACAAATATAAAAAAATAAACAATGATCACAACTCAGCAACCCCAAAGTCTAGCATATATTATTGGATGGAAGAGGAAGATGAGAACACAAGATTGTACTTGTTAGCATGACAGGGTCTCACCAGCAGATATAATTGTTGCCCAAACTTTGTGAACATTAAGGCAATGATGGTAAGGTGGGGTTTGATGAGTGATAACAAGATAGTTCACTGTTTTGTATTCTCCACAGTCAGGAGAAGTCAAGCATAAACAGGGAGGTCAACTGTCAGTTTTAAATGAGGTAGAAGGATGATTAAGAGACAGAGGACTTTTACCTGAAAATGCAGATTTAAGGAGACCTTTAGAAAGCTTTTTTTAAAGTAAGTCTTATTCTGTTACACTCATATTTGGTAGGCTTTTGTTTCTTACCATTGCAAAGGCTTCATGGTTGTGGAAAACAGATTAAAAAAGAACTTACCCCAAAACAGTCAACAGCTCTTGGTTCTTTTAACCCTGCAAGCAATCAAAGAGCTGACTTCTCAAAAGGCAGCAGAACTAGTGGTTTGACCTTTCCAGCTCTTTACTCAGGAGAGGATGGGAGCGCTAGGGGATGCTACCCAGCAATGTAAGATGTGATGCTGTCTCACTCTCTTCAAAACAGATGCCACCACCATGCTCTGTTAGCACTTAGCCTTAACACTTCTGTCTGGCACCCAAGAAACAGCACATGAGGATTCCCCACAGTTTCATTCCCTTGGAACCCCAGGGAATGGAGTCCCTAGGAGGTTACAAGCACCCCACAGGACCCCCACAGTTCTGTAATGAGTCTTATAACATGCACTGGAAATTGTGAGTCCTGTTGAAAACAAAACCAAAGCAAAGGCTGGTATCTACACTCATGAGCAAACACAGTATTTCCTTTTCAGAATGCCATCACCTAGATGGGGAACAACTTTTGAAGTATTCACACATATGCCCTGAAAGACAAACTCAGTACGTGCTACTGAAGTTGGGTTACTTCTCAGAAGCATTCCTTAAAAAAATTAAAAGATACATTTTTCACTAAACGTAGTCACAGAAACAGCTCTTGAACACAAAAGTAATTTTGTTTATTCTGATTTTTATCTCTACCATTACATGATGGCTGTCATCTTCATTCTTGATTTCTATCTTCAAGAAGTTTTTAAAACAATTAAACACCCTCAGGCTATGACTTTTTACATGAAGGTCAAAGTGCACAAAAGACTTTTTATGAAAACTGTCCAATTAGTCAGTTGATTCATCTAAGCTGCATACAAATGTGGCGCCACTTTCTAACAAGGAAAAATGAGAGGAAAAACGGAAAACAAATGTACCGCCCTCTGCATTAGTCTATCTGCAGCACAGCTCAAGTAAGTTACGGAGCGAGGTATGGTTTAGTGTTTGCACAAGAGCAGACTGGCTACAAGTACCCGGGCCATTAACACACTCCTAAATGCTGTGTTACATAAAAATATGTAACTGCATAACACAGCAGAACAAAGTTGCCACACCTGAGTTTATTAGCAGTTGTTATAATGAAGAGGTAGACAGTGAACCAGGTTACCTGACCTTCTCTGAACATTCACAGAGACTTCTAATACAGCTCTCAGCTCCTTATCAAAATCATGTCTGTAATGATACCGCTCTTAAAGTCCTGCCTCTTGCCATGCTGGGGCATGGTAGAAGAAAACTGTCAATCTCCTTTAACATAACACTCCACTATTTACTGAGCACGGTCCCCAGGCCAAAGGAAGAATGAGGCTCCCAGACTCCAGTCTCAACATACATCTAAGATTACCAAGTGATCAGCTGTGGGTGCTGCAGGGGCTGGTGGTACTTGACCCTTTCCTCTACACACTCCTGCTACTTTCCTCTCATTAAGCAGAGCTTGTTGGTTCTACCTGTGAAAGAGCTGAAGCTCTGCTGAGAAAACCAACCACCCTAAAAAACTGAATGGAAGAAGAGTTTTCTCTTCGCTGGGTTAACTTTCTGAACTCAGATGGCCAGTAACAACACAAGGCAGGCAGCAGAAATACGAGCCTGGAACACAGGGAGGGAAGCCGAACCAGCTTGATAGTGGATTAGCCTTAGCTATCTTGTGAAATCTCACTCTGAGAAAGCAAGGACAAATAAAATCTAACACCCATTGAAAAATGAGTACCATGTCTTAAAAATTAATGAGAAAACCCTCAAGCTAAGTCTCAGAGCAACACGAAGACTCTGTCTATATTCCTGGCCTCAAGACTGTGAGGCTCTTTTGTCAGCGTACTTCAGTCATACAAGACACAGGGAAACACAAACGTCAGACAGTGATAGATAAAAGTATATTCAACTTCCTGAGTCCACACCACTCTAGCTGCAAAACCCTGTGGTGCAGACTACACATGCTTTCATTAAACAGATTTTAGTAGCCAAGCCCCCACTCACTCATGGAAGCAGCTTCCGTGTGCTGACGCTTGCCCTGCTGTTAAGTGAATTATGAAAAGCAGTTCATTTAAAGAAGAACAGACTTTAAGAGACAAGTTCTCTCAAGGTGCACACGGTGAACAGCATTTTCCTCTGTGAAATGAAAGAGCATCTGTGAACAGCTGCTACTGCTTGAATAAAGTTTTCTCACAAATGCCTTTGCTGCTCAGAAAGCAATCTGTGCATGAGACAGAGATGCAATGTATCCTGCTCTGCTCTTCCAACTTCCCTGCAGCCGCATCTAGGACACCTCCAAGTGACCAAGGCTGGACCTCACCAACACCACAGACAAGGACAGCTTCTAGTGCAGCCCATGGGAAGCTGCTCCCTGTCTCCTGGGGAGCGGATCAATAGCGGAGGCAGCCTTTGTTCCTTGCAGAGTGCTGTCAGGCTGTGGCACAACTGAGCACAGGTTTACAAGGCAACACACCTAAGACCTGTGACTGAAGTTACGGTCCTCGGGCACAAAGCACCTGTAACAAAGTTCAAGTCATGAGCCGAGCGATCATCCTGATCCTGGTTCAGAAGGCAGGCTGACACGTACCAAACGCCCAGGAAACTCTGCGGTAAAGCAGGGCTCGGCAGGTCCCTTTCACACAGGGATACAGGAGGAACATGATGCGCGGCGAGAGAGCTGCCACTGCAGAGCCGCCCGCCCATACCCGGTCCTGCTTCCCTCGCCTTCCTCCCAAAAACTGAGTCTCGGTCTGAGCAGGCACTGCCTTGGACTCGAGGCATAAACATGCTTTACTCAGACTCGTCGAGAGCGCATAAACAAACTCCGGAGAAGGAGCGAGCGCTGCCGAGCATCACCGCCCCGGGAATACACCTCCTGAGAGGCTGCCCAGGCAACCGACTGGTGCCAGGAGGAAACACTGAAAGTTGTCCTAGCGTGTCAGAACCGCGGGTAATAGCAGGGCAGCCGTGCTGCGCAACGAAATGCGGCG